>JAYKKT010000065.1:14967500-15030000 GCA_036023115.1 Brasenia schreberi | reverse complement strand
CCCCCTCAACCGAAAATCCTCCGGCAAACCCAAAAGAGAGCCATATTTCCGGCGAATGGGCATCGGCTTGATCATAAACATATTGAGCACCGGAGTTGCCGCATTGGTCGAAGTCAAACGAAAACAGGCTGCAGCTCAAGCAGGGCTACTAGATCAGCCGCGGTCAATCATACCAATTAGTGTATTCTGGTTGGTACCTCAGTATAGTCTTCATGGAATAGCTGAAGCATTCATGGCCGTCGGTCACCTTCAATTTCTATATGATCAGTCACCGGAAAGTATGAGAAGCATCGGGATCGCACTCTTTTGGATCTCGATGTCTGCCGGGAATTACTTGAGCACATTGTTGGTAACACTAGTTCACAAGTATACAGGCAACACACACAATTGGCTACCTAACCATAACCTTAACAAGGGCAAACTGGATTATTACTACTGGTTGGTGACAGTGGTCCAAGTTGTGAACTTGGGTTATTACATACTCTGCACATTGTTTTACACATACAAACCTTTAGAGGTGGTGAACCCAGAAGACGGTGGCAATGGCATCGAGCATAATGGTCATATCGAGCTTCCGGCCGGTGCACCAAATGGACGGATCAACGACCCAGAATCGGGTGCAACACGGCACGAGTAATTAAGATGCTGAAGATCCTAATTCCTTCATGATGAATTTTGTGGAGCTTGGTGTGTTCATGCCTTATACATGTATTGCCTTGATGAAGATGACGTAGAGGGGGCTTTATGTACATAAAAAATTTACTTGGAAATGAACGCACAGTCTTCTTTGTACATGGTAAAGAATTCAGGAGGAGGCAGCAAGCTTGCACTAAGTTGTGGACCGGATGTATGCATTCGATGTAGTAGAAAAGGACAATGTTGATTATCAAGGTGTTCTTCTCTAAACACCTTCAAGTGTGTTAACATAATTTGTATAATGTGAGGCTGAAGCCAGATGAACGTCCAGTTTATCGAACTCATGACCTTCAACTTGGGACTTGAATTACCCCGATCCAGGTGAACTGTTGCCACTTGTCCACCCAGGGAAACCGCGCCTTGGTGGTGAGACATAGTCACAGTCCCGGCGGCACATCGGTTGGGCCGTTTTGACCCCAGGGCCTATGCTATGCCTCGGGTGGTGCAAGGAAGATAGCACACATGAGGTGAAGCCTAACACACATAGGCGTGCATGCGCCCTCTGGGAGTCGAACTCCCCACCAGCAGCAACAGAGAGCGCCGTGCCGATAAGCTAATGCACTAGGTAAGTGATATTTAACAGAGTAAAGGTCACCTTATGGTTGATCAAGGAGATTAATCATTTCGATTAAAATAGTAAAAAGTTACTCTTTATTTTCCTAGTGTACTATCTTAGTTGAATCATAATCTCCTATGATCAAATGGTTAGGCATGGTTTGGTTTGCCCACCAATCTCTCTCTCTCTCTCTCTCTCTCTCTCTCTCTCTATATATATATATATATATATATAGAGAGAGAGAGAGAGAGAGGGCGAGGGATAGAGAGTTTTTAATGCATAAGTTGCACGGTGTATAAGCATACACAATCCCTTATTTGATAGTGAGTAGTAGTGGTCTTGGTGGTGATGGCTATTTTAATGGGTGAAAATTGGTTTTTGGAAGTGGAGGAATAGTAGATGGTAATGAAGGATGATAACCCGTGGTTGAAGTAGCAAAACCATGTCAAATGAAAGATTATATATGATTATGTACCATATGACATAGAACCTCTCTATGGTAAATTTCGCTTGTCATTCATCATCATTCTTTCTTTGTTTTTTAAAGATTATCAAGATAGGGCTAGGTAGGATCTCTAACAGTACAAAAATGATATATAAAAATAGATATAAGGAGTTTGACAAAATACTCCAATCAAACGGTAAATGAAGCTGGTTGATTTTATTATACACATTCATCATCATTTTTGTCATCTACTTTCTGGAAAAGGTGACTAAAGAAAGTGTCCTTCCGCATGAGAAACTAAATCGACATCAAAGTGTTGAAAGAAAATAATAAAGAATTCTATAACTTTCACATGAGTTTGGTTAACTATTAGCATGACATACAATCAAGACTTCATCTACTATGAGAAAAGGCCCAAAGGAAGGTCCCATAGTTGCAGTTCTTGCTGCAGAAGGTTGATCTGATCACCCAATTGAGTAAGTATTTAGTGCTTGTTCTCTTAAATTTGCAACCTTGCAGTGCTTGTTCTCTTAAATTTGCAACCTTGCAAACTTGTATTATTTATTATATGCTCTTATTTTTCACTGCTGATGTGTGGACCTATGCACGGGACACTTTTATTATGGTGAGACATGGTCGGTTCGAAACCGGTCTGACAGTTTGAACCGGAACGAAACCAGCAGTG
The DNA here is from genome assembly GCA_036023115.1 of Brasenia schreberi. NCBI lineage: Eukaryota > Viridiplantae > Streptophyta > Magnoliopsida > Nymphaeales > Cabombaceae > Brasenia > Brasenia schreberi. Next base: position 15,027,618 of record JAYKKT010000065.1, on the reverse strand, counting down.
AAACCGCCAGTAACCAGTACCAGCCTTAGAATCATAACCGGAGACACCCTCCCTCCCCTGATTCGGTTACGATTCCTGATTTTTGAAACCCGACCTGAAACTGGAGCCATCAATTTCAAACTACTTTTTTGGTAAACAATATACGTTTTAAATCATAAGTAGAACGGTGGCCCAACGGTTTCGGGGCGATTCCGAATTTGGAGCCACAACCCTCCCTGCAAATGACGGTTTCGATTTCATGTAACCCAAAACCAAACACGTCAAATTATGTACCTCATCCCTCACCCATATTTTTTTCATGTCAGACTTTGATATTTAATTATTTTGATTTCATTTTTGGGGTACAGTGGAGAGGCATTAGGGGCATTGCTGGGGTTTTGAACTGTAACTTGTGAGTTAACCTCCTTATTTTGAATATTTTTAATCAAATTACTATAAATTATTTAGAGTCTTCGGAGACCTTATGGAGTATTGACTTTTTTCATACTAGATGGAGTCGGCTACATGAATTATTTGTTTTCATGTAGCCCTATCACATGTTATAGCAATTAACTCAATATAAACTAGATCATTCTTTATAGTTTCTTTTCAATATTTTTATGGTTGTCCTCTTCTTCTTTTAACATTTTCACAATATAGTTTTTTAATATCTTCTTACGAGAGCGTTATTTGGTCATCTTTCTATATGTTTAAACCATCTTAAACAATTTTCTTTTATTTTATCCTCTATTGGTACTACTCCCAATTGGTTTCAAATAACCTCATTATATATACGATCTTTCCTTATTTGTCCACTCATCCATCTCAATATCTTCATTTATGCTACAAACATCTTTTGTACATGTTGATAATTAACTACCTAATACTCAAAACCATAAAACATATCAGGTCTAATTGTTGCTTTATAGTATTTACCTTTTAACTTTAATGGTATGTTCTTATCACATAGAATATATGATGCCCTTCTCCACTTTAACTAACCGACATTAGTTTTATGTGTAACATCTTCGTCAAGTTTTCATCACTTTTAAAAAATTTCCATCTAGGTATTTAAAACTTTCCTTGTGAGAGATGCAATGTGTGCTAATATTAATTTTTATATCATTTGAAGTTCTCAAATGATTAAACTTACATTCCATATATTTTGTCTTTGTTCTACTAAGTCGAAAGCGTTTACTTTTTAACGTTTTTCTCTATAGTTCCAATTTTCTATTAACTTTTTTCCGTAGACTCATCCACTAACTCAATGTCATAACAAATAACATACACCAAGGTGCTTCATCTTGAATATGTTTTGTTAACTCATCAATGATAAATATAAATGAATATGGACTTAAAGTTGATACTTAATGTAACTCAATATTAACTTTAAATGAGTATGTCATTCCTTCATGAGTTCTCACATAAGATTTTGCACCATCGTATATGTCTCTTATAAGATTTATTTATGTCAATGGATGTCTCTCTTTTGTAAGGTTCTTCAAAGAACATCTTTTGACATCATATAGTAAGCTTTTTCTAGGTCAATAAATATCATGTAAAAGTTTTTTTTATCTAAAATGTTCCATTGAAAACAACTTTTATGGAGTGTTGGGCAATTAAAATATTTTTATTAATGAATAATAACTTTTGAAAACCGAGTTTTTCTTGAGAGTAGCCACATCATATGCCTGTTGTTTCTCTAGAAGTTGCTTTATCCTCCACATACACCCGCACATGTGTCCCAAGCCTTACGACAGTGACTTTGGTCTCCTTGCATTATTTTGGGTTACATTGATTTTCTTACAAATACACATATTTTTAATTGCAGTCAAAACCTAGAATGCATTTAGGGGTCGCGATGGGCAGGCCAAGAACAGGAAACGGGTATGCCTATACCCGACATTAATCCGAAACTGAACAGGGTAGGTATGGGTTCAGGTTCTCTTCTTTCTAAGTGACAGTGTTATTTGTACCATATCGTAACGTGTATCGTTTTTATCTATGAAACATGCATATCATATCGCTTTGTATCGTAAATTTAAGAAAATTATTTAAAAATTAGAAGAAAAAAATCATGAATAATTCTAAACAAGTCTTATAAATAAAAAATTAGATAAAACTTTAGCAAGTGACAAATATTCTTTAAACAATGTCATGTCTGGTAGATGTTTGAAGCTTGGAACTCTGTGCAGCTTGCCAATTCCGTGAATGAGTGGTGTTGTTTGGCAGGTCCTAGTCGCCCACCAAGTTGTTGGTTTGGGCAGTGAGTAGGGAGAGCTGCTTTCCTGACTATGAATTCCAGTTAGAATAATTTTTTGCATGATGTAGACAAGTCTTCGTATGCTATTTGATAGCCCTACGTTTGGTGGGAAAAAGATACTCATACACTATGTTATATGTGTACACCATTAAAAAATCGATTTTTGATTAACAATTATGAATATATATATATATATATATATATATATATATATATATATATATTTTATACAAAATATTTTTTAAGTATATGTGTACAAATAGAGTTATAAGAAAAGTACCCACTATTATTGCTACTATTTTATTTATATATATAAGTATTATATTTATACATTCTTTAATAAAGTTTGATTTTTTAAACTAAATGCACATGCAGGCGGTCTGATTTATGCTTTCCTCTCTCTCTCTCTACCTTTATTCTCCCTCTATTTACATATCCTCCTTCCTTCTCTTCCATGTTCTCTTTCTATCTCTCTCTTCTCTCGTCTCCCAACCCCTTATCTCTTGCTTACCCATTTATTATGTGCTCTTTTCCCCACCCGACACCCACTAACATTAATAAATCCTAACTTTTTCTTATTCTTGTATGAGTATAGACTCAAGAATGTTGACTGTATTAATATTTGGTTAAAAATAGTATTTGTCACTTCAGGTGCATTTTAGTAATATTTGTGGAGTGTGAGACACGATAATGATGTCAATGTAATATAGATAAGAATTTTAAAAGATATATGAGGAGCCACTTCTAAGATTAACTGTTCATTTTTTTAATCATCTCAAAAAGTTAAAGGTGAAAATTATGACCCACTATCCTATGAGTTACATAGGAGTCAAATAGGGTTTGCAATCAACCCACTATTAAGAAGGTGAAAATTATGACCCACTATCCTATGAGTTACATAGGAGTCAAATAGGGTTTGCAATCAACCCACTATTAACTTAATAATAGTTTTAGTCTTACTCTTTAGTCAATAAAATTTTCTTTTTCATTATCTAATGCTTTCTTTCATTAGTTTAGACTTTCTACCTTTAGTTGTATAATCAAACTCACAATCATTAGTTTACAACAAATCTAAATAAAGCTGTAAAATTTGTGAAAAATCCATTTAAAGTCAGATTTTTCCGATTTTGAAATGTTTGCAAAGCTTATCTCATTTGTTTTGTAACAAATTAAGAATCAAATATAGTGGAAATAATATGATCTTGTCATAGCAATACGTAAAATAAATATAATAATAGCAATACGTAAAATAAGTTATGAAATTATAATATATAATATACTATATATCGGTTCCAGTTTCGAAGTGGTAATTCAGAACCAGGACCCAAACTTTTGGTCTCAGTGGTAACTGAAACTCCCCGTGTCTATGTACACCCACAGAAGCTGAACTCGCTATCGAGAGTAAGGGTTCTCAAAGTGCCCTGCCGTTGAGCTAGAGCATATATATATATATATATGAGAAGCCTCAAGTATGGTTGAATAGCTTTGAATAGAAAATCTTCAGAGAGACTTGCAGGTGTGATTAACACCATATTCGTGATGCAAGGCTCATGATATTGAAGTTATACTTTGATTATGATTTTGTGTTTGATTTGTGATTGATAGTATTGGTGCTTAGAATTTCATACGAAGTCGAGTAGTAACATAGGCGAGTAAGAGGTTTCTGAGTTTTAGTGTGAAGCTCATAAGTTTAATTTTTGTAGGACACATCTACCTTGGTACTAATTTTTTTAACTCAAATTAGATATGTAGAATCAAAATTTCATGTTAATCTTGGGTTTTGTGTTTGACGTACGATGAAACTTATAAGTTTGAATGGTCAAATTCTTTTAAAATCTTGTAACGTGTTTGATGCCTTAAGCTGCATGCATACAAAGCAGCACATGATTGCTTTGTCCCATGTGTGAAAAAATACCGTCTCATTCATGGTATATCATATGACTGATGATAGGGATTGGCATTTTTAAATTTTATAAAAGCACTATTATGCATCTTATCTAGTGCTTGTATTCAATAGTGTTCTAAAGAAGATGGTGCAATTAATTTTATAAAGCAATCATAAACAACCACAGTTTGACATAGGAAGCATGACACGACATACAACACGGTTTGACATCAGAAGCGAACTTCTATGAATTTTGAAATGGCAACGATCAAATTTTGTGTTTCCTTGGAGATTTTGGGATCGGTGTCCACGCCAATCTTGTTAAGATAAAAGCAGTGACCGGCGCCCGGGCTCAGGAACACTTCCACCCTATGACCTGCCCTTTTCATTGCCTCTATGTACTCTAGCTGAGTATCGTGAATCAGGTCATTCTCGGCTACCGGCACCAAGAAATCCGGCAGCTTCAACGTGTTGAGCGGTGGTGCCTCGTCGCCCATCGGACACGTCATCCAATGATCCTTGGTGCTGCCAATTGGCAATGCCAGTGCTAGGAATTTGTCCACCATGTCTAGTGTAAGAAAGGGCGAGTCGGACTGCAGGAAGAGCTCGGACTTGCTCCGGGTCGACCGGACAAACCCGGGGTGGATTGGGATCCCACCCTGTAACACGAGAGGGGTGAGGTCCTCCTCCCCGGCCCGGGCAGCTGTGGCATGCACGAGGTTTCCTCCGGAGCTGTCACCAATCAGGAACACCCTCCCGAAGTCAGCTCTTGAGTCGAGCCATGGTTCGGATGCCTCGGCTCGAGCCACCGACCGAAGCCACAAGAGACCTGCATTCGCATCATCAAGTGCCGCGGGGAGCCGGTTCTCAGGGGAAAGCCTGAGCCACACAGAGATGCAAATGGCTCGAGCCTCTCGGACTAGTCTTGAGTAGAAAGCATAGTAGAAGTACCAATCGGGCTGGCTGATGCAGAAGCCACCACCATGAAAGTGGAGGAGAATTGGGAGCTTGTTGAACTCCGGCACGTTGTCCGGCATGTAGATTCGAACTTTTAGACCTGATATCGGATCGACGACCACGTCACAAATCGAAACCCCGTCGTCAAGCTTGTCATGTGGGTTCACCAGGTCCAGCATGTATTGAACCTCTTTCGGGCCAGTCCAGGTTCTGTCCACCGTCCCATCGGCGAATACCCGGAGCCAGCCTGAGACTTCTTCGATGACTTCCTTCCCTGCATCCATCGCTTCTCCTTCTCCCCAAACCAAACCACAATAGTGGGAAGAATAGGCATTCTGCACAAACTTATATAGCTAGTCAGTCGCCCGATGTGGTAGGAAGCTTCCTCTTTAATGGGAAAGTGGGCATCATCCCAAAGAATCGTCAAGGTTCATTCTCTCTCTCTCTCTCTCTCTCTCTCTCTCTCTCTCTCTCTCAAGCTGCCGTTGCCGTTCGGGCGATAAGATACCGATCTTATCATTCTGGATTCCTTTATTGTGGGTCATCGCTCAACCCTTTTCTTTTTCGTTACGTTGCGAGGCCGAAGCCTGTGAAATGAGCAGATGGATGCCACCATGGGAATCGTCCAGCCCCATTTTGTCTAGCTTGTCCAAGACGGCAAGCTTACTGTGACCAAGCATATTGATGGATGTTCTGTCCTTGGGGTCAAGCGTACAGGGAGCGATCGCCGAGTGGTCGACCAGGAAATTTTTTTAAGGTGAGGGCACTTTTTTTTTAAGACATATTTCATGCCTACATGACATGCTTAAAAAATTTTGAGATTTCAGCTGAAAAGCATCTTACCTGGACTCAAAGTGCATTGAGATATGTATGTATGTATATAGAGAGTCTTAGTTATAGGTGTTTGGTGTATAATTTCTTTTAAGATCACGGTAGAGATTCAAATCAAATATATAATACTTATATTTGACATACATAAGTATATTTAATATAAAATAATTTAAATCTGTATTGTCGACTTCAAAAATCAAACGGTAAAAATATTGATAATAGAACATGCACCAAAATGAATTATGAAACTAATGTCTTATATATATACAGTTAAAAGCATAAAGTAAAAAAGTAAAAAATCCTTTTACAAGTAGAAACGGGCTTTTCTCCACATGAATACTTACAGTTTACTGTGAATCTTCAATTTCCACTCCCCTGTTCAAACTTTTCGACTATCCCTTGAAATCTTCAAACTTTTCGACTATCCTTTGAATCTTTTCCAGCACTTTTCTCCCCTTCAAAAGGCAACACGCACAGTCCACAAAAGTTCTAAAGAGCTTGTTGACAACTTGTAAGGCATCTTAACTTTAATAATAATTTATGTTCAAACCTTCCTCATTTGAAAGGTATGATAAAGTGTAGGGATGGCAATATTGACCCAGTCCGAGTCAAATCGGGTGGGAAATACCCGAACCCTCAGATCCAGGTACGGGATATGAGATAAGATGCCCTGACCCTATGCTTACCCCAACTCGTACCCGGCGCGCACACACACATATATATTTGTGTGAGTATGTGTATATATGTATATACAAACATATGCATAATATGTATATATACATATATACAGTATATATATATATATATATATATATATATATATATATATATATATATATATATATATATATATATATATATATGTTATATGGCCCATTTTTGCCCTGTACCCGTCAGTTGCCATCTCTAAAACGATATGCCTTTTGATACAAGTTATTCTCTTACTCTCCAAGTGCAGATCTTTAATATGGGGAATTTGGTATAAGATGATTTGCTTTGTGGTACAATGGGGTAGAAGGTTGATGCCCCGCCTTGGGCATCTAAATCAAGACACACAACCTTGTGAGTCGACCCCTACCTGCATGAGCTATTGCTCTTTGTGCAACGCCATCTTTTTAGAAGATTTTATAATCCATAAACAGCACCATATTCATTCGATGGGTCTAATGGTATCAAATGCACATCCAAACAATCAAGATTGTCTCGTACCTTGTGATTGGTGCACAATATTGTTTTTGAAGTTGTCGCGCAAGCAAAGGATCCCATTCAACCTCGACGTATTTTTATTTTATATGAATAAGAATAGTTGAAGTGGAGTCTTGAAAGAGATGACGAATTATGGGAGTGTGTGATTGTAAGACTGAATACTTCACAAAGGAAAAAATTGGGTCGCGAAGCTTAATCCGGAGATGTTTTTTATTTGAATTCCTGTTTTTTTTTGGAATTCTTTAGTTGCCTCCTTCATAGTTTTATCTCCAACGCTCATACGGTCTTCTTTCAAAAAGTTCACTATCTAATTTCTCACTTTATTGATCTTCCTTTATTCTTTTTTTATACAAGTTCATAATTTCTTGATTTAAATATTAAACTCAAAAGCTCATATATATATATATATATATATATATATATATATATATATATATATATATATATATATATATATATATATATATATATATATATATATATATATATATAGAGAGAGAGAGAGAGAGAGAGAAAGTAATCCATACTCAATATTCAATCAGACTCAAGGAGTTGTTTTATATGGTTCCACAATTTCAACCGCCGGCCATCATCTTTCATTATTCCACCACTTCTTAAAACCTCATTTCACCAATGAAACGGCCACTGCCATCGTCCAAAAAAAACTAAACACTTATATATAAGTTATTTTGTATTCTTTTAAGGTTTTTTAAGTAGTTTTGAATAGTATCGAAGGTAGTTTCAGGTAGTGGAGTAGTGAAATGCAACGGCTGGTGATTGAAATAGTAGAACCACACAAAATGTGTGATTAACTATTGTGTATGCATTACTTTATCTAATATTATAAAGGACTGATGGCAGAAAAACAATATGCTAATTATATACGAGTGGGGAGAGTAATTCTCTCTCTCACAACAAAAGAATATCTGTTCATAAAAAACGTTGATTGATTAACGTCAAGTTATCTCAAACCCAAAACCGAAATCTAAAAAAAAAATTGGGGTAAAAGAGCACCTAGCACCCTGTGGGATTCAAACTCCCAACAATTGACCGTTTTCTACCGTTGAGTCACACCTCAACTATATATATATATATATATATATATATATATATATATATATATATATATATATATATATATATATATATATATATATATATATATATATATATATTGTTTTTTATGCGTGGTTTAAAACTGCTGGTTCCTAATAACTATGAACCGTAATCGAACTGCGGGTACCCGAGGCCAGTTCCTGTTACCTGTGGTTTCGAGGCCGGTTTCGAACCGGACATGTCTACAACGACCCTTATTCTACAAACTTAAATAGTGACGAAGAGCTTTGAAGTAAGATATGGTGGGGAAGAAGCCAAATATGGTTGTCTCCTTGATATGGCACATAACAAGTCAAGGGTAATTTTGACAAAAAATTTGAGTTGGCATGTCGGGCTTTATGAGCTTAGCTAGTAAGTAATTCAGCTTGCCACAACAACAAAAGCTTGTAATTGTGGTTGTCTATTTCACGAGTGTGGCAAATTTAGGTTTTCTTGTATCATGTCTCGTCCCCACATACAATCATTTAAATCACTTAAAAGAAGGAAAATTCAAAAATAAGACTTAGGAGAATTCACCTCTCAAATCTCATTTTGAGACAAGCTCGTATAAGTTCTTTCTATCAAAGCTCTTCTTACTCCGTTCAGCAAAGATCGAACTTCCATACTACTACTGAATTACTTGCTTGTGCCGAATATGAATTTCCTAAGAAAATTTTGAGTATTTGCAATGAATCAGGCCGTGTATCGTCTACGCTTTGCATCATCCATAGTGAAACAGGCTATGTATCATCAACAATGAACCAGAGAATCAGTGTCTCCCTGATCTTCACTGTAAGCAGCTCGTGTACAAGGCTAAACTATTGTATGCCTCATTCATGGTCATCACTTCCTTTTGCATGGTCAAGAATAGAAATGTGTTTTTAGCTTGACTCAGCTTGTATAAATTTCTTATGTAGAATTATCACATATACTAGAAAATCATTTTAATCCAACTAATTGAGTGGATGTGATGCAATTAATCAATCTTCTCAATAATTATAATAAATCTTTATGAGAGGTCGATTTGGTATCTTAGAAACTTTTTATTTTACTTACAAGTTCAATAAAATTTTACATTTGTAATTTTACTGAGCAGCTTGTGTTCAGCTTGTCTAACTCGGCTTGTCTTCTCTTCATATCTAACTTTGTTAAAACGAGCTGAAGGGCCCAACATGAATAAAAAACCGAAGTTGACAAACCAGCCATGAACAGCTCTTACTCGGTTCATTTGGCTCTTTGCCGGCACTACTCGGTCCTAAACTGGTTCATCCACTAGATGGGTACTTCAAACATGGAACTTGGATGGGTTCCACAAAACTTTTCAGAGTCAGTGAAGCTGAAAATTTCTTGCAGGCCTGAAAAGAGGCTGGAAAAGAGGCGTTCCCTTTAAAATAGGGGCATTCAGGGATTTGGGTTGTCTCTCTCAACAACAACAAAAAAAAAGAACCATGGCATGGGTTTACAGTTCCAAAACCCGCAACCCCCCTGCACAAGGAATTTAGAACCAGAACCCATCTTGGGTAAGAAAAAGGGGATAATGACAGATACCACGTTCAATAATCTCCTTCCAGACAAGCATATATTCCCTGAATTTTCGATAAAGGAAATAGAAAGAATCAAAGTAGAACGACTTAGTTCAAAGGCATCTCCTTCTGTCCCCTAAACAAACTCAAGATATGCCAAACCAAGTGCAGCGAAGCCCTAGAGCAAGAAAAAGATGTATACGACCACCTATGCTCCTCACTGAAAGAACTTCTGTCATGTCTAATGCCTGCTTATCTCCATCTCACTTCTGTAAAAAAGGTGATTTGAGGAGGCAAGACTCCAGTTAAGATAACTTTCTTCCATTTAAGTGATGTCTAAAATGCTACAAACTTCCGATTCTAAGCTACCAAGTTCAAATGTTTTTACTGTGCCCAGTTTCACATATCAAGCTTTCCATACAAAGGCTACCAAAATCAAGCCTTATCCCATATTAAGTCATCCGCTACATGAATCGTTTAGTCTGCATTGTGTGCTGTCCTGTGTCTATTAGCATGGAATTTTAAAGCAAGATCATGTTAACCAATTCCTTCGAACACTTTTGCATCCAAAGGCTGCAGCAACCAATTCTACACCTTTTTCTTCATATCCGCTTGTGATGGAGTGGATGCAACTCTCAGGAAAAAGTTTCCATCCATAACTGAACCGACATCTTTGGACCAGAGAAGGTAGGAAGACATTACTGTTGATATCCTGACTGAAAATGAGATAAAAAATGCCCTCGGAGAGTGCTTTGTCAGGCTAGGTCACGGACAGTCACTCTTTCTTTATCGGACCCAAAAACGGATTGGTTGAGACGCTTTGCTGTCCCACTCCATTGTGTCTGTTGACCGCGATTTTTCAGTTCCTTGCAAAACACAATCAACTACAAAATCCTTATGGAGTGAAGCCTTTCAACTTCTTTGCGATCAAGTCCAACCAAGAAAAGTTGAAAACTTTCTTTTCTCGTTTGCAGCATTAATGCACAAACCAACCAATTTAGTAGTCAGCCTTACCCAAGTTACTCAAGTCTTAATCTCACATAACCCTTTTGGAGTTCAAATATCCACAATCGAGACACTGTAAAAGAAACGCGCCTAACTCTATTGAGCTGCAGCCAGCATCTTTTATCACATTTCTATCTTTCATACAGTTTCTCACTTTGCCTGCATCAAGTATCCACAATCGAGACACTGTCAAAGGGACGCTCCTAACTCTATTGAGCTGCAGCCAGGATCTTTTATCACATTTCTATCCTTCATACAGTTTCTCACTTTGCCTGCATCCTCAAATCTACCAGCAGAAGCGTATAAATTAGCCAACAAAACATGGTAACCTGCCTTCTGCGGCATCAACTCAATCACTTTCCTTGCAGCTCTCTCTCCAACTTCTACATTGCCATGCATCCTGCATGCACCCAACAATGCACCCCAAATAGCACCATCGGCTTCCATTGGCATCTCCAATATTAACTTCTCTGCCTCCTTGAGAAGTCCTGCTCTACCCAAAGCGTCCACCATACAAGCATAGTGCTTCAACTCACCCACAATCCCAAACCTCTCCATCATCTTAAGACACTCCATCGCCTCGGTGACCATACCAACATGTGCACATGCTGACAAAGCACCAATGAACGTGACAGAATTCGGCTTAATCTTGGAAAATTTCATCCTCTCAAACAGCTCAAATGCATCTTCACCACGCCCATGAATTCCATACCCAACAATCATTGTGCTCCAAGAAACAACATCTCTAGCAGGCATTTCATCGAACAAGTAACGTGCTACTCGAAAGCTTCCACATTTCACGTACATATCCAAGAGGGCATTCCCCAAACTCAAACCCCATTTCGGAAACCTCCTCACCACCCACCCGTGAACAGTCCTCCCGTGTCTTAAACACCCCAATTGACTGCAAACAAGGAGAAGGCTCACCATCACAACCTCATCAAGCTCCAAATTCTCCTTAACCATACCTCTGTAAACATCCAAGGCCTCCATCGCCTGCCCCCTCTGTGCGTATCCGTACACCATAGACGTCCAAAGCACGAAGTCTCTTTGAGCCATTTCATCAAACACTTCCCTCGCATCACTAATCCTTCCCATTCCCGCATACAAAAACACCAAGGCCGATGCAACAAACATATTCCTACCGAAACCCTCTTTCAAGCACAACCCATGAATCTGACTTCCCAAAACCAGGTCGGTCCCGATCGCACACGCGCGGAGAACAAGCGGCATGGTGTAGACGTCCGGCTTCTCGCTAGAAGCCCTCATCTGGGTGAAGAGAGAAATCGATTTTTCAGCAATCCCAGCACGAGAAAACTCACCGATTATTATGTTCCAAGAGTAAATATTCCTGTTCGGCATGTGGTAGAAGACGGAGAGTGCGTCGGGGACGAGCTTGAAGTGCTTGGAGTAGGCCAGAACGACCTTCGAGCTCAGGACGACGTTGTCGTAAAGGCTGGTCCGCAGCAAACGAGCGTGAAGATGACGAAGATTTCGGGCATTTGGGGAAAGGTGAAGGAGGCGGAAGAACGCAGAGATCGTCGCTCTCAGCTCCCATGGATGCATCCAAAGGGAGCTACGCCCGACTCTGGTGCGTAATTACGAGGCTCCACATCACAGACAATTATAGGGGTGGCAAATCGGGTAAGAGGCTCGGTTTAGCTCTGGTCCTTGTCAAAACAGGTTGATCTGGAGGGGACCCGAATTACTATTCGGGTCAACTTTGAACACGGACACAATACAGGTCGGGTCGGTCGTCCACCCACGTACGTACGACCTTATATATATAAAAAGAAAAACTTTTATCATACATTAATCGTTTAATCATATAATCATATAGAATATATACATATATAAGATATATAAAAAGAGAGTGAGAAAACCTGATATATACTAACATATTTAAGTACCAACCTATCCAAACAGATTTCAATTATTTATAAATTTAAAAATAAAAGATCAAAGTATGCTGGTAAAAAATATAGATATATCTTTTGCTTTTTGAATTTACATTTATAAATTCAAAAATGTCGAGCCAACTTGGCTCTCAAGAAAGCGTTTGTGAGTGCAGACAGGACTCTCAAGAGTGTGGGCTGCACGTTGAAAATTATGGTACAAACACAACTCGTGATCCAGGCCAAGTAATCGTATAAAAAAACATAGTTTTCTTATGATGTACATGCATACAAACACTGTAAAAACACGAAAAAAATCTTTATTATGCTCAAAAAGTTAATGAACATACATGAAAAGGTGACACAATCCAGTGTACTGTATGTGTATATAGAAACATGCACAAATAAACATACATAGGTACATATGAAAGTGATTATATGCACATAAATAATTATCAATACAACTATATGTGTATTATGTACATAGAATTGCATGTGTATGTCTGATTATTAGTTTATACAAAAAACATATACATTTATGATCCTTTTCTTTTCTTGGTACTGTGGGTCAGGCCAGCCTTGCATGCCTTGAGCACCAAGGTTATGCGGGCCAAGCTAGAAAGCCTTCATATTTGCTAGGCTGGGGTCCGGGCAGCCCGTCAAGCCCAACCCATATGAGATTTTTCTTTTTGTTATAGGATGCTAAAACTGTATGCAGGCAGGAGGAATCGAACTTGTGATCAGCCATCACACGAGTTGAAAGCACTGCCAGGTGAGCTAACGCATTAAGTGCTAAAAAGAAGTAGTTTTTTTTTAATGCTGTTTTATTTTAGTTGGGCTCCAGTGTTATTGTTGTTGATGGAGAGTTCGATTCTCGAGGGTGCACGTGTGAGTATGTGTTAGGTTTCGTTTTTTCTCGAAAAAAATATTGTCTTATTTATTAATATTGTTGACACGTGGTCAACTTTATATTTTTTACTAGCTTTATTTAAGTTAATCTTTCTTAAAGAATATAAATATTAATAAACAACTCACCCTTTGATTCGTGGAACTAAAACGGGTCATGTGTCTGATATTCGCACACGGATCCCACACTTTATCGAATATCATATTATTTGCATCTTTTTGGACATGTTCCAAATGAAATAATAAGGCTGCGTTGGACAGCCACATAATATCATTCACTTTTACCAATCGCATTTCAATTTCACGCGTTTCCAGGGATCACGGTTCTTGGTCATAGATTGGTCCACTTTTCACTACTGTATTTTGGATAAATTCTATTATCTAAAGTCAGGCAATGATAATTAGAGATGTCAGGGCCGGCCATTAATTCTCTGGTCCATATTTGAAGCCGGCCGAATGGTTCGGCACATATGGCTCTGAAGCTGATGTGAGACGAACTGGAAGGCCTGCAGGGTCACAAGTATATTGAATATTAGATCGTGTCTAAAGATTGGATTCAAATCTACTTGAAATCTAAATTCAATCACAATATTTTAGGGTTCAACAAGCTATATATACATATCATAGAAAAACTAGAAATGTATGTATGTATAGTTTTCTATTACATGTATATAGAACATATATATAATGAAAAAAGTATACATATATATAGATGTACTACACATATATATATACATATTTATATATACATGTAACAAAAAAATTATATATATATATATGTGTGTGTGTGTGTGTGTGTGTAATAAAAAACTATACATGTATATATGTAGTGAAAAAAACTGTACATATATACATGTAATAGAAAAAACTATACATATATAGTATATATACATGTAATTGAAAAACTATATATATTCAAAATCATCATCATTCTCAAATTGACATGATCGATGGTGAAAATTTGAATAAAAAAGTGAAATGTACCATTATACTTTTCGTACTTTGCATTTAATATAGAACAATACATTTTTTTAAATTTAATTCTCTATGATTGATAATGTTGATCAAATGATGAAGATTTTTAATAGATTTAAAAAACAATTTTTTAACATATACCTTTCTCTCTCTCTATATATATATATAAGAAAAATAAAGAAACAGTTTGTCGATGATACTCAATACCAAATAGTGCTGAACCTTCATATATATATATATATATATATATATATATATATATATATATATATATATATATATATATATATATACTTTAAAACACAGTGTGTCACTATTTATAATGTCTACATGGTGTCATCATTTACAGTAATTAAGTACCATTCAATATTACAAATTGTAGACTCTCTCTCTCTCTCTCTCTCTCTCTCTCTCTCTCTCTCTCTCTATATATATATATATATATATATATATATATATATATATATATATATATATATATATATATATATATATATATATATATATAGCAAAACTGGGGCGTTTGATGAAGAATTACACTTCTTGCTTTCGCTACCAACTTCAAAATATGGGTAACGGGTCGAGTCGACCCTGTCAACTATTAGTTTTCAACATGAACGGTGAGCGAGTCAAACTTGCTAACTGTTCATTTTTTATACGAAAACAACTATTGACTTTTCAATATGAGCAATCGGTCTGGTCAGGCTTCCTACTTGTGCGTAACGGCTCCTGGTCAAACCCATGTATGCTCTCGAGTTTGGTTTGGATCAAGGACATACTGGATCCAACCTTGTCCGATTGGTGTATGGATTTCAAAGGATGAAATCTGGATCTGTATCCTAGTAGTTTGGATTTTGCTCAATATTGACTCGAGATATTTTTCATGAAGTTGGATTTAGATGTGAATTCTACACAAGAACAGCACCTTAGTTTTAATTTCCCATAACCATGGTCAAATAGAGAACCGAATGGGATTTAGATTGATTAACCCTGTAAATTTGGATTTTAATTTGGGTTACATATCTCACAAGAAATTTGGATTTGGATTTAGATTATTTGTTGGAATCGTACGATTAGCAAGTTTTCTGTTAAGGAAAAACGAGTTTTGCATAACGAATGTCCATACTTGGAGTGTAGCTCAACTGGCAATGATCTCTACTCACACGACGTAGTTAGTGAGTTCGATTCCGGGGACGTGCACGCCTTGCTTTTTGTAACTGGTCATAAGAATCGTTTCTTCATTTCTTGTGTGATAGCAGAAGAGGCAATGAGATATGGACTGCCCGAGTAACTAAGGATGGCAATACCAACCTGGGACTGTGGCCCTAACCCAACCCGATTCGAACAGGGAGGAATACCGGTTTGATAGGGTTTGGATCGGGTATGAGGATTAACCACGTATTTGTTTGACAGGTCACCTAAATTCTGTGTCAAAGGAGGCTGATACGGATTGGACCCGAATTGCTATGAGGGTCCACTTTGAAAAACGGGACATGACCCAAATTGGGTTGCCCTATATATATATAAAAGAATTGTTTATTATACATTAATCATATGAATACATATGTATAACATTGCTTATGTAAGGGATCACCCTTGCATAGCTGGTCTCAAGCCCGAATAAAGGGGAGGGTTGCATTAGGCTTCCGATAGATAGTATAAAACTTTTTCAGACTTACCTACTATGAATTCTATAAATTATGAGCAGTGTGTTGGGATGTTTCCTCTTAAGCCCAAACGTAGTGAAAAGTGAGCAAGAACCTCTACCTCTTCGCCTAAATGTAGTGAACCAATTGCAGAGAGGGTTCCCATATTATGAACAAGTGTGGGTAAAAAAGTTAGTCCCATTGTCACCCGAATATAGTGAATAAGTTATAGCAAGGATCTTTGCATTTTCAGTGTAGACGGATGCAGGGGATAAGAAAGCTAGCTCTAGTAATAAGATTCATAATAATACTTAGAATATCAAAACATTAACTAGTAAGTTAATGGAGGTGATAGATATTATGATTCGGAAAAATATTCACATTTTATGTTTATAAGAGACAAAGTGAGTTGGAAAAAAATAAAAGAGATTAAGAATACATATTTTAAATTATAGTACTAAGGAAAGAAAAAGGCTCAAAATAGAGTTGATATTATTATAAATCAATATTTAAAGGATAGTGTAGTATAAATACAATGATATGGTGATCAAATTATAATAGTAAAATTAGTGTCAGGAGTAGAGGAGACAAAGTGGGTTGGAAAAAAATAAAGGAGATTGAGAATGCATACTTTAAATTATGGTACTCAAGATAGGAAAAGGCTTGAAATGTAGTTAGTATTATTATAAATCAATATTTAAAGGATAGTTTAGTAGATATATAACGATATGGTAATTGAATTATGATAGTGAAATTAGTGTTAGGAGTCTAGGTTTTGAATATAGTTTGTGCTTATATACTCGAAGTAGGATTGCAAGATAATATAAAAAGGCTTTTTGGGAGGAGTCAGATAAGGTAATTTAAAAAATTATACAAAGAAATATGATTTGTTTCAGAAGAGAATTAAATGGACATGTCAATAAAGATACATTAGGATATCAAAGTATCCATAAAAACTATGGTTTTGGGGATATAAATGAAGAGGGTAATGAGATTTTAAATTTTGCTATGACTTTTTATCTCTTTATAGCTAATACAATTTTCAAAAAATGATATGAACATTTAATTACTCATAAGAGTACTTGTCATAAACATAAATTGATTATTTTGTTTGTAGAAAAAAATAAGACCAGGTCGCCTTGTAAAGATTGTAAGATAGTTTTAAAAGAAAACTTAACTACTCAACATCGACTTTAGTAATTAATTTATTCGTAAAAATGTGGAAAAAAATGAATAGAGTACATAGAGTTATTCGAACTAGATGTGAAACTTCCAATGTGAGAAAGAAGATATATTTGAATAAAAAGTTCCTCAAAAAGATACTTCTAATTATGTAGGTACACCTTCTAATATATGGAATGATATGACTATACATATTAAAGAAGTGACAAAAGATGTGAAGCGAATCTAAAGGAAGCATATGGGTACAAAAAGAAGCTTGGTGGTGGAGTGAAGTGGTGTAAGATAAAATAAAGTAAATAAGGATGTTACAAATTATATTACTAAGAAGACTAATGAAACTTCGGAGGCTTATAAGAAAGTAAAGAAAGAAGTGAAAAAAGCCGTTAGTGAATGAAAAACTTAAATTTGGGATGATTTATATAAAAGGCTTAACTCAAAAGAAGGTTAAAGAGATGTTTTTAAGATGGTTAAGGTTAGAGGTAATAAAACTAAGAACCTTACTCCTATTAGATGTATCAAAGATGAGGATGAGAAGATTCTAGCGGCAAATAATAATATAAAAAATAGATGAAAAAATTATTTCTATAAGCTTTTTAATGAAAATGCATATGGTAGTATTAACTTAAAAGAGTTAGCCAAATCAGAAAAATATATAAACTATAATTTCTATCATCATATTCAAAAAAAATGAGGTCAAAGATATTCTTAAATATATTAAAGTTGGTAAATTTGTAGGACGAGATATTATTCCTATAGAAATATAGAAAATCTTATGAGAGATTGAGTTCATTTGGCTCACAAGACTATTTAATGAAACATAGAGAACCTAGAGATACTCGAAGAATGAAGAATGAGTGCACTTATACCCATATATAAGAATAAGGGAGACATTCAGAATTCTGCGAATTATCAAAGTATTAAGTTAATGAGTCATACTTATAAAATTATGAAAAAGAATTATCGAATGTAGGTTAAGACAAGTATCAAGTACAACAGATAATCAATTTAGATTCATGCTCAATAGATCTACTATTGAAGCGATTTACTTATTGAGACGTCTTGTGAAATATTTTAAAACAAAAAGAAGAACCTTCATATGATATTTATTGATATAAAAAAAAACTTATGATAGGATGCCAAGAGATTTTCTTTGGAAAATTTTAGAAAAAAGAGGTATCCCATTGATATACATAAATCTTATAGGAGACAAATACGATAGTACCTAAAAAAATGTGTAAAGACTCAATAAAAAAATGGCACGTTCTTTTGAAGTTAATATTGGGTTACATCAAGTATCAACTTTAAGTCCATATTTATTTATATTAGTCATTGATGAGTTAACAAAACATATTCAAGATGAAGTACCTTGGTGTATGTTATTTATAAATAACATTGTATTAGTGGATGAGTCCAAGGAAAAAGTTAAAAGGAAATTAGAATATAGAGAAAAATATTAGAAAGTAAATGCTTCTGACTTACTAGAACAAAGACATAATATATGGATTGTAAATTTGATCATTTGTGTATTTTAGAGGACATAGAAATTAATACTGACACATATTGCATCACTCACAAGAAAAGTCTTAAATATTTAGGGTCAATTTTTCAAAGTGATGAAAAATTGATCGAGATGTTACACATAGAATTATTGTTGGTTAGTTAAAATGGAGAGGGACATCATGCATTTTATGTGATAAAATTATATCATTGAAGTTGAAAGGAAAATATTATAGAACAATTGTTAGACTTTCGTTTTATGGTTTTAAGTACAATTAATCATCAATGTATAGAAAAGATGCCTATAAGAGAAATGAAAATGTGGAGATGGATGAGTGACCAGAAAGAAAGAAAAAAATCATATATATAATGACGTTATTAGAAACAAATTGAGAGTAGTACCAATAGAGGATAAAATAAAGAAAAATCATTTAACATGGTTTGAACATATAAAAAGATGACTCAAGTATGCTCCTGTTAGAAGATATGAAAAATTAGTTTATGAAAATGTTAAAAGAGGAAGATGATGACCACATCTAGTATAACACATGTATATGCTAGTATGCTTGTGTCATACTTCCTCTTTTAACCTAGTATGACCACATCTAGGTTAAAAGAAGAAGTGTTGAAAAGGCAACAACAACAACAACAACTAAGCCTTTTCCTGTAAATCCCTATCGTATGCCATGTTAGTAGTTAACTCCCAATAAGCTACATCATTTTTTATTGTTTCTTTCCAACACTTTTGTGGTCATCCTCTACCTTTTTTAATACTTTCCAAATTTAGTTTTTCTAGCCTTCTTATAGGTTCTTCTTTTGATCTTCTTTTTATATGTCCAAACCATCTTAAATGATGTTCTCTCATTTTATCCTCTATTGGTGTCACTCCTAATTTGTTTCTAATAACCTCATTATGTATATGGTCTTTTCTTGTATGACCACTCATCCATCTGAACATCTTCATTTCTGTCAAAGACATCTTTTGTATATGTTGATGATTAACTGCCCAACACTCACAATCGTAAAACATTGCAGGCAAAGTGTTGAAAAGGCATAATAAAAAATGATCTAGCTTGTATTGAGTTAATTGCTAGCATGACACATGATAGGGCCTTGTGGAAACAAAAAATCCATGTAGTTGACCCCATCTAGTATGGGGAAAAGGCTTAGTTGTTGTTGTAATCATATGAATACGCACACACACATATATATATATATAATACAAATATAATATAAACTAGCACTTCCTAGTTGTTTGACTACTTTTGTTTGGCGGCTGAGGATAATGCCTTGGCCCTACAACATGACAAGAACCTAGACTCCATCAAGAATGATTGGCATTAGTAATTCGGAAGAATATACTTCTTGAGTAATGTGACATTTCTTTGTATATATATAAGTACTGTTAAATGTATAATGTGTTTCAATATATAATCTTTCAAAAATATCTTTGAGATGAAGGTAGGAATGATAAAAACATTTTGCATTATAAAAGTATAACATTAATTCAAATTTATCATTGATTTCAATGACCAAACGGTGAAAATATTTATGTAAGATTATGTAGAGGCTTGAGTCTTCCTTTCCTTGCTTCTCTACCATGTTTTGTTAAAAATAAAACTGAACATCAGGGATGGATATGGGTTCGTTCTCTTAGATTCAGAATCTAGATTAGGTAGGGCATAGAATCTTAAATTGATGTAACCTCCACGTTACAACTAATAACGGTGATGCCATTGTAATTCGACAATGACCAAATTACCATCACGACCAAAACCAAGAAAAAAGAACAATTATATGCCAAAATTCCCAACAGTGTCATCGAGAACACGTGACCTTCTCAACTTCTGACACGCCACGACAGAGAGCGGGTCTCCGTGTTGGAGTAAAGGACTCTCTCTCTCTCTCTCTCTCTCTCTACAACTTGTGCCTTTTCCTTTTACATGCCTTCTCCTTATTCCTACAAACAAATTAAGAAAGAATCTTCGTTCCTCTTTCTCTCTCTCTCTCTCTCTCTCTCTCTCTCGATTGAACCATTCTTGCATGCATCTCGCGGGATTTGAGCTCACTCTGGTACTAGATATTCCCTACTTATGGGGGAATCCGGTTCCTTTTTAGGCGAGTAAGTTTCTCTCTCTAGATTTCCATATTCTTTCCGGGCATGAGGTCCCTTCATTTTGATAATGGGATTTGATGGTTTCCTCATGCGAATATATTTTTTGTTGTTGTTGGTACACGCTTGGATTTCTCAGTGTGGCTATGGTATGATTGTAGCTTCGATTTGCTGAGGTATGGTGATTTTCGATGGCAGAGTTTGCTTATCTTCAGAAAAATAAGAAAAAGCTATTTGTTAATTCTGTGAGTTTTTTGTGTCTTTCTGTTGATTTGGGGTTCTCGGTTTTGGGATGTGATCTGTGGTTGTCTGGTTGCTTGCACTCTCTCTCTCTCTCTCACACACACACACTCGCTCGCTTGTTCGCTCTACGGTGTTATGACTAGTAGATGCATGATCGTATGATTAGGAAAATGGTTTTACTTTGTGCTGCAATGAGCTCTTATCTGATTGAATCTCTATGTCCAACGTAAAGTTTTATTATAGACTTGTAGTATTATACAGTGCCTTTCTATTCACGATGGATTCTAGCATTTGATCAGTCCCTTCACTGACAACTGCTGCACTCTCTGACTTTGTGAATGGATTTTCTGTTTGAGAAAATCTCATATCAGGGGCTATTTTGTTGTTACTTAGAACTGGATCCTTGGTAATGATTGAGAATACTTTTCAATGAAAGCTACAGGATTGTGGCATTTATGTATGGATTTGTGTATCGTAACATCAGGCTATTAGATAGTTTGTTAAACGGATTCCACCTTTTCTTATAGATCTCTGGTAGCGGTTGAGTTCGAAGCATTGGTAGCTTAACAATTTGATTGTGGGAAGTGAGCTTAGTTAATTGATTGTGGTGTTGGCTTTGACTTCTTACAAATGTTTTTGCCTTTTGGTATTAAAGATTATTCAGGGTCAAACTTCTGGAGTTGTTGAATGTTGCGTAATGAATGTTTTCTGTCTTTCACATTTCGTTCTCCTAGATATCGTCTTTCTTGTTTGTGATGTTAGTATCCACATTTGAACTCCGAAGGATGTCTCTCCACAATGTTGTAGCTGTAAGCTTCTCAGTAGAATTGATTGTTTATATGTGAACCATTGCTTATCTCTTTCACTCCTCTATCCAATGTTACCTCTGTGCCCCTTGCATGCACGAACCAAATGTGCGTGCATGCACACAATACACCCCTTTTCCCCTTCAGATTGGTGCTATGAGGTTCTAGTCCAATTAGTTGGATGATTTGCATGCCATAATAGGTCAAAAGTTTGCTTTAAAAGGTAGCTTTGTGTGCGTGCAAGGGGAAGATGTGGTCTCTCAATGAAGAACATAAAAGATTATTTTGCTTTTCTTTTTAAAGTTAAATGCACAAGTTCGTGTTTGGTTCATCTAGACGAGAACAGATAGGATAGGCTTAGCTCCACTCATATTTCTTTTCCCGCAACCCTATTCTTATGCTCATGGAATAAAAGTAGCCTGTGTGAAAGATGTGGTCTCTCTTTGGTGGGTAGTTATAGGATAACTGCTTAGTGTCAAACACCTCATCAGTGCATTTGACCGTTAAAAGGTATGGGGTAAGCCTGTTAGTCACCCTACACTAAGGCAGGTGACCCGTGGGAGTCAGGACTTAAAGTAAAGTGAAAGGTAGTGGGATGCTAAAGGAGACTCCACTGCTGCCACCCTCTTCCGCCATGTGGGAGCGGCGAGGCAATGTAGTTGCTTTGAACTGTAGGGGCTAGTTCTCTTTGAACCAAAATTATATTTCCCAAGTTCCCATCTAAATGTGGGATCTTGAGCAAGATGAATGTTTGCCACCTAGTTCTCTTGTTCTTAGGTTAGATAAATGCATCATGATGGCATTCACCAATTATACACAAACACCAAAAAGCATATATTCCACACCGTGAATTTGAGTATCATATTGTGATTCCCAGCTATATTCGATTAAATATCAGGAAAGGAGTGATAACCTTTTGGCTAAAATTTTGCAAGTTCAGATATTCTCACTCTTTCAAGAGAGCCACCAAGTAGTAGAGATAGGATTCAAACCTTATATTGTTTCATGTGGGACTTATTTATCATAACTGAAAATAAAAGGTCCCTTTTCTGTCTTATGGTGCGCTTTGACTTGGCAATCAACATGCATTTATCTTGTTTTTGTTGGATATTTTGGACACTTTCTAGTAATTATGGTGCTTCTCATCTTGCAGAAGTCACTCATAGCAAAGGATTTTTATTTTTCTTGATGATTTCCCCTCTAACCTGTTAAATCTACATTTTCTTTTGTTTTCTCACATGTGTTCTTGCTTCTATTTGTAATATAAAGAGCTCCTGGTGACTCCATGGTTGTCTTAGACCACTTATCGTGCTTTCTAGGAACTTGGATTCACTTGCACAAATGCTTTTCTCAAGCTGATGGTTCATCATTATTTTTCTTCAATCTTGTCCAGTTACCTCAAAGCTCAATTCTGTTTCTTCAATCTTATCCAGTTACCTCAAAGCTCAATAATGTTTTTTGAGTATGGTAGGTTTTTGCTTAGAATATGTGAATGGAACTTTATCTTCCATTGTATCTCTGTTTTTTTCCAATTATTTTAGTGTGATGCAGGTGCTAGTTGCTGCTTTTTGAACATGAAATTATGAAACCCCTTTCTAACAAGAACTGATGATCAAGTTTGGGGGCATAACCAATGCAAGATGCATTTAGGAAGCTGCATGCGAAAGGGATTGATTCAAGAGGTTCAGTCACATAATGAGAGACTTTTGTTACCTGTCTCAAAAATATGGTACTTGTCATACTGAACATTCCATCCACTGTTTAAAGTGTTCCACCATGGTCCATCAGTATTCAGTTTTCGTATTTTGTCCTTTTGGCAGGATGTTTCTCCAGGAAAGGCATCAAAGAGATCAATGTTTGCTTTAAGGATGGTGTTGTTCTTTGCTATGACATTTGGTGTCTATATTTGTTCTTTCTGTTTGAACCAAATAAGCACGAGGATTGCACCACAGAGTGCACTTTTGCATAGTCTTCATGTGACTGAAGAACGTTGTGACAAACCAGACATTCCAACTGAGGATATAATCTATGTACATTTCCCACTGCCTAAAACTTATAGCAGGTTCCACCACCTTCTTCACTCTCTCTGTATCTCGTCTTAGTTTAGAAGTGGAGGAAGATTTTGACACGTTTCCTTCATCTCAATAGGGGTGAATGCACATGCTCTCCTGTACGGTTTTTTGTTATCCTGTCTATGCAAAGGTCTGGAAGTGGATGGTTTGAAACTCTACTAAATAGTCATCCCAATGTTAGCTCCAATGGGGAGATCTTTTCCGTAAAAGAGCGGCGAGAGAATTTCTCGACCATTCAAAGGACGTTAGATGAAGTGTACAACCTAGAATGGGTCAGCAGTGCTGCGAAGAATGAATGCGTGGCTGCAGTTGGCTTCAAATGGATGCTTAACCAGGTAAACTACGTTTTACTGCTTTTGCTCAGGAACTTGTCACATGCTAAGGGCAGAACTTTATGCTTAATCATCACTCAGTTCAATCAGTCGCTAGTTATTTGAGAGATCGACTTCAATTTTATTTAATTATGCCGAGTTTGTCCCTTCTTTGTAAAGTGTCCTTTGCTCTGATTTGTAATTGCTTATCATGCTAACTCCGTCTGTGACTGTATACGTATCCACCTAGAAGCCAAGTTGTGCTTGTCTCTAGCCTATCCAACCCTAAAGATTGAAGTAAAATGACAAAGCTAGAAGGCACACGACACATGCCACAACCATGTGAAGCTATCTGTTATAAGGAGTTGCAATAAATGTGCAGCATGGCCATCTCGTCACACACTAGTGCAACTTAAATGCTTGACCAGATGTATCTAGCATGACAAATGCATCCAAATGTACTTCCTACTTCTGATGATTCGATGCAGTCAAATTCAGTTTGATGAAAGGGTGGGGATTTTAAGATGACTGTTCACCCCAACTAGAATAGGGAATGTGAAAAAGGGTGAGGAGCTGATGCTCCTGTCTTTTTCTTGTTCTTCCTAGAGAGAGGGAGAGTGATATGGGCCAGGATGTTGCTTTAGTTGGGTGTGCTATGTTACTGGAGCTCTTGCAGTGAGTTACTCTTGTTTGATGTGATTTTCCATCAGATTGTTTTTCTGACGAGTATACATTTGCTTCTACTTTGTTTTTTCCACTGTCTTAACCTGTAAATTGATCACTTGTAGGCAGTGATGCTATATCATCAAGAAATTGTCAAGTATTTCAACCAGCGGGGAGTTTCAGTAATTTTTCTTTTCAGGCGAAATCTTCTGTGCAGACTCATCTCGGTGCTGGCCAATGCTTATGACAGTGAAAGAAAGCTGCTTAATGGAACACATAAGTCACATGTGCATTCAACAAAAGAGGTTTCTTTTGTTATCTTCTTGTTTGTCTCCTCATAGGTTGATGCCTATTGCTCATTGTACAGTTGCCCTTTGTTTCAACAGGTCGAACATTTCACATTTTATCACAATTACAGAAGAAAGTGAAAAACAATGCAAGTGAGGAAAAAGAAATCTAGGAAGGCATATTTCTTAGGTCGTGATAATATCATAAGATGACTGTTGTACTTAACATAAGGGTTTCAAAGATTCACCTAAAGGTTTGGCAATAACTTTACCTATGTTGGGGTTCATCCTAAGATGGGCGGTCCCAAGCTTGGATAATGAAGGAGGGCTGGCTAGGTAGCTGACAGCCATAGGATCAAGGGCTGTAACCTTCCAAGTTCCAACCATAATTTATCAGGTCCCAAAAGAAGCCCCAAACTGTGCTTGAGAATGAACAGTACTAGGACAAGTAATCTCTTAGAAAGTTCTTGTGTTCACCATTTGGACACCTAGTTTGCGAAAAAGGCTTGGTTGAGGTTAAAGATAGAAACACCTAAAGGAGATCTGCCTAAAGAGTTCATCTTGTCAAAATCATCCTACAGAACTGGCGTTGTGTGGCACCATTTAGTTAGCCCCACCTAGTGTGTGAAAAAGGCTTGGTTGAGGTTCAGGATAGACACACCTAAAAGAGATCTGCCTAAAGAGTTCGTCTTGTCAAAATCATCCTACAGAACTGGCGTTGTTCTGAAGGTGCACAGTGCACCTGACTTTTATTTCACCGTGCAAATTAATGAAAAGTTCCATGCGTTAATCTATGATGGGTCTGCCACCAAATATATGAAAATGTATCTATTTATCCTTCAATATTTTGGTACCCGATACAGGTAACCTAATATGGAAAGAAATGAGGCTAAATTTGTAAACCTAAATCAACGAACCATTAACAATTAGTGCCATCTTAGCAATTATCTAAGGGTTAGGTGAATGATTCACCTTTTCTTTAGGTGTGATGTTAGTAATAAGACTTCTTTACATATTGATTATTGGCAAATTTTTAGGTATTAATGCAGATCTTTTCTTAAAATTTTCAAAATGTTAGCGTATGTTTCAGCTATTGTTTCTTCGATCTATCGGAACAGAAAATCAACTCGTATCAATCAATCCAATTTATTGAATAAATAAAATGAATAAATAAAATTTTCGTAACCTTTACTCAGATATATAAAGACATATGTGTTATGTCACTCCGTAGGAGTAGATGGGTACCCGTGTTATCGATCCATGGATCATAAGCCCCATGTCCCTCTCGGGTGGCAACATGGGGGTGCCAAAAAAGGAAAGAGAGGGCAAGTGGAGATTTTAATATAGGGCTATACGAACTCGAACCGTATACCTTCTCGGTAAAACAGATCAAACAAATTATTATCAAAATTATTCAAACTGTTTCAAAGTGTATGTTTCATACTTTGTAAGTTTAAATAGACTTTTTTTATGTGCTTCTTTACAATTTGATAACAAAATACTAACAAAGCCTGTGATCTGTTGTTCTCTTGTCTCTTTCCATAAATGAAGAAATGTTTTGAAATATCCCAGATTTTTGGGATAAGAAAAACTTTTGAAAATCTTTCCAGGGAAAAACCCTCACTATTCTTGCGAAGGACAGAACAGCGACTATGATCTAGTCCCAATTCTTTGGGTTTTATCATGGCTAAATTTTGAATGGTTTAATCCTTGAAACAGGCAGAAGTTCTTGCCACGTATAGACCAGTAATAAATACCGCGACCTTGCTGGCAAATCTGAAAAGCGTTGAGAAAATGATGGAGGACTCTTTGAAGTATTTCAATAGCACGCGTCATGTAGTACTGTACTACGAGAGTCTTATCAATAATCAAAAGGTTTTATTTCACTAGCATTATTTGCTCTCTTTTTTTTCTACTACTTTCCTACTTTTGCAATTTTCTTGGTTGCTTTTACTTGGATTTCTTTGAAAACTCAGTAACATTGGTCTTCCGTGCAGGAACTATCTGTAGTACAGGAATTCCTAGGAGTGCCTGTGAGGAAACTGAAAAGTCGTCAGGTGAAGATTCACATACGACCGCCGGTACAACAGATAGAAAATTGGGATGATGTACAGAAGGCACTCAAAGGAACAGAGTATGATCATTTTCTTGAAAATACAGATTATAGTACTTGACTATAATTTTTTAAGAGTATCTATAAAAGGTAAAACTTTCCAGCAGATTTGAGCAATTATTATTTTGTATCTGGCCTCTTCTTTGGTTCGAGATGCATAGAGAGGATTTCAGCATGATTATGGTGTAAAGTATTAGTATTAAAATTTTGCCACAGTCTATTGAATTTAATGTCTATCGTATTATTGATATACTATATTGATTATTTCCAAAAAATCTCAATAATATTTTTCCTTTCTTCACATGAGTGAATGTAAGGGGACTCATTCTGCAAACTACATATTTCTTTCACATGCCGTACATGTTTCTAGTTTCCACTATGGGTGGATTGGTGTGCATTTATGCATGCAAGGCACACAACACAAATACGAACACACACAATAACACCCTCAACCAAGCCTTTCTCCAAACGAGATGGTGTCAACTACATGGATTCTTTGACACCATAATGCACAACCTTGTGCTATATCAGCAGTTATCTCCAAAAGAGCTATATGATGTTCAATAGTTTCTTTTAGTACTTTTCTGGTCTTTCTTTCCCTCTTTTAAAATGTTCTCTAACTAGTTTATCACACTTTACAGAGCTTCTTTTGACCGCCATTCTGTGTCCAAACCATGTTAAACATGTCTCTCTCATCTTTTCTACTATCGGTGTTGCCTCAACTTTTTCTCTAATAACTGCTGTTGGTCTTTCCTTGTGTGGTCATATATCCACCTCAACATTTGCACATGTTGATGATTGATTACCCAACACTTGGCACCATGTAACATTACTGGTCTAACTGCTATCTTACAATATTTTAGTGGCATATTCTTATCATACAAACACCTAAGACACCTGGAAACAAAGAATCCATGTAGCCGATCCCATCTAGTATGGGAAAGGCTTAGTTGTTGTTGTACTCTTATCATACAAACACCTAAGATACCTCTCCATTTTAGCCAACATGTGCTGATTGTATAACATTTTTATCATTGTTTCCATAAGCACTTAAAATTGTTCTTTTGAGTAATACAATTCCTATCACTTTTTAACGTTTGTATCATCTCTTTCATCAAGATTATTAGACTTGCACTCCATATATTATGTCTTCATAATATTAATTTTAGAACCTTTTGTTTCCAATGCCTCTCCATAACTCAAGTTTGTTGAACTCCTTTGCTGTTAACTCCTTTGACTCATGTAGCAATATAATATCATATGCAAATAACATGGACCATGGTACGGCATGTTAAATGTATTTCACTAACTCATATACAACCCACTGAATAGGTACGACACTCAGTGTTGACCCTTTAGTTAATCCAATATTACTTCAAAGAAATCAATAACCCCTTTATGAGTCCTAAACACATGTTTTTGGACTACCGAACATGGTTTGATGTGTAACAATGCGATACATTTCCTTTCTAAAACTTGCCAAAGAACATTTCTTGGTATTTCATCATACGTTTTCTTTAATTAATCAATACCATGTGCAAGCTGTTCTTCTTGGTTGTGAAGTGCTCCATTAAACATCTCAACAGGTGAATAGCCCAAGTAGTAGATCTCCCTTGCATAAATCTGAATTTGTTTTTTGTGGTACTAAATATTTGCCACAATCTTTTCCCAGTAACTCTTTCCAATAGTTTTATTATATGACACATTAACTTTATGTCCTTGTCACAATTTTAAATAAGTTTTTTTGTAAATAGGTATCATTGTACTCTTCTATTTCTGCTGCATCTTGTCCACCCAAATAACACTAAATAAGCTTGAAAACCAATTGTCCCTAAACTTTCTATACCTCAACAGAATATTGTTTAATCTAACAAATTTACCAGATTTCATAAGAGCCTCTTTCACTTCTTTCAAATGTGATAAATCACAATAGATTTATGCTACGGAGTTGGTTAGCTCTCCCAAACTAATATTATTGTATGTGCTCTCACTAAAAAGCTTATAAAAACAACTCTACCATTTCTTCTTGGTATTCTCGTTTGTCATGAGAACCCTCTCATACTCATCTTTATACATTTTATATGAGTAAGATCTTTGCTTTCTTTGTTTGGTATTAACTATCTTACAAATATCTATTTCACCTTCTTTTGAGTCAAGTTTTTTATATACATATTTCTAGGTTTTAGCCTTTGCTTGACTAACTGCTTTTTTGGTTTCTTTCTTACCTTCTTATATTCCTTCAAGTCTTCGTAGTTTTCTCTTTGTAATGAAATTTGTAATATGCTCTTTTTGGCTTGGTTTTATCTTGAATTACTTTGCTCCACCACCAAGTCTCTTTATGTTTTAATATGCCTTCTTTAAATTCACCTAGTACCTCGTATGCTACTTTTTTAATATTCATTTTAAGCATATTATACATTTTAGTAACAATGCCTACAAAATTCCAAGCATCTATTTGAATAAACCTTCTCATTTTTGAGGTTTCACTGATTAGTCCGACTAATTTTATGTACTTTTGTCCTCCTCGTCCATTTCTTTATATGTAAAGGCGATGGGTCCTTATCATGTTCCATCTTTCTAGCAATTTCTCCATTTTCATTGTCCATGTCATTGTACTCCTCAAGTGTTGTTGCTAACCACTGTTCTACTCTGTGACGCATTGTCGCCGTGCGCTCAAAACCAGAAAGCGTCACCATTATATTTTGGTTCATTTTCATTCTGCATTGTGCCATCATTATCAGAAATCACAGTCGATCATCATGATCATGTGCGATCTCCATTAGAGCTGTTGATGCCATGATCTTTTCTTTGTTGTTGCCGCATCAACATCAGCACTAACCAGACCGAGGGTGTTGTGACATCATATCGTGTAATGCATTTTGTTTCTTGCACAATGACAGTGATGGGTGTACCTAATGCGGAGTGCTTAATCCTCTCTATGAGTCTGTGACACACACACACACAGACAGAGAAAGAGACATGTAATCACTATAGTGTGGGAAACATCAATTGTGTCCATTATCCACTCATTCACACATTAATGCAGTTTTTCATGCACATGCGACAAGTGAATTATTTAAGTCACAGGTTAATGCAGTCATTCACGCATTAATGCAGTTTTTCATGCGCATGCATGTGACAAGTGAATTATTTAAGTCACAGGTTAAAGGCGTTTCATCAAGGATGGGGATATGAAAACCCGATATGGACACTACATGGGTTCGTGTTTTAATCCAACCAAAGTAACAGAATGGGGTCTTGTGTTTGGCTTGACCTGCTTTTGGCACAACAGAAAGTCGCATGACACGAACACGACTAAAAACAGGTAAAATTTTCCGAGCACCATCAGGTCGACCAGTTTTTGACAGTGGGCATGAAAATGATCCAAAATGAGAAGATTCCACTACTATTTTTATCCTTTGTTAGGGCATGGTTCATGGTTGATGTATGGGTCTAAGGTGGCCTACCTCAATTGACAAGCGCACTATTTCGTGTTGTTTTTTGAAAAAAAACTTTTAAAGTTCATTCTGCTGTTCTTAATGGAAGAGTTCTATGACATTCCATCGAGTAAATGATTGAAGCTATTCACCTATTTTTATTTTTATTTTTTGTTACAAGAGGCCGAAGCTTAACACACGTCCATGTATGCACCTCCTGAGAGTCGAACTCCCCACCGTGTTAGAGTTTTTTTTACCGTTGAGCTAAAACTCTAGGTGCAACTACTCATCTATTCTTTTACCTTTCATTCACGTATACACATGCTTGCGCATCTGTTCTTTTTTTTGTGTTGTTACAAGAGGAAACCGAAGCCTAACACACATAACACACTGTATGCACCCCCTAAGAGTCGACCACCAGCAGTAACGTTGCCAGAGGGCACTAACATTGAATTAACACTCTTAGGTGCAACTACTCGTTTATTCTTTACCATAGAGAATCTCTCTCTCTCTCTCTCTCTCTCTCTCTCTCTCTCTCTCTCTCTCTCTTGTGCCGTTACTGCTGGTGGGGAGTTCGACTCCTAGAGGTGCATGTGTGAGTGTGTTTTAAGCTTCGACCTCCTCTTGTAACAAGATAAAAGAAAAAGAAAAGTTCATGCTAATCTGGCGAGGCAGCTCAAACCCCACCATATTTAGAACAGAAATTGGGAAGTTCATTCCTGGCTGTTATCTAAATATATGTAGTTTTTTGTCTTTTTCCTAGTTGTACTGGTCCGGGTCTTTCTTCCCCAAGTTTACCACTCAAAGAAACAACACAATTTTGCCTTTTGCCATGTCGAACGAGCCCATACTTGCCAGTGATGAGAAGAATTGAGGGTTCTATCAGTCAGTTTGAGGGTAGAACGGAATCTATCGTGCAATCGACACAAAGCAAAAGCGATGAGAATATGAAGGAAAAAATAAGGTTAATTGCTAAACAATGTTAATTTGCTAATACTTGACTCACATGATGCAGATCGTGACTTAGGACATGCATACCTGGCTCTCGCCTCCCCGTTGTAACAAAAAAGAAAGGAGGAGAAAACGTCAATCTGCTAATTATCCAATGAAAGTTACAAACTTCCAGCATGTACCAAGGGTTTGTTTGATTTATTGAACCTTTGCATGGGCCTGAATTACAGATGATAGCATATTTATGTTCAGTAACTAAACAATCTCACAATGCAAAACAGATTGATTTTGTGTTAGGACTCTTGAGCTAACAAGGCGTGTCTCTCTCTCTCCCACACACTCACGCACGCTTATGTGTGTGCAATCATTGGAAAAACAGGAGGAAAAGGCTCGACTACTTTCTTAATAGTTGAAGCCAGTAATAGGAAAAGGTCCTAAAGAGGGACAGAATCGACTATACTCCATGCGCCAGTTGACACTATTGGTTTCAAGAAGCCTTGGTCAGTCGCGGCTGAAGGGTAGAAACAGCCTTCTTCTGAAAGGAACCTTTCTACTTCTCAGCCGAAGTATTTAAAAATGAAAAGCGAGGAAGACAACCCTTGCACATAAATAACGGAAACAATTCTTTCTCAAAAGTGAACGGAGATCAATCCGTCAAAGATATGTCGCAGGAAAACAGAGGAAAACGGAAATTGGGATACCGGAAATGACAGTATATATGTTCAAAATAGTATATATACATACAGAGAGAGAGAGGGAGAGGGAGAGGGCGTTCTAAACGCATAATGCCTCCACCACTCAATCTTAAAGAGATTTGAATCACTTTAATGCAAAGTACAAAATTAAAAAGTATAACGGTATGTTTGAATCAAATTTCTACGGTTCATGATAAAGATATTTTGTGTCAAGATTACGAACCAAACAATTAAGACTCCATTTATATATATTCTCAGCTTCAAGACTTGATTCATAGGATTAAACTTTACATAGATGCCCTTTCTTTGGTTCGCACTTTCTGTTTTTCCAACTCTTATCTCGAAGCATCAAACAGCCAAGTTCAGCAAGCCGAAGGCATTGCGGATCGACCGAAGTCATACTTCAAAATGATTTGGAGATCAATCAATGAATTTCCCTTGAATTGTTCAACTTTAGAAACAAAGAGATTAATATCTTAAAAGTCTTTTCATGATCCAATTATTATCGACTGAAACCACCTTTTAATACCAAAGTGAAACTTATCAATCGCACTGCTGCCGGCACTTCGTGCATTGAATCGACAAATTTATGTTGAAGAGACTAATCAAGAGGCAACTAAGAAGCTTATCTTCAGCAAAAATGGCCTACCTTCATATTGAAAAATATGCATAAGCTTTAGAGTTTGTACTTGCTTGTCTTTTGTGAAGAAAAGGGCATGCATGATTGGCAGTGGAAGATCCTTTAAGGAGTTGGAGAAAGTGAATCTTTTGACCCAAAAAGGGTTTATAACCTTGACCGTCTCAAGACCAAACAATAAACTGCTAATTGGATTCAACATATCATAGAATCTATGGGCCTAAACGAAGGGTAGTCACCTTTTTCTCTCTTCTATTATTGGTGTCCTTCCATGTGAGATTTGCTGCTCTTAGATTATAAGATTCGACCTTCTTAGGTGGTAGAAAGTCTAGCAATAAGGGAAAACAGATGCTGAAACTTAAAAGTTTCTAATTACAAGGTCACTCTTAGCAACATATTCTTTCGTAGAACTTTTTTAATTTATAGGAGAGAGTTAATTGTTCACTGCATAACAGCAGAAGGCGTTCGTGTCAGAAATAAAGATTTCTGATGTGATCAGGAGCTAGCTAAAGGAGTTAATGTAATACTTTTTCTATCATTGATAAATGTATAAGTATTACGAAATCCATCATGTATAATATGTCTATCAAATTACAAAAGACCAGTTAACAATAAATGATATGACTCCATAAGAATAACATCACAGATTACCTCATCCTTATACGATCTTTCGATAGAAAAGGATATTGAAACTTGGTGAGTTACCATGAGCTCTCCTTTTTTATCCAGCCATTGCAGCTGGTTTGATTTAGAATGAGGTGTAGTGGATCTGTGGGTACGTAAAAAGATAAAAAGATTGAGATGAAAGGCTGGTTTTAAGCACTTACCCTTAAATCGTCGACCATTAAACAGATGACTAGAGAAGGTTCGATAAACCATACAAAGGGAACCTTATCGATCAAATCATAAAACTGGATCCATGATGCGACTACAACAACAACTACTAAGCCTTTTCCCATATACTGATTCCATGTTTTTACATGGACACTGGAATGCTCATAATTTGTAAATTTCATGATAGATTAGTCCGGCAAAATTTTAAGCTCAATGTCCGAAGCCTAACGCAGTCCTCCTCCTTTATCCGACCTAGGTGAACATCCGATCTGTTACATGGGCAGATTGACAGTGGCAGAAAATAAAGTTACAGTCACATCATTTAGATAATACTAAAGAAGAGGAACTGGAGATCATACTCTTCCTATTTTAGACTTTATCTTTGAAGTTAAACAAGACTATGATCTCAAATATATTTCAGTGACAACCAAGAATCAATGTGGTATGTAGCACATCCCTCTTAGTATACGAAAGAGACTTTTTATCTTTACATACAGCAATTTAAAAACTGTCTACTCCTTAAATGCAGACGATATAAGTGGGATTCATTCGAGAAATCAAGCGGAATTCCATAGTTTGTTTGGTCTTTGAAGATTATGGAATTAGTATTTCTTTACGTTTCACTTATGGCATCCTCACTCAGCAACGTTTTCTTGACGCATAACTACTGAAAGAGTTGCCAGATAACTAATATGTATATTAAGTGGGCAAGCGAACGTCTGAAAGTGATTAATTAGTTGAAAGTGGGCAATCTTTCACAGAAACATTGCGTGCTGGCCATGCGATGTCTAAGCAACGCGGCCACCACCTCAATACTTTTGAAGATGTACTCAACAATGGCTGTTGTGATAGAAAAGCAGGCTACTGTGGAATGGTGTTTCATAGCAGATGAACTTATTCGGAAATCAACCGGAAAACTGCACCGTCAGGGCAATCACTAGCAACTAGGCAACACTTTAGGGTAACTAATGGCACCAACACAAGCTTATATGCTTGTTTGTGTATGCGTATGCGTGAGACACTACTATCAAAATACTTCTTCTCTCTCTACAGTTGTGTGTGCGCGTGTGCATGTCTACGTCTGTATTGTGAGTGTTCGTGAGAGAGAGAGGTACATGTGTATATAGGGTAAGTTCTATGGTTCAAAACATTTTTAGAGTAGGACTCAATTAACTCAAATTCTGACTGTTGTCATTCTAAACCTGCCGACAGTTGTGTGTATGTGTCTGTATGTGAGAGAGAGGTACACGTGTATATAGGGTACAATTTTATGGTTCGAATACATTTTTAGTACAAGACTCAATTCCGATTTCGAGTGTCTAAAACTGCTGGAAATTATAAACCATATTATATACGACCTTTTTATCTCTCTACAGTTGTGTATGTGTGTGTGCCTGTTTGTGTGTGAGAGAGAGGAACATGAGTATAAAAGGTACAGTTTTTTGGTTCAAAATATTTTTAAAATAGAGCTCAATTCTGACTGTTCTCATTGAGCATATTCCGACTGTCTAATACTACCGGAAATCATCGTAGATCATATTGTATTTTTCAATGTATATAGCTAGTTAAATAACCTTTTATGACTAACATCATTGCATTTCTGCCTAAGATTAGGCCTGACAACCATTAATCAATTAAAGGAAAATTAGTTCACATCTTGACTTATCCAATCAACCAGTTCAGAAACCCAAATCCACAAGAAATAAGCATATCTGCTCTAAAGATTTTAGTGCCACAAATCTTTCAACACGTTTCGCTCATCGGACCCCACATCCTCTGAGGCAACCTCCACTAATCACCCCTTTATGTAATGTGTCCTATAAGTCCATTTTGTAGGGCACACCTACTTTTGGGTTATGATGCAAACAATGTAATAGGGTGTCAATCCCATACGCAACAAAAAAGACGAAGGCAACTCAAAATGTTAATGTTCGTCGTTCGTGTCAACTTTAAGTACCCGAAAATCTGGGTCCTATATGAAAGGACCTGTTTTTGACACGAGCAGGAGACACTACAAGAAAACAGAGATACATAGACATGACTGGTTCCAGATTTCCTGGAATTAGGGACTGGAACCGAATTGGGATCGGCTCCAATTAGAGTCCCAAACCACCCGTTTCAGTTTCTATCCTGTTACAGTTCCTTGAAAGGTGTAACTGGAACTGAACTCACCGGTCCTTTGTTTTAGGTCCAGTTTGACACAATTTGGTTCCAACCGGTTCTTGGCCTGGTTTGGTTTCAATTAAAACCTTTCGTTGAAACCGTGGTACATGCCATATATGTTTGCATTCTTTCCTGTTTACAGGTCATGGGTGCCACAGCCACTGTTTTGTTTTAGTGAGATAACATGACACGAACGTAAGTCGGAACACCACATTGCCAGCGATTTCAGACACAACGCGAAACCCTTGACAGGTCGAGAAGTCCGCCATCACATCCACCACAATAGCATGAAAACACAAATCGCATTTGGGTGTCATGTCCTTCACATGAATAGCAAATGAACACGATATGAATACAAAACCAGAACACGGAATTGCCACCCGAATCATCTCTCTCTCTCTCTCACACACACACACACTCTCTCTCATGAGCAACTAAGCTAAGCATGAGTTGGATCACTGCATCATTGCCCCAAGAAAGCAATTCCATTCCCCTCTTTCGGTTTGTTGCTCAAATGAAATTGGGAGGGGGACTATGGGGCCCCAGGGTGACAAAGCAATTCTATTCGTTTTATGCTTAAAAGGTTAGAAAATTGCTTAAGGTGAGTAGATTGCCATTCTGCATTTGGTGCTCCAATCACTCGCACGTTAATGACCCCACAGGGCCTGGCACTGTTGCTTGACATCACCACCAAAACCATAGTTGTATTAGTGTTGAGGTTATTGTCGAAAAAAAAGTTTGCGTGATTCTCTCTCTCTCTCTCTCTCTCTCTCTCTCTCTCTATATATATATATATATATATATATATATATATATATATATATATATATATTAGAACGACAAGGAAGATTTGAATTACTTTACATTTAATTCACACTATAAAGGTATGATGATATTTAATTTTGATTTGAAAGATCGAATCATAAAGATGTTTATATAAGATTATGTATAAAAAGATATGCATTTATGATTCTCTATCTATCTATTTATTTATATATATAAAGAGAGAGAGAGGAGTCTTAGTGGCATAATATTGTTGAGTAAATCATCTTGCAAAAATATTTTGAGTGTTTGATCTTTCATATCAAGATTTGAATCAAATGTATTATTGTACTTTATATAATTATTCAAATCTCCACCCTCACTTTCAAAGATCGGTAAAAACGTTTTGTGTAAAATTATACATAAAAAAAACGATCGTGCAAGTGAAACAACAACTCGAGTTCTCATATATATGGGCGTTTTTCGATGGGTAGCCGTCCGTTTGTACTGGTTGTCAAGCTCAGGGAGGTCGTGACTTTTACTACCTGGGGGCACACGTGCAGGTTCAGTCGAGGCTCAAATCCTTGACTTTAGGGTAATGCAGGTTCAGTCAAGGCTCAACTCAATGAGTTTACTGCCTAGGGAACATGCAAGTGCAATTCAGGCCCAACTAAAATCTCTTTGGTTCTTTATCTTATCCTTTCTCCCATCTTTTTCATGTTGCATATACAAAACAAATGCGATATATATATACATATATAATGATACCGTTTGCGAAGCCGGTTGATACTATTCGGTTATCGAAGTCCGATGCTTTCTTTTTGTTCTTCGTCCAGTCTCCCAAGTACACCTAAAACGGAAATGAGGGTGTGTCGTTTGAGGTTGCTCTTATTTATAGAGCAGTGCTTCCTCTACGTCTCCCGGTTTTCCAGTTAGGTTTCTCACATCCGGAGCATCCACATCCGGACTGTTACCGCGCTTTCTGGTAACTATCCGGCAATTACCTAGCCCTATCTGTAACTCCCGACACAGTAACGGTCTTGATGGCCAGTCCAACCGTTACTGTGCTAAGTTGCCAAGAATGGTCACTCTATAACATGTGTAACATATAACACGCTAATACCAAAATCAAGTCTTATCTCACACTTGGGAGGCTCCTTGGATTTTCAGTTGCTATTAAGCTTGTTATATTAGCATTTAACTCCAAAAATACACAAAAGCATGTTTCGTCGCCTTTTCAACACTTTGATGTCTTCTTATGTCTCTTTCTTTTAGGTAACTATCATCTTTTTCAACAGCTTCTTTTCTTCTCTAGATGTTAACACTTGGGTGCAATAAAGATTTAATTATGCTGGTTATCGAATACCTAATGCAACCCTTTTCAATATTCATACTTAATGTCATTTGGTGAGACCTGCCTATCAGAAACCCCATAAGCAAAAGTTGTTTTCTGTTTTGGTTGATTAATGTATACACTTATCTTATTAAGAAGTCTAATATAAAAAAAAGGGTATGTTATGCCAAAAATGAAAAAAAGATTCAACAAGTCACTTGCAAGAATAATTACTTATTAACATGTATGGCTAAACTACCTTCTAAAAAATAGGTATATAACCACTATCTAAGAATTACAGACAATTATTCCAGCAAAAGACCAAACATTTTATCAAACAAATTTGTATTAAGAGATACAACTAAAATAATGTGACCCAATTTCCACCTGAAGTGATCCGGACGTGATTTGTTTCGGTGATTTCTCAGCACCAGCTTGTGAAAGTGAGGAGAGTGTTCTAGAAAGCCTCCATGCCACCTATCGCGACCAATCTTCGCTAGGATACGGTCAATAACATTCTGAGGGACCTCTACTGGCTAATCTTCTTAAAGGCGGAGGTCAGTGCCCTCCGGTATGCCCCCATACTCTTATCAAATAATAGGATCTCCGGTGTCATCTCCAAGGTGTCTCATTCCGGCAACAACAGTATCAAAAGTGGAAGAACTTTTCGCAGCAATTCCTATTATTGCACTGCAAGGTGCCGCCTTTTTTACATCAACACGCCGACATATATTTTGAGGTAAGTTCCTCAATAACGTGAGAGAACTTTTCATATTCTAATTTTCTTTGTGAAAAAAGGGTATCTTTTCTTCGAGTCAAATGCGTTCAGCTTTTCTAGTGGACTGTAAGCACCACGCTCAACGCCTCAGAGCTTGCTCGCATGCGAGAATTGAAGATAACAACTTTGCTTACTTTAGTAAGATTATCTATTCTTTTAGGAAGAGCTGGTTGGATTGAAGAAGTACCGAGGAAAGTTCATAATATTACCACTCGTGATTCACTTGTTTGTTAAGGATAACATCTGGATTGCTGAATTATTGTAAAAAAAACAAATTATTTTAATTAAAGCAACAACTTTTGGAGAGTTAATCTAAGGAAAAGGAAGACCATGTCTCTCTCTCTCTCTCTCTATATATATATATATATATATATACTAAAAGGATGATTATGTTAACAAACACAATTCACTTCATCCATGTTCTTTATTTGCAGTTTAAGATTTTGTCGTGAAACTATGAGCTTGGCTCATAAGACGAAGGTTGTGAGTTCGATACCCGGGGTGTGCGTCTGGCTTCAGCCTCTCCATTGTATTTCCACACTAGAAAGAAAAGGAACACTTCATTTTACAAGTGGGTAAACTCTTTATTTTAAGATACCTATTAGTATTTTCACACAAGAAGAAAAAGAAGCCTTATCATATTACCAGTGGATTATCGGTCTTCTTCTCTACTAGTGGTAAAAGTTCTCTTCAATTTAAGAGAAGCACCATTGCATCTTTGAATAAACACAGACACACACGCATACATAATGATATGCCCTAGTGAAACAATATAAGGTAAAGTTTCTCGGCAAAGTAACCATATGAATATGCTCGGAATGTTCAAAAGTGTTCTTCTTTACTAGTGGTAAAAGCTCCCTGTATTTTAAGAGAAGCATGATTGCGTCTTTGAATATAAATACAGAAACACACACACGTACAGATGCAATGCACTACTGTAACAATATTAGGTAAAGTTTCTTGGCAAAGCAACTATATGGATATGCTCCGAATGTTCAAAAGTCTTAAACCTACAATGTAGGTTAAATTTTATTCAAAGGACTATGGACATTGCCTTTTAAGAACCTACATAGTTTAATCTATTTTATTCAAATGCAAGGTACATGTGTGTATTGAGATACAAGCATATGCAAGCACACAAACAAGAAATAAGCCTATATATATTAATACACATTATATATGAAGAATGATAGGGTAATGTGAAAGTATATACTTCTTAACTTTAGTTGTATCATCATTATGTATCATCATCATTGATGGAGGATTCTATGTGAAGTGATACTTTGTTGGCACCATCCTTAATCCTTCAACAAAAACAATAAGACAATGTTCCTTTGAGAGTGCATACTCTCAAAAGATCCTATACTTTATATATGTATATTGTTAGACACACTCTCCCTAACTCTATTAGACAATATGTGTCACTCATGCGATCACATGAGTGATGTAGATTGAATCACTCATCAATATCAATATGAGAATCAATATCATTTAATGCACATGAGTATATTAAATACGACGAGATGAATGTCTTGATCACCACTATTGAATTGATCGCACAAATAGTGGTGATAATCAAGTAATATTTAGTATGAGAGGTTGTCTAGCTACTCCCATTCTTTCTTTCTCTCTTTATATAGTTATGATTTATTAGAATTCTTAGCCATTCATTTTAACTTTCTTGAGATATGCATGATGCATCTCTTTTATTTATTTATTTATGCAGCAAGGTTAAACAATGGTATGATCCCTTGATCGACTGCATTGAGCCAGATGTCATATGAGGAGTCTGTACCTACAAACACCCGCATTCACAGGCTTACAATTTCTATCTTCCACCGTTACTAGGCTACACTTTCAAAGGGCTTTCCTTACAAGGCCTCACCCTTGACCTCTTTTCAGGGCATCGCGTACTGCCGAACCCCACAAACCACGGCAAAAATCACCCACATCTATTTAAATCTTTGGGGCATTAAGTTAGGGCAACATGGTTCATGACAACCCTCTAAGTGGTTTATCATGAAAGGCCAAAATGATCTAATTAAAGTTTAAAAGTATAATTTATAAATTACATATACTAATTAATTATATAAAAAGTATGATTGTACGAACCTCAATTTTAGTAACACCAAGACATGTACCCTATGAGAAACAAACACCCCTTAACCTAGTAACACCAAGACATGACAAACCCTCTATGACATCTAACTTTGGACATTGTTGGAAAATGTTTAATCTTAGAGTAGGTTTTACGTAAGTATCCATAGCATTAGCTCAACTGCAAGGAACTTGCACGACGGAAAGGTGAGATCCATTCTTGGAAGGGCTGCATGTTTTTTTTGTGTGTGTTAGACTTCAGCTTTCAATTGTTAAAAATAAAAGAAAGAAGGTAGGTTTTGGATAATTTGTCAAACAAGTTCATATAGTTAGATTTTTGGGAGGTTTGTAGTACTTTTATGAT
This sequence comes from Brasenia schreberi, assembly GCA_036023115.1. Classification (NCBI taxonomy): domain Eukaryota; kingdom Viridiplantae; phylum Streptophyta; class Magnoliopsida; order Nymphaeales; family Cabombaceae; genus Brasenia; species Brasenia schreberi. Next base: position 14,986,114 of record JAYKKT010000065.1, on the reverse strand, counting down.
AAAAAACTGGATCCTATCCAAGCTAGCACCTACTTAACGTTTAAAATTTCAAAATTTTTAATAAGTTTCAAAAAATATGAAAAATATCTTTATTACACTCATGCCACCCAAAAAAAAAGAATAAGTAGATAGGTGTTAGTGTAGGTAGGAATATTTCTGACTGTTTTAATGTTCTTCAAAATTCCATTTTGAAAAATTTTCAAATTCTTATGTCTAGAGATGATTGACATTTACAAGATTACCATTAGGGTGGGAACCTTTGGACCTTTGGTTGTGTGTTCGTGGTAGCTGCCTTGATGATGGATGGCCGACAAACACGGGGTGATGTTAGCGAATCTCTTTAGAAAAGAGCAACAGTGGAACCATTGAGACTATAGTTATAAATTATCAAACCCGAACCTAGTTTACTTAACCCGGTTCGAGTAGTGAAACTCGGTCAGCACGTCCAGGTTCGATCCGTGACACAAGGGGCCCCTTCGAGCCAAGTTGGTCAATGGCCAACCAAAAGGGACCGAGGAGAGGGCTGGTTCAAGAAGACTTGGCGTAAGTCTTTGCCAGTTTCAACATGCTAGATGAACCTGGATAACACAATTAGTGGTTTGGCACTGGCCAACGCCATACAGTAGAGAGGGTTGGCTTAGAAGAACCTTCATATCGAAGATGCGAGTGAGCAGCTTGTGTGCGTGTATGTATGTGTGTGTGTATGCGCGTGTGCATGGGATTGTGGTGGTGGTGTGCCTAACCCAACTCATCAATTAGAGAAAAATAATAAAAGAAAAACATGTACTTGGGATTTTCCTTACCAAGTACATGAAGGCACTTTATTAATGTAAAAGAAAAAGAGTAGGGTTCAATTATTGAGAACGACAAACCAAACATCAAAACAGGCACCAAAACGGGCACGTGCCTACAGCCACAGTGAGAAAGAAGGAATGAGCATTAAAGTGGGGCACCGCTTGCACTAATAGCAATAGCTAACCTCGCTAGGGGGTCGACTCAAGAGTTGAAGGTCATGAGTTCAATACGCTGGATATATATTTTGCTTTGACCTCTCTAGACATGATCAGTTTGGAACTGGTCTGACGGCTCGAGTCGGAATCAAACATGTGGAAACATCGGTCTGGAAAACGATAAACAAAATGGAAAATATCTAAACATTAAGAAATAGGAAGATCAATATAGAGAGAGAGAACATATAATCCCTATTCAATATACTCAATCTGTCATTTTACATGTTTTAACCGATTCAACCACCGGCTAATGACTTTAATTACCTTCCACTATTTCATTACTTAAGTATCTTTCGTTGGTCAGAATTGATGTTGACACCGTCAAAACCACTTAAAAAATCTAAATATTTATATATATTAGTGGTTTTGTGGATTTTTAGATGGTTTTAGTGACCATATCAATAATTTTGACTCATAGAGGGTAGTGGAAGATGATGGCCGATAGTTGAGTCGGTCGAAGTATGCAAAATGAGTAATTTAACATGATTCAGTATTGAGTAAGACTACATCCTCTCTCTCTATATATATTTTATCCTCTCTATATATATATTTTTTGTGTGTGAGTCAGTAAGAGGAAGCACTTGTGCATGCTTGAATAAAGGGGTAGAAAAGAGTAAAAGCATTGATTCTTTAAAAGTGACTGGAATTCAAGACCTCTCTTGCTAAAGCACTTCAGCCAAGCTATGAGGGCAGTAATATATTAAATGATCACTTTTCTAAAGAAAATTTATTAAACACAGATAAATCGTGTCAAATACATTTTCAACGTATCCCGTGTCATTTCAAAACTGTAGTCATTTCCATACAACATAAAGTATACGTGATTGAATTAAGAAAATAAATTAATTAATTGAGAGAGATTAAGTTGTATTATTTTCTCACGTCACATTCACTTCCAATTTTGTCACCACCACCTTCCATCACCAATGACCGCCACCACTACAATCACTGATTGACAGTTCACTCTACCGCCATCACCAAGATGCCACCAATCCCACTCTCCTCTGCCACATCTATCACTAACACCATATCACTCACCACCTGCCGTCACCACCGTTTGCACTCTTGGACCACCATGATGTTATACATGTTGCCAATTTCATAGCTGCCACTCGCTGCTACCACCATCACCTCCAAAACCCAACAATAACCACAACCACTAGCTGTTACCATCTTCTAGGGCTGACAACTTTTGGCTCGACTGGCAGCCTCACCACAAAAAAAAAAAAAACTATAAGATATTATAATTATAAAACGTCTCTTTATATATACATAGGGGGAGAGTGTGTGTGAATATTGATAACGTACTATATATTATACACTGTATATACATAAAGTCGGGTCTACTCGAGCCAACCTGAGTCGTGTATAATAACTTCAAGTGGACCCAAATAAGAAATTTCGGGTCAGTTCCAGGTCAACCTGATTTTGACTCGAAACCCACCTGGTGACCATTTGCCGCCCCTACCATACTCAGCGGACACGACTCTCTCGAAAAGGACTCGACTCGACTGCAGTCTGGTGTTTGACTTCAAGACTTGGAGTCGCGATACTCACGTTGGATTCTGGTGCTGCTCTTCGCTAACAGGATGACGCAGTTCTGGGTGACGAGGAGGCTTTTGACAACGAGGGTAGTTTGGGCATATCAAATGTCGTTTTGGATCGCCTTCTTGATGTAGACCCTGGGCCGACAAAGTCCGAATGCCCGAAATCTTTTAGTGACAAATATGCCCTTCCTTTTCATTTAAACGTAGTTGGTTCACATCGAAGTTTCTAGCCCAACTTACCACATCATAACTCGGTGTCAAAGTTCAGCTAACTAGGGCTGGTAGCTCGTTGCGGTTCTAAAATGATTTTTCATCGTTTTGTTATCTATTAATGTTTTTTGAATTTATCTATAATAACCTCACCACGAGTGTAATATTTCCTTGTGTCACAACACATCCATCTCAATCATTTCTAAACAAATATATTGATGATTAATGATCGAACATTTAACAACATACATATTGGGTCTAATTAATGCTCTATAATATTTATTTTTTGACTTTAATGATTATTTTCTTACGGTATTAAAGAAATCAAGTTGTTTCTTAACTTCCATAAGCCAAAGATTTTGCAAACAGGTTCAAACAAAGTTTATTTGGCCACCGAATAGCTTTGTCTCGTTTGCATAGAAAGGAGCCGAGTACTTCAAAAGTTGACTCTTAACGTTCATAAGGACTACTATGTTCATCTCCAACTTGAGAAAGTGAACACGTCTTTACATTGAAGAAAAGGGACTTTCCTGTAAATTCGTTTTTATGTTCCCTCATCTTCCGGACAACGGAATCTCACAAGTTACACAAATACCCTTTAGTGGGAGAATCCGCAACCAAAGAAAACTAACGCCAATCAGAGCCACAAGCACAACTCTGCACCAGCCGCCGGGAATAATTGATTGCCGGCCGGAATTTATCCCTAGGTTTTAGAGAGAGTCCAACTGGTTCTTCTCTCTTTTCCTGAAGCAAACCTCGTGATTCTCAGTCAGTATACGAATATAACGAGTTCCATCTAGATTGCAGAGATTCAGACAACTTGTTCTTAGAATCCAGTATCACCACCAGCAAAAGTTTCTTGTTCCCGTGGCCCCGGCGGCATTTTTCGCAATCTCGGCATGCGAATTTCAGGATTGTCGACTGTCCGAGTATCAATGGCACAGTTTGGTTGAATGTCAAAGATGAAACCGTGCAAAGCACAAACTCGTAAGGCATATTGCCATTGTGTTCAAAATCAGCATCCAGTCAAGTCCAAGTGGTGCAGAATCCTCATGCTAAAGGGTGTTTCGTTCAACTCGCAATCATTATAGTCCCTCTGGATGGAGCTGGGAAGCAAGCTGAATGAACCCGTTTATTAACTCAAGATCTTGTTTTGGTTCGGCTTGTTGAATCGATTCACCTGAGAAGAAGACTAACCAAGTTACACGAGCTGATCATGAGATGCACGCAGCAAGTTCAAGAACATAAAACCTAACATTTATTTTTAGGGACTGTCAAGGTTTTAGTTCTAGGCAAATTTCTTGTAGGGTTGAAATATTTAATCATTTGATTACATTATGCCCAGTTGCCCACCAGTTTATTCACTTAGGGTTGAAATATTTAATCATTTGATTACATTATGACCAGTTGCCCACCAGTTTATTCACTTAACATGTTTTAATATATATATATATATATATATATATATATATATATATATATATATATATATATATGTATGTATGTATGTATATATATGTATGTATATATATATATATGTATATATATATGCATATATATATGTATGTATTTATGTATATATGTATATATGTATATATATATATATATATATATATATATATGAAAACTAAACTGGATCTTGCTCATCTCTGGCATGTTCACCCATATATATATGTATATATATATACATACATATATATATATATACATATATATATGTATGTATTTATGTATATATATATATATACATATATATATATATATACATATATATATATATATACATATATATATATATATATACATATATATATATATATATATATATATACATATATATATATATATATATACATATATATATATATGAAAACTAAACTGGATCTTGCTCATCTCTGGCATGTTCACCCATACTCAGTAATTGCTTTTCGATGGTAATGAGAGTAATTTAAAAATTTTAAGGATTTTTATGATAAGGTGAAGGATAATGTTATTAGATTCATACTCTTGAAAATGATTGGGCATGAGTAAACATTAGTGATGGATAGAATCCGATCAAAATATATATATTAATGGTAGGCTTCTCTCACTCTCTTAACAAAATTGCATTCCTCCACACCGATTAAGAATGTCATTTAAAAATTTGAAAAAGTGAAAGATACATTATATTGCACTCTTTTTTCAACCTATGGAGTGTGTATGATGAGTTGTTTAAATTACAATATCTTACTAAAACATGTTTTTTGTTCAATTTTTGAGAAAACATCTCTATGATTCGATCTTTAATATCAATAGTGAATATTTGAATTATTGTATATTTAATGTGCATGATCCATTAAATGCAAAGTACAAAAGTGTAATGATATTTTTCATTCAAATATCCACCGTTAAATTCAAAGATCGGATGATGAGGATGTTTATGTAAGATTATGGACCATAAGATATTATGTATTTACTAATCTATATATATATAACCTTTCACTTAGAATGCTAACATAGCAGCTCCAAGCAGTGTCAGATCTCTAATGAGTCAAGGTGGGTATTTGCCCATACAAACTTTACAAAGTTGATAGAAAATGTATAGGCCATGGTTGAATCCGTTGGTTCTAATAGACACTTTTCCCCACCCAACAAACTTTTGGCTTCCTATTCCCCCACCCTAAAATATTTTCTTACACCATTAGTTGTAAACCCAGATAAAAGAGTAAGTTTTATGATCTTTCCCACGACCATCAGAGTAACTCTGAAGCTAAGCATGCTTAGACACTAACATTGGGATGAGTGACATACTTGGAAGTTCTTAAGTTGTGCCCCTATGATGAATCTCATTTTATGTGGAGAGAAACTTGGTTAAGGTTAAAAAGCTAAGATACTGCACGAAGAGCGTTAGTTCAAAGGCAGGGCGCTCTAGCACCATTGCTGTTGGTGAAAAGTTTGACTCCCAGAGAGTGCATGCATGGTTGTGCATGTTAGGCTTCGGCCTCCTCGTGTAACAAAAAAAAAGGAAGCTAAGATACTTGGAACATTTCCAATATAAGAAGGATGACTTTCACCAAAATTTAAATTATGCAAAAGTGAGTGTCTTGCATGAAGGGAAACTTTTGTGTTTTAATTAAAGTTGGGTATATATGTACCTTCCCAAGAAGCTTTTCTTTCAATTAAAATCAATTTCTGTAAGATCAAAATCAAGACTCAGTTACTTGTCCAAGTATTCATCTTGTGGGTAGCCAGTCTATCTTTTAGTGCTTAAATGATCAAATGGTGCTCAAACCTTTCATTTGGGATGATAAGAGGCTCCTCTTTCACATCCCAAATTGCCAAATTCCTTCCCTTTTGCTGTAATTTCTTCTGCTTGCTCAGATGCCATATGACAAAAGCAGATGATCACGAAACCATAGCAACGTCGGCATTGCTTGCATCCTGGCCCCCACACCTACATCACCTATTATAAAGCACACATAATGGTTCTCAAATTCAGCCTCCACTAGCAAATTCATTTCCCCACATCCCCACTATATATGACCATCTGTTGTTGAAGCCACATCATATGGGGGCCCAGCCTTTATGGATAAATCCTTCTCAAGAACGTTCATGTGGTTTTGAGGAGTCCCCAACTGCATATAAATACATGTTGCCTCACTTCACTACACAGGGAGTTACTCAGTGAGAGTTACCTCATAACTTGTACTCCTTGAGCTCCTATTCTTGTGTACCCCTGAGACTCTTCGAGAGGAACTCTGTCCAATACAAATGGCAGAAAGAAGTTGCTTCTCAAACTTCATGCAGAGCAGCAAGCCATATTTTGCAATGATATCCCTTCAATTTGGATATGCAGGCATGAACATCATCACTAAAGTGTCCCTCAACAGGGGAATGAGTCACTATGTGCTGGTTGTGTATCGACATGCCTTTGCAACAGCTGTCATGGCTCCATTCGCGCTCATCGTAGAAAGGTGCATACCATTTTGAGCCAAATGCTAAAAGAAGTTCTTGATCCAAACTGATTACCGAGAATTCCTCATTCGATCATATGAATGACTTGTTTTTTCATGTTCATGCAGGAAAGTCAGGCCAAAGTTGACATTCTCAACCTTCATGCTAATTTTTGTGCTTGGTGCACTGGGGTGAGCTTTTGAAAGGACTAGTTTTCTGTTCTTTTCTCATATATGTCAATCATAAGATCAAAACTGTCATGGTGTATCTAACAAAATCATGTTTTTCCGGGATTTGACAGACCTGTTATTGATCAGAACTTCTACTACGCTGGACTGAAGTTCACCTCTCCTACTTTCTCGTGTGCTATGAGCAATATTCTTCCTGCACTTACTTTTGTTTTGGCTGTCCTCTGCAGGTAATATATTTCTCCGTGTGTGTGTGTGTGGTGCGAGAAACTTATGATCTTCTATGATATCTGTTTGTAGAATGGAGAAAGTACACCTTATGAAGGTCAGGAGCCAAGCAAAAATACTAGGAACGCTGTTGACAGTAGCAGGGGCGATGCTGATGACATTATACAAAGGCTCCGTTGTTGAGCTTCCCTGGGCTAAGCATGCACATTTAAGCACCACAGAAGCAGCAAGCACCGCTGCGGCAGCATCAGCTGACAAGGATTGGTTCAAGGGTTCAATTTTTCTCATCATTGCTTGCCTTGCGTGGGCAGCTTTCTTCATAGTACAGGTAAAAAGATCAAAACAAAAAACACCTTTTCTTCACTTCTGAACAAACTACAACTTTTCATTCGACTTACCACATGCACCAAAAGGATAAAGATCTCGCCGTATCTCTCTACCTTTTCAATGTTCAAAAAATCAAGTAAACAGAACCCATTAATCAACCACAGGAAGTTTTCAGACTGATTGGTTCTTTGTCGCGAATTTAGATATCTTTTGCTGAGATATTCAGTATAAGAGGAATGATTCACATTATTTGTTTTGTCTGTGGGGCAACAGGCAGTAGCAATGAAGAGATACACTGCTCAGCTTTCCCTCACTACCTTGATATGCTTCATGGGGACCCTTCAGTCTATTGCAGTCACCTTGGTGGTGGAACACTCGCCCTCTGTGTGGAAAATAGGCTTTGATATGAACCTCTTGGCTGCTGCCTATGCTGGAATCATTGCTTCTGGTGTGGCTTACTATGTTCAAGGGCTAGTTATGGAGAAGAAAGGACCAGTTTTCGCAACTGCCTTCAGCCCTCTCATGATGATCGTTGTCGCTATCATGGGCTCTTTCATCTTGCATGAAGTCATTTATCTTGGAGGGTAATTCCTTTTCCCAACTGTCAACAATCTTTACAAACTTATTTTTCTCAAAACCATTCTAAATATTCCATAGAATGTTTTCTTTTTATCTATTATAATTTAGATAAACTGTCAACTCTTTCGCTGTAGAATCTGATGCCATTCTCAACTACAATCATCTCATCTAAGTGTTGTCGAACTCAATTAAATAAAACTCAGACCGCAGCCACGCTTGCTAACGAGCAAACGTTTCTGGTTTCAGTGTTCTTGGTGGCATAGTGATTGTTGTTGGCCTATACTCGGTTCTGTGGGGCAAATACAAGGACAGCAAGGCAGCCAAAGCAGCATTAGCAAACACACCAGCAGCATTGCCAGTGCCCTCAAAGGATGGTGAAGATCTTTGCCAAATTGAGATGAACGATGTGGATTTAGAGAAGGCAAACACAGGAAACCTGTCAGCAGCATATGGCAGCCCCTTGGTCTTCTCAATGCCAACAACACCAACCAAGCCATTAATGCTAGCAGTTGCAAATGCTAAATAGTTTGATCATATCAAGAGAGAGAGAGAGAGAGAGAGACTGAGATAGAGAGAGGAAGAGAGGGTTGTTTGCCCCCCTAAGCTACCTTCTATCAGAAGGGCCTCTATCTCTCGTTCTTTTTTTCTTAAATTTTCCTTTTCCAACTTTTGTGTGAAAGGCTCTTAGTCTATTATCATATTCTGATGCAAATCAAACAAATATATGAAATCAACTATTGAATCCTTCCTATGCTCTCCACTTAGTTGCTTGGTTCTTCTTTATTCTCAGTGGTTGTGCACGTCAAGCTTCATTAAGGTCCACATTATTCAGCCTAGTGGCTGACCACCTGCACCAACTTCAGATCACGACTCCTTGATTCGGATCGACCCAACTCTTCATTGCATCTGATTCGAATATTTTGCTTTAACCGTAGCTAACACAAATATACTAACAAATCAACACGACAGTGACTGGGAATCAAGTAAAAAATATGGAAGTTCTAAATATAACAGCAAGGTATCACTTGAGAAAAGACGATTACTCTTCGTGACATGATCAACAGAGCCATCACATCCTAAACTAACTATATTTAATATTCCTTGCTTATGCGAAAGCACCATACATCCTTTCACTTGCCAATATACATAAAGATATGTAAATCTTTCAATTGATCTATGTTTATTGGTTTAATTGTTTAAACTTGATTAGTACTTAGTTAAGTTAGGATAGTGAAGAACAAAGGCATAGTGGCGAGCTGCAACTTGTACAAAAGGCAGGATTTATTTTGAAATTAAAATTGAAGGGAGAACGGTGGTGCATGGTACACTTGGCAGCAGATGACTGTTGGGGCTTTTTTCTCAAACCCAACATGGTTGTGTTGCATGGTGGCTTGCATCAAGCCCCTAGGCATATTACCATAGTGGTGTTGGGTATGTGGTGTTGATGGTTCAATTTCATAATCATTGATTTGGTCGCTCTAACCTATGCTTCGTGGTTTCGACCACCAAGGATCGAGGATCTTAACCTGCAGCGGCGGATCTACATTGTGCTGCGGTGGTGAGTTCGCCCCACCTGACATGCCAGTGTGGGATGCATACAATACATAGTTCGCCCACCCGAAACCATTCAAGGGGCTATTCACCGCACGGTTCGAGAGGACCCTACTTTCCCAATTTTATGCTGCTAGAAGTGTGAGTAACTGGACAACCATGATGTGGAAAGCTAAGTAGAAATCTAATTTTGTAGCAATCAGTAAACTTAGCTATGGTAAGAGTCGAACTCGGCATGATCGGTTCCAAGCTCGAATCCAAAAGAAGGAGGATTGTCTTAGGCTTCTGACAGCTAGGGTAAAACTTTGTTTTGTTTGTACAAAAAGCATACGGAACAAACTGAGCAGATCGAAGGGGAAAAGGTGGAGCACTGAACCATCGGCAGCCATAACAAACTGAGCCGATAGAAATTGAGCTGAGTTCAGCTCGACCCATGCTTGTTTTGTTTGTTTAGCAATCTAGCCGAACATGGAAAATGATATCTTTGGCTCAGCTCCATCTCCTATTTAAAAGTTTTCACTCAAACAATGACCCCAATATAATTGGATTAGTGTATCTAAGGTAAATCTTGACATAATCCGTTTAGAATTGGTTCGATGGTTTCAACCAGAACCAAACCTAAAACTGGACTGCCTGATTTTGTTCCTGTTCCACTTTCCATGAAACAAAAACGGGGCAACTAAAATCTACCATTTGATCAACATGAACAACCATGAAGATTTGAATTTCAAAGATATTTTTAGTACTTTTAAATACACACGGTGGATTAAATACTTTTTAAATTCAAATTTCTACCATTTGTCATATTGATCAAATGATAGTAATCTTTAATTGGATTTAAGCATGAACGAGTGTGAGCATAGACTACTCTCTCTTTCTCTCTATATACATACATACATATATAAATATATAATGTGTGTCAGCTTCATAATGTCTTTTGGTGAATAATACTGTACAAACATCTTCATCAATCTTTGAGGTCGACACTGGATATTTGAATTACTTTACATTTCATTAAATTTCACCATCCATCTTAAAGATTGAACTATGAAGATGCTTGTGCAATATTATGCATATGCAGCTAAGATTCCCATCTCTCTCTCTCTCTCTCTCTCTCTCTCTCTCTCTCTCTCTCTCTCTCTCTCTCTCTCTCTACCAGAAAGCAGGGGGACCAAAGGCGCGATGTGCACTGTGTGTGTGTGTATATATATAAGATGCTTTCTGGTAGTTAATTCTAGAAGCCCTTCGATGTTTGGTAAAAGGCAATTAAAAGTAAAACTTTTTCCATTTTCATCAAAAAGGGAGTTCACTTGTGCAAGCAATATAAAGACAAATGCAACTCCAACTTTTCAGCCAATTGCTTAGCCCAAAATGTAGTGGGAGAATCGTGTAAGGATCACTATCTCAATCGATCCGTATGTTTATATAATATGCACATTATTTTTTGTTAGGAATACAACTTATAAGAATCTGGGCGACTCGCTTGTTTAAAGATTTTAACTTTATTAGGTAAACATAATACATACCGACTTAATGGCGTCACATGTTTTAACATATGCTTATCCAAATATGCTAAACTTGTACATGGTTTGGCACACAGTTTAAGTATACAATATGTTTGTTCTAATATTCTCGTTAAAGATAATCTTTTTTAGAGAAGTCCTTGCCACATTAGCTTACTTATCCTGTTTTAATGGCTGCCACTAAGGAGACAGTTCATAGATAAGTAAGGGGAGAAGACGAGCCAAACAAACCGAACAAGGGTAATTCGTGTCGAGTTTGTTAAACTCATGATCTTGTTCATGCTCATCTCTTTTAACTCATTCAAGTTGAGCAAAAGATGAAAAGAATGCAATCAGATTTAAGTATACAATATGTTTGTTCTAATATTCTCGTTAAAGATAATCTTTTTTAGAGAAGTCCTTGCCACATTAGCTTTACTTATCCTGTTTTAATGGCTGCCACTAAGGAGACAGTTCATAGATAAGTAAGGGGAGAAGACGAGCCAAACAAACCGAACAAGGGTAATTCGTGTCGAGTTTGTTAAACTCATGATCTTGTTCATGCTCATCTCTTTTAACTCTTTCAAGTTGAGCAAAAGATGAAAAGAATGCAATCAGATTTACATGAGTTGAACAGGAGCTGCTCGCTAAATTTACAAATATATCTTCTAAAACAGAAGATCCACGCTCGAAATCAAGTCGAAACTCTCTTTTGTATAATTTTGCTTTAAAATTGAAGTACTTGATTATTTGATTGTGTCGTACTTACCAAATTAGTTGGGCTAACACAGTTTTTCAGGACTTTCATAGGTATAAATTGTATGCAGTTAAACCAGACAAGCTTATACGAACCGAACCGAATTGAACCGAACCGAACATGCATTGATCATGTTCAGCTTGTATAGCTTAACCAAGCAACTCCCATGTTCATATTCTCTAACCAAATTGAATACTCTATAAATGCATTCCTCAAAAAATCCCATTTGTGCTTAGGCAGTGTCTAATTATGAAGCTTGAGCCTATGGAACCGAAACCATAGACCCAGTCTGCCTCATAATCAAACGTGTGTCTCAATGTGCAGTAAAAAATAAAAAGCAGGATCGTATGACTCCACATTTTACTCGACTACGAGAGCCGGTAGTGATAAACCATGTCTGACCTCAAAATTGAACAACCCCCGTAGGTCATGTCGAACATAAAGAAGCTCGTTTGAAGCTGAATCACAAGCTCACTAGTGGTTCACGTTGAAGGTCTCTAGGCATGGGATACGGCCTCTAATCATAAACCATATTATGTTCATAATTGCAATAATCTAAGTGGATCATCAACAACCGGTTTTCCAAATCCAAACTATCTAAAAAGTGCATTGCAAATCCAGTACAGCTGCAAAATGCGCCAGAGAGAATAATTTGCCATTGTACACCTTAATTTTCTAATGGAGAACCATCACTTTTCCGTAACATCTTGTGTTATTTAAGTTTTCCCCTCCTCTACCACACACACACACAGACACATATATATATGTGTGTGAGGAGAGAGAGGGAGGTTGGGAGGGAGCATAAACGAGCTAGAAAGAACCAAATAGGAGTTGTTCAAGGCATGTTCATTAAATTATCACATGTTTTGAGTAGAAAATTAATATTCTTATATAATCAAAGGTCTAATTTTCTGTATATATGACATTTTCTTGTTCATGATCTTGCTCTTTTGCAGTTAAATATGTTTTGTTCAAGACACACATAAAAAGTTCGATATATGACACAAGATCAAGCTCAATGGCGATCATATACGTAAAAGTTTAATGCACTTAACTAAACAAGCAAATAAGATTGGATTGGATACCAACATGCATCATTCATATTGCGATTGTTCGCATGACATAACGAGCCACGGTACTTCTAGATAAGATGCAGAACACGGGTAAGCTTCGAGCCAAATGGAGACCAACCACGAGCAGCTCGGTTCAGTCTGTGATAGCGCAAGTTGTGTGTGTGTGAGAGAGAGAGAGATGGTACAGTCGTTTAGTGTGCTTGGTCATATTCATGATTCCACCATGGATTCCACAGCCGCATCAAATCATTTTTCTTTGTTATATTGCTAATCCAGCACACTGAGGCACCAATCAAATGGATATATTGAAGTTTCCATCTTGATCTTGCTGGTAGTTGTCCTCAATGAATGCATTAAAGCACTAGACACCACTGAATTACATAAAGGATATACACGACTTCGGTGTATAGAAATTCATGCACCCATACCTGGCTTTATCCATAGAGCCACATAAAGCATGGAATATTTAAACCAAACTCTTCATAATGAAGGTTTAAAGGCGTTTGATTTGCTTGTTACTCTATAGAATTATGTATTCTTGACTTCATTTCTTTACATTATATTAGACACAAGGAGTGCCCAAAAGAAAACGATGCTTCCTTCTCGAAGCATGATCAAGTTCAGTGCTTGTTGGTTCTTGTGTGGTTAATGACACTCTCTTTTGAATTTTAATCTCCACACACACACACACACACATAGAATATGAGACAATCAAAAGTTTGATTTAGGTGTCTCCTAGCACAAGCACAGAGAGAATTAGATGTGGGGAATTGATACTGCTTAAATCATGTCAAATTCTGGGTTCTCCTTGTGGATTTACATGCAGATAAATCACCATTAATTAAGTATGAACTAGTAAAGCATCACTAAATCCATCACCCCTGCCTTTGTTCATCCTCTATTGTTTTTGTTCTTGCCCGTAACTTGTGCTCCTTTAGTGGACTTCACATCCACTACTTAAAGGGAGCATCCGCATCTGCTACTCCCTCTTTATTGACATCATTATTTTTGAGAATGAACACTACGCAGTTGCTAATATAATTATAATCGTACTGATTACTCTTGATTGTACTTATAGTCTTGATCCCGATGTCATGCTTGTGTCATTTAGATATGATCGATTTGAAACCGGCTCGGCAGTTTAAACAGGAAACGAATCGTCTACCAAGATCAGAACCGTAACCAAACCGGGGCATATAATTTTTTTTTTTGTTTTTCGGTTTTTACATTCAAGCTAAAACCATGACTGAACTGGCTATTACGAACTGTAATTAGAACTGAGTGGAACCCAGAACCGGCCAAGTCTAGTTCCATCTCGATTGCATGTCCTCAAAGCGAGTGCAATCATATCTTAAAAGTTGGAACCCTAAGTGAGGGTGACATGAGAAACTGTGGGGCTGGTAGACGAGTGCGAGCCCCACAGATGAGCTCAACAAAGGACTTCTTTTCTGATAAGCAAGCTGGGACTCGGCAGACCCCCACCAGAAATGCACACCCAGGTCTCGAACTCAAGACCACCAGCATTAAAGTTCCTTGTTCAAACCCCTAGTGAGGCGAATGATAACTCTTTGTGCAACTCAATGCAAACTTTTGTGAAAATTAGAATAGTTTTCTTTTGTTTTCCATTAAAATTCAAATTTTTATTTCACATATAAGTGGTCGATTGAATTTCATAGTAAGAAATTAAGTCATCTTATTTTCTAATTAAAATGAATAACTGATTATTTAATTACAGTATATTCACCCAAATAGTTGGATAAACGTTCTACATCCCGAATCAAACTTACTCCAATGAGCTAGCTAATCAAAGTTGAACATGTGTTGTTCAAGTTCAACTTGTATAGCTTTATGAGCTAGTTTGTGCTTGCTTTGTTCAGATCACAAACCAAACTTGAACTCAACATCAGTGAAACTGGGCTGAGCACCGACCGGCTCGGTTCATTTTCCAGCCCTAAAACTAAGACAAACAAAAAAGGAAAAGGTATGTCCTAATCTGATGATTACTAGGTCCATTTTGTACCCCAAAGAACTCCAGCTAGATACATTAAAGGAACAATTCTACTCCTTTTGACCCTAATAAAAATTGAAGCTAAGAGCTCTGCCTCAAGGGCACCAATCTCTATATATCAAGCCCCACATGAAGGCCTCCAAACCATGGAAGCATCCAGTTGAATTATAGCGAAAATTCGTATGAGGCAATCGCTGGAAGGAGATGAATGCATCTTTCTCTATCTTTTCCAGAATGCTGAAGCTAGGGCTAGGCAGATACAACCAGATGCACAACCAGCGTTTTGAGCTCGCAAGCTCCTTTTTGGAGAGTTATATGCCTCGACTGTTCGTGGCTCCACCTCTACAATAGGACCTAATTCCGAATGTTGTCATTGACCCTATTTCAACTGTCGCACATTGTCAGAAAACATAATTCCCACCGTCGTAAATATAATTCCGACTGTTCGGACAGTAAAAAAATGAATGTCGGAATAATTTTGGTCGGGATACACATATTCCCACTGTGCAAACAGTCGGAGTACTCTTTTCTAGTGGCGGTAGTCGTTGACAGCAACGGCGGCAAGGGTGGTGGCTTGATGGAAACAGCGATAAGGTTGGGGTGAGAGTGAATATCGAACGTGGGATAGGCGTAGGAGCGGCTTATTCCAGCTGTTGCTACAAAGCTGAAATAAGACCAAACCAGTCGGAATACTCCTTTCTAATATTTCTGGCGGTTGTATGCTATTTTTCCGACTGTTAAACAGTTGAAATATGTGATAAATAATTCCGACTGTTTATGAGAATCGGAATTATTTGGTGCAAAGAGTCGAAATAAGCCGTATTTTCAGTGGTGCTTCTTGAGTGTATATCTATATGGACATGACATGTAATGGCAATGAAGCTTCACTTAAAAGGTGTGAAAAATCATGTTCAACTGCTAAAGAAGCCGGGGTAGGTCTCAAAGGTATTGGATGCTAAAAAATCGTGATGTTTCTTTGGAGTTAAATGCTAATACAACAGTTGTTATGTGGTTTTGGTTACAATAGTTACTGTGATACAAGTTTAAGAAATTAAGGGCAAGCAAGAAGATAATGAGCTTTACCATTTTCAGAACGGAGAAGCAAAGCTCATAGTAAAGATATATGATTATATGTTCATCAACCCAGCCGCTCATAGTCGATTGCGTTTTGGTATGTGTGTGTGCCTGCATGCACGGTTTCTGCAAGCATGCATTCGTGTTCTTGTGTTTAAAAGTCTTATGCTACTGCTAAAAACTTGAAAGGGATAAATCTGCACTCTTTTGTTCGAGATCTAATTCATCTCAGTAGACTTGGTATGGCACCAGAAGTTTAGTGCTCCAAGTTTCTTACCGCTCTTGACATTTTACAGTTGTTGCTCTTGAACTGCTGCGTCTGCATACTGAATTCTGATCCGCATTGATGCAACAATAGCTTCCTCGTTTTTAGTGCCAATCTACTGCACTTTGCAGAACCCATGTGAACAAATATATCCTGACTTGGCTTAAATTTTGAAAGGTTTTTTCGATCTGATCTTTGTTTAGAGAACCTACTTTCTTATTCTTATTGAGATGTTTTTTCGCAGTACAAATCCTTGAAAATATAAAAAAATACATGGTGATATTTCAGTTATTCATTTCATACATACATATATATATATATATATATATATGTATAAATAATATTTGATACTAACATTAAGGTCTTTTAAGAATTTATTGTGATCGTGAAGATTGAACCGTGTCTCCTAAAAAAAGTAAAATTAATATTCTATTAATACAACAACACAAATATCTTTCTTTCACAAATCACAATAATCTAATTACCTGCTCAATTGGTTTTATATATAAATAATATATATAAAGAAATCATACTAAATCATCCAGGCATTCATTTATATTATATATAAAGAAAAGTCAGAGGTGACACATGACCGCGCAATGGTGTCATGTCGAGTCTGAGAAGGACAGCAATAATGCATTTATGATATTTTGTACAAGATCAGTCAATCTAATTATAATTGGTCCGAAAATAAATGCAAATTGTTAAATTATCTTTTGCAAGTCATGATGCAGCTTTTCCTCCTTGATGGACAATAGGTTAGATGTAACGTATATAGTAGTACATCAAAACAGGAAGGTAGATGTGGCGCACAGACGCCATGCGTAAGTAGCCATTTCCAAGCAATCATACTCGCTGAAACTTGAAAGCATCGTAGACGTCCCTCTCTCATGATGATCGTTACTATCGAGAAGCCTCTTTCCCATCTCACTGAAAACAGTAGGACAGTGGTGCATTTATCTTGTTCTCTCTCTCTCCACTGTGCATTTATCTTGTTCTCTCTCTCTCCACAATTCTAGATGGCGTTATTGTACGAAGAATACCACAGAATGTGCTGGCGGATATCCTAAGGATGCAGAGGTAAAGTTTGCATGTACACTGACAGACTCACAAAGGTCAAGAATGCTGAAAGTGCCCGTTTTCATCCACCAATCAATTTCTCTCTCTCGAAATCCTAAATACAAATTCTAGATCTTTTAAAATAGGCAGGTAGTTGTGGCGCACCGACGCCATGCCTACGTAGCCACTTCCAAGCAATGATACTCGCTGCAACTTGCAAGCATCCTAGATTTCTCTCTCACGGTTATTGTTGTTGCCCATAAGACTTTGTCACAATCTCACTGGAAACAAACAGTGAGAAAAATTGATGTGAATGGCCAAAGTTTGATTGAGTCCCACTAGAATTGGTTGCAAAGAAACAATCATAAAAGCCATGGCACGATCGAGTCCAATTAGAATTCATTGCAAAGAAACAATCATGAAAGCCATGAGCCAAGAAGGACTCAACTAGCATGACCTTCACTAACTTCGAATTTAAAATTTGTTGAATGTATAAAAGATCGAAGACAGTACTGAACAAAGTGAAGCACTAAAAGCCCAACTAAGAGCAGTTTGTTCACAAAAGCAGGTGGCAAAGACAACAATAAAGCCAACCAAAAATTTCCTGCATTTTCTTAGATTCAATAATGTCACCAGGTTGAAGAGACTAGAGTTAATTGCTTAGATTGAAGAGTTTACACATGATATTTTCAAAGTAGTTTGTGTCCTCCAACAATAGAAGATTCTAGAGAAAACTGGACATAATGATGTTGAGAGCTTTAGTTAGTAGTACATTGATCCAAAGATATTTTTTTGAGCTATTTTGATATTTTCTGAGTAATTTTAAGTAGTACTTAATGTTGGGTACTAGCATTAGTTTCTTGTAAGTTCCTACATCGTAGTTACTAAGGCTCCCAACTGCAAAGCCTAGAAAAATAACCGAGGTTCATAGGGAATGAGAACAATCAGTCTAATGAATTGTAGGGTATTAATACTTTTTTTAAACCCAGTTCAACGGGTTGTTTTGAGTATAAATAGATGAATGGTGAAATGAAATGATCTAGCCTTGGTTGATCCGGAAACTCTCTATATCTTATTCCCATTGGGTGATGAAAATCATGGCTCTTATCACCTTCTGGGTGTGGCGAGTCAGTGAGTGTGGTTAGTTGGTGGGTAATATCCAATAGCGTGAGTGTGTGTGAGTTTGCCCTCACTGTGGTGTTTGCTATTTTATATACGAGAGTAGAGTGTCACACAGGGCTCCTGCAGAGCGTGTTGAAGGTGCACATGAGAGAGAAGGAAATCTCTGTTCCCTCTAGATCGT
>JAYKKT010000065.1:14695000-14962500 GCA_036023115.1 Brasenia schreberi | reverse complement strand
ATATGGTGGGTAACCTATGACAATTACCAAGATGACATGTGTCATTTGCTTGAATCCTATGAGAATAGGGCTCAGCAAGACCAAAGATGAATGTACAATCCCCAAGCGTGAAAAATGGAGCCTGATGTTTTCCATGTAATGCTGGAGTTCTCTTGCGAATTATCACAAAGAGAGGCCGATGAGTACAAGCACATTAGTAACAAAGAAATAACTTGATCAGATGAATACAACCATTGACAGAGAGATCTAACCACAGCATATCACTGTCAAGCACTTATTGTCTTTTAGCAGCAAACTTACCCTCTCATATTCATCAAGCCAACCTTCCTCTTCTGTAGCAAATATCCATTTGTCTACCTTCTCAAGAATTTCCTTCCTGCTCAATGCCCGCTCTTTAGCTTTCCCGATCTGATCATCCATGCTGGTGAACAATTCAGAGAGGTTCACACTCCCTAAAAAACACGCAATTGAAAAGAGACATCAAAATGCGTATTAACTCTGTCAGAGAATGAAAGACACCCAGAAACGAGTCTGCTAGTGACAGAAATGTTTAGTATTTGACATTGTTCCCATTTTCCAGAGAAAAGGAGAAATAATAACCATAAGCATCATCAAGGAAGAAAACATCTTCAGGAAGAACAACAGAATACTGAAAGAGGAAATGAAGAACAAAGCGAAGGAAGCTCTAACGATGGCTTAAAAATCAATTTCTTCTATAGAAGAGGTATTCCTAAGTGGTATCGATACTAGAAAGACCAATAACCACAAAAATAAATAGCCTGAAAGGATAGACCAGTAGACATCAAACGAACCCCACGAAAGCTCTGTACTTGCCGTAAGGAAGTTCGAGACAAGCAACACGCATACCATAATGTTGGAAAACGTATACAAGTAATATATGCAACCCATCTCTTCCCCATATTGCAAAAGCATATGCGCGAGCATTTAGAGAATAAAAATTCTTAAGCGGACAGAAAACTTAGAGTTTCAAATTCTGCAAGGTCATCGAGATATATCACACCAAATTAAACAGTCAAATTAGACCAAAAACAGGAGCCCTAATAGAAATGGAATGAACCTGAATCGATGACACTTATAAGAACTTGTCTTGCAGATTCAGTATCGACATCCATATGGGCATTCTCGTAAATTTTTTCAATTTCGTCTTGCTTCTTCAAAATCAGCTCCCTCATCCTGCTTCCTTTCAGAACATCCAACCTCTCAACTTCAACCTCCACCTATTGGACCATAAATCACCACACCAGTGTTTGTATGAATAAACAAACATGAATAAACAAGAAAAGCTATTATCAAACAACAACAAGAATTATGGATGTCCGCCACCTGCTCAATGGAATCAAGAGCAAGCACTCCATGCCCAAGCACTTCATCCACAGAAGCAGAAATAAGGCTTGTCACATAGCTAAACCGGTTCTGCTCTTCTTTTGGTATATCCATAAGATTCCACAGCTCCACTAACGTACTGCCAAGATTTTGAAGCTTCAAAGTTCAAAAAGAAAGGCTAGTATGAGATTAACAGATTGATCCCAATGTTTAAAACACAAACCACCAACCATTACCATAATATCTATAGCTTAGATATAACTCAACATTGAAATAGAAAACTGAAAGCATCACCTAGTAAGCATCAAAGTACCCGAGAACATGTCCACACATGTGGCATAAGATTGGTGAAAAATGAAGGTATGGTACAGCAGTTCCATTGAATGTAATCAACAGAAACCGCTGTGTGTATGCAGTGCATAAGACTGACAGTTAAGATTCCCAACACAACAAAAGCAAGTTTTAATTGGAACTACCGGAGATTGACGTTTAGAAAATCAAAATTTTGTAAAGCATGGATCCAAATGAAAAGGCAGAGAAGATCTCTAGAACCACTTAGAATAAT
This sequence comes from Brasenia schreberi, assembly GCA_036023115.1. Classification (NCBI taxonomy): domain Eukaryota; kingdom Viridiplantae; phylum Streptophyta; class Magnoliopsida; order Nymphaeales; family Cabombaceae; genus Brasenia; species Brasenia schreberi. The sequence goes on along the minus strand of JAYKKT010000065.1, from coordinate 14,960,591 downwards.
TTTTTAAAAAGGAAGAAAAACTAAAATTGAACATGTCCTGAAGACTGAAACACATCATATTATAGTACATCCTCTACTCTACCAGAACAGAGTATCCAACAGCCGAGACTCATAGGCTGGGGGTAGGGACAAACCCTGGTAACATAGGCATCTGCATATTCATGTCTTCGTGCATGAACAGCACAAACATAAAATAACAACTTTAGATAGATTTGCCACACTCTGCATGCATTAGCATCTATAGCCTATAAAAGAGTTTACACCATCAATTTGCAATAACAAGTCTCATGCAAACCATCCCCAAAGAGGTAAGCCTATGGCAGCACAAAGGAAAATAGGACAAAGCAAATAGGCACACCTTTTGCAGTCTCTGTTGCTTCTCCAATTTCAATGAATGCACAGAACCAGCTAGCCTGGCGAGAGTGTCATTGCCAATGCTCTTTGCCTGACTGCCTGTGGAATCTCCCAGACTAGGATGAACTTCAGTTATTATTTTTAAGAAATCAAGGGACATGACTGTTGATAGCTCATGTATGAGTTTCATACAGCTGTTGATCTTCTGGAGCCGAACATTCTGTCAAAAGACCATCACCGCTAATAAGAACTTCGCCAGAAGGAATGCATACCACACTGAGTTAATTAAATATATGCAAGACATTGTACACTATGTACTGGAGGTTGCTTTTGTCATTTTCTATTATTAAATTTTGTGATGGTAAATATGCTCTTGTTTTAATCATACGTAGTGGTCATTAAGCTAAAAACGAACCCTTTTGAGACAACCCCTGTGTTGTGTCTTACCCCCACAGAAAAGATCTACCTCCATTGTAATCTCATATATCACATGGATGCAGCAGCTGGTGGGGGATAAGGCAATTTTTGAAAATCATGGGTGCGGAGACGCCACAATAGATAGGTATAAATATAAATAAATAAATGTATATATGTATATATATATATATGTGTGTGTGTGTGTGTGTGTGTGCGTACGTATGTTGGTATTTCAAAACAAAAGGACAAACACAGTTTTTACAAGTTATTGTTCACTAATAAAGCAAAACAACAAATCAGTACTCTATTGAAATGACAACCAGAAAAGCTTTAGCAAACCCACTAGACTGAATCAGACTTGCATCCAGTGAAGCTAGAAAACATTTGATATTAACAAAACTTATTAGCGCTTTGTTGCATACCTTATCTTTTCTAAGCTCATCAAGTTGTGCCTTAAGTTCTGCAAGCCTCTTGAAGGTCAGGTCACGCTCATCAACTTGTGGAGATGTCACAGCATTACTCAGTTGGACATTGCCAGATATTTCTCCACAAATACGGATGATCTCAAACTGCACTTCAGAGAACTCCTTGATCCTCTGTTCTTTCTTACGCCTGAGGTCCTCTAGAATAGGCATCATAACTGACACTTGCAGCTTCAAAGTACCTTTTGGTTTCTCCAACTTAACAAAATGAAACCAAAAAAATCAGAAAGACATGCATAGGCATACATGTGGACATATACACACATACATCCTTGTGTGTGAAATGATGTCAAAACGTTCATATTCAAACTCCAGTCCAAAATGTTAACAGAAATGACACTGAATGCATGTGAATTGAAAGAAAAGAACAGCTCAAAAGAGACGTGGGAATAAGATACACAACTTATCTAGATAAAAGAAAAGGCCAAAAGATAAATAAAAGATAACAAATATTCATTGAAGAGAAACAAGCTATAGATAATACGTGCATGGAATTGGGAAATTAACAGTTACATCCAAGACTTCTTTTCTATTTACAGGAAAAACTGCATCTAAGAACGGGTATTTAACTGATGAATATCCATATCGGAAAGAAACTAGTAGAGATCGAAGTGTTAATAAAAAAAAAGTTTTTTATACAAAGCAGGTACAGAAACTGAAAAAACAATGTAGCTAAGTATACATCATTCACAAATATCTGGAACAATCTTATCATGCAGGGATATAAATCAAATAAAATCAAGAAAGGCAGAGAAAACCAATGAAAAATCCAATATAAGTTATATAACACAACATACCCGGGTAGGAGGATCTCCAAGTGCGGAAACAAGGTTAGCAATTTCTATCTCTGCATCTGCCAGTGCTTGATGCAGCCCAACCTTGTATTTGCTAGCCTGATCTACTTTTTTTCTATAGACATCCAAGCATTCTTGCTCCAACTGTAGCAACATCTTATCTCTTTCAGCATCAGTCTCTCCAATATCATCCCATATTCTCTGCAATCAACATTAACGTTGCAATTAAATCTCACAAATATGAAAATAATGTGACACTTGACGAACAGGTGACCTAAACATAGAAAAGATACTGAATACAAGCATCAACATGAAAAGTAAGCCCATCACAAAGGTTGCAGATATTGAATAAACATATCTACAGATAGGCAGCTTCATAGTGCTACATGATGAACAGTAAATTTTGGAATATCTTATTATAGCCTTGCATTGCCGGTCCCAAGCCCGGATAAAGGAGGGTTGTGTTAGGCTTTCGACAGCCAGCGTAAAACTTCGTCGGATTTTATAACATGGATTACAAAAATTATATGCATTGCTTTGAGGCGTCCCCGCCTAGCAACATGCTGCAGAGGCCGAATGCACTAATAAGTAAACAAGGGCCACTACATTTTCGTCCGAATGAAGTTAATCAATTGAAGAGAGGGTTCCCACATCATGGACGGGTGTAGGTAAAGAAGTTAGTCCCGCTACATTGCCGCCTGAATGTAGTGAATAATTTTAAGAGAGGGTCTCTGTATTTTGAATATGGACGAATGCGGGGGGGATTTATATAAAAAACTCAGAAAAGCTAAAATATTTTAATTATGTTAGATGCATCAAAGACGATGATGAAAAAATTCTAGTGGCAAATGATGATATAAGAAATAGATGAAAAAACTATTTTTATAAGCTTTTTAATGAAAATAAAGATGTTAATATTAGCTTAGGAGAGTTAGCCAAATCAGAAAAGTATATAAACCACAATTTCTACCGACATATTCAAAAGAATGAAGTCAAAGAAGCTCTTAAACACATGAAAGGTGGTAAATCGGTAGGACCAGATAATATTCCTATAGAAGTTTGGAAAATACTAGGAGAAATAGGAATCACTTGGCTCACAAGACTATTTAGTGAAATATGAAAAAACCAAAAGATGCCCGAGGAATGGAGAGCAAATACACTTATATCCATATATAAGAACAAGGGAGACATTCAAAATTGTGTGAATTATCAAGGTATCAAGTTAATGAGTCATACTATGAAATTATGGGAAAGAATTATCGAACGTAGGTTAAGACAAGTATTAAGTACAATAAAGAACCAATTTGGATTCATGCCAGGCAAATCTATTGTTGAAGCGATTCACCTTTTGAGACGTCTTATAGAATATTTTAGAACAAAAAAGAAAGACCTTCACATGATATTTATTGATCTAGAAAAAGCTTATGATAGGGTACCGAGGGAGGTTCTTTGAGAACTTTGAAAAAAAGAAGTATCCCATTGACATACATTAACCTTATAAGAGACATGTATGACGGTGCAAAAACATGTGTGAAGACTCATGAAGGAACGACAGACTTCTTTGAAGTTAATATTGGGTTACATCAAGGATCAACTTTAAGTCCATACTTATTTATAATGGTGATTGATGAGTTAACAAAACATATTCAAGATGAAGTACCTTGTGCATGTTATTTGCAGATGACATTGTATTAGTGGAGGAGTCTAAGGAAAAAGTTAATAGAAAATTAGAACTATGGAGAGAAACATTAGAAAGCAAAGGCCTCCAACTTAGTAGAACAAAGACATAATATATAAAATGTAAGTTTGATCATTTTGTTACCTCAGAGGACATAGAAATTAAAATTGGCACACATTGCATCCCCCAAAAGGAAAGTTTTAAATACCTAGGGTCAATTTTTCAGAGTGATGGAAGAATTGATGGAGATGTTACGCATAGAATTAATGTTGGTTGGTTAAAATGGAGAGGAGCATCTGGTATTCTTTGTGATAAGAAGATACCATTAAAGTTAAAGGTAAATATTATAGAGCAGCAATTAGGCCTGCCATGTTTTATGGTTCTGAGTGTTGGGCAGTTAATCATTAGCATGTACAAAAGATGTATGTGACAGAAATGAAGATGTTGAGATGGATGAGTGGTCATACTAAAAAAGACCGTATACATAATGAGGTTATTATAAACAAATTAGGAGTGGCACCAATAGAGGATAAAATGAGAGAATATCGTTTAAGATGGTTTGGACATATAGAAAGATTAAAAGAAGAACTTGTAACAAGGTATGAAAAACTAAATTTGGAAAGTATTAAAAGAGCTAGAGGACGACCACAAAAGTGTTGGAAATAAACAATAAAGAATGATCTAGCTTATTGTGAGTTAACTGCTAACATGGCACACGATAGGGATCTGTGGAAAGAAAGAATCCATGTAGATGACCCCGTCTAGTATGGGAAAAGGCTTAGTTGTTGTTGTTGTTATTATAGCCAAATTTGGAAAAGCATAACATATTCAAGGAAAAAGAAAATGAGTTCACTACAAACTTTCCTTGAAAAGCTTACAAACTTTCCTTGAAAAGCTTGACAGGTGGGGACAAGCTATCTCAACAATAAATGAGGGAAACTAAACCAAAAAAGAAAATGTAGCGAAGCCAAACTCATCAATTTAATGATACTTTAATGAGAGAAAGGTAAAAGTAAACCAAAACCGTGGTGAACGTCTTCTTTAACAAAAGAAAATAAAAGTTGTGGTATTTATTATGCGAAAAAAGGAAAAGCTCAGAGACACGTTAAGAGGAAACGACTTTCAAAACACATATTACTCAGAAACACCGATGAATTAAACAGTGCCACACCGACGGTCCAGGTTGCCTACGAAACCCGTGATAAAGAGACCACGTCTCAGTGAATGCTATATAAGTATGAAAGGACATCCGCATCTTTTCGTTCATAAAGCATAAGCAATTCAACAAACATTATCAACATTTGAGATCATAGATATTAAGATAAGCACGCATACAGAGAGGAATGCATGCACAATCTCCCAGAATCTAAGTCAAATATGTCGCCAGCTTAACCTGAACTCGCCTATACACGCGCAATCAACATCAGCGTTGTTCGGCCCTAACAAGGAGGCGTCACAAAGATTTAAACTATCTAAATGCCAGAGAAATCGAACGATGTAACAATGCACGCAAGAAAGCTGCATAACGGAGGAAAACAAAACAAGCAACTGAAATGAACCACGAAATTATCAACACTATCACGTCTATTTCTCAGGAAAACATAAAACCAAAAGAGAAAACCTCTTAAAACGAAATGGAAACCGAAAATCGTCAAGCCAAAGAGGCCGATAACGAATTAAGGATCCGACGGAGACACAGAGAAAAAAGATTACCTGCAATTCGTCCAAAAGAGTCGCGCATGTCGTCTTGGTTGGATTAGGGCGAGGCATTTGAGGGATCGGCATGGCGATCGAGCCCCTAGCGACGCATGTCTCTCTCTCTCTCTCCTTACGTGAAGTAAAAACGACGAATTGCTCAGAGAATTATTTACGATCGGGCGAGAATGGAGGAATTATTCGTTTCCCTCTTTCCATTTCCGGATCGATGAAAAACGGAAGGTGAGAATTTCCGCTCGCGTGAAAAGTGGGACGATGGCGAGAAAAGATCGTGCGGTTTAAATAGTTGGCGCCAAAACCTAGGTTGGCGGTGGTAAGGTTCAGGTCGAAAATGGGGTTTTCTTGGTTCGGTACTTTTTTTTAAGTTCTTTTTGGGCGGGAACCCGGTGGCGAAGGGATAATCGAACGATAGATGCAGTTGAACCACTTGTTCGGTGCTCACCCGTCCTGACGGGTTAGAATAGAACCCGAACCACACAGGGAACCAGCTGGAACCAGAACCGAGACGGAACAGCATTTCCTTTCGGGTCCTAAAATCCCTTCTTATGTTTTCAAATAGAGTAGAAACCAAACATGGCTGAAACTGGAACCCAAATCGATTTTGCCTTCAGGCATTTGTGGAACTGGCGGTTCCGATTTTCCAAGAATTGGACGAGCTTATAAGTGACATCTCGAGAAGGAAATGGTGACGGATGAGCTGCAATGAAGGCAGCTTGTCGGTAAAGGGATATTGTTGGGCCTTTTTCCTTTTTAAGAAGAGGCTGAAGCCTAACACACATGCACCCTTTGGGAGTCGAACTCCGCACCAGCACCAGCAGTGCTACAACACCCTACCGTAGAGCTAATGCTCTCGGTGGCCCTAATTTTTTAAACGAAATAATTTATGACTACAAATTTTTAGGTCACACTTAATAACGACTCACTTCGATGTTTCACTTTAGAGGATGCTGAGCCACTCATAGTTGCGATAACCGTTGTCAAAAAATGGAACACACCGTTTTTTGGTTGCTGGACCTGCCACGAATCTACCAGGTGTTCCAAACCGGCTAGGTCTAAGGCGAGGTATATGCCTCACCCAATTTATACAAAACATATACATTACGGTTAAAGTCGTGTGTTATAAGACTAATCTATGGGTTTAAACATGTGTTAGTATCTATATTTTCGCTTCATAATCATGTATTCACTAATATATCTCATGGAAAAACCGTGGGCTATTCATCACCCCGAAAATGCTTTGTAACTAAGGCCCGCACCCCTACTACAATCAAACAAGAGCCTGCGATATGATTTAGGCATCGCCCCAAATTCTCAAATGGCCCTACCCTGATCAAATTCGGATTCATGCACCCAACTCACATCAATAGGATTTTGTTTGGTCTCAACAATGAAGAGCATGCCAAATCCAAATCCAGATCCAATTAATAAATGGATTCAACTTGATCCAAATTTGGCTGGGTATTCAGTCAGCTACCAAAGCCAAATCCGATCTGTTAGCCAAGTATACATATGCACTTAATCGGGTCCACAACCTGTCCTGTTATCCTATTTGTTTTGGATTCGTATCTACTAGAATCGGACTACCCAAACAGCGGATTGAAAACATTGGTTCCTATTACTCCAGTACCTAGAACCGTAAGTGAACTGGAACAAGGCCGATTCTGGGTTCAAAACTGACAAAAACTATTAAAAAAGGATAAAATGTAAAGAAAAAAATAATAAAATACTGGAACTGAGCTGAGCGGTCCCCAGTTCCGGTTTCAGACGGTTCTTGGCCCAATGTGGTTCCCTGCAAACCGGTTTGAAATCATTAGGGTCTAGATCTAATTCCATCTAATTTTATTGGATACTCCAACATTAGATATACAAAATATCCGATTCACAATTATAACATGATTTCATTATTCCTTGGAAACCTCCTCGATCCAACCCGTTTGCATCCCCTCCCTGATCCATGCTTTTGATTTTTTCTTTTTTGGGTTAGAAAGGGAGGCCCAAGCCTAACCCACATGCATGCAACACCCTCCCTTGAGAATCGAACTCGCCATCTCAACAAGGGAGTTAGAGGCCCTTGTCAGTTGAGCTAAGTGCGTGCCACTTTTTTTTTTCCTTTTGGTTAAAAGGGGAGGCTAAAGCATAAAATAAACGCAACGCGCCCCTCTGAGAATCGAACTCGCGAGCTGCGAGCGGGCATCGGAGGGCCCTTCCGGTGAGCTTGGCCTGAAAATAATATTCCCCGAAGAATAATAGATAAGAGGGAATTCACATGCGTGGGGGAGATAGGAACAAAACACCCTACAGTGGCCACCAACGCCATCTTTGAAACCACTACGTTCACTCTTCAACCAACCTTGACCAGGGTTGGCTCTGCCCCCTTTTACTCTCTACTTTCCTCCACCAAACCTGCGTGGCCCCACCACCGCCTCACCAACCCTCACTGTGGGGCCACCTTTCACATCTCTTCCCTTTCACCCGGGCTCCACTCCCCCAATTTTTCAAATTAGCCTTTTCTAATAAAAATAAAGAAATGCAAGAACAACTAAATGCAATTGCCTTCAAATTAAATCTTGATTATGTTTAATCAAGGTGGTAAAGGGCACATCTCTTCCCTTTCACCCGGGCTCCACTCCCCCAATTTTTCAAATTAGTCTTTTCTAATAAAAATAAAGAAATGCAAGAACAACTAAATGCAATTGCCTTCAAATTAAATCTTGATTATGTTTAATCAAGGTGGTAAAGGGGTTGTATCTTTGTGTTTTTTATTTTTTTTAAAAAGGTACATATATGATGTGTGTATTAGCTCAACGGCAGGGCGCTCTAGCGCGGTTGCACTGATGGGGAGTTCGACTCATAGAGGGTGCATGTTTGTCGTAGTTTTTGGCCTCCTTTTATAACCAAAAAACAGGTAAAAATATACCATCGGTTGGTCCAAGTGGTTTGGCAGTTATTTGTCTTAATAAAGTTCAAGTCTTGTGAATGGAGAAAACTAGCATTGCGAGAGCTTTACCTCCATAGTGGGCTAACTTGGCTCGATCAGGGTTAGGGTGGGTTCTACGGGTTATTCAGTGATAGTGGTTTAAAAAATTTGCAAAAATATTAGCTTATATGCTTTTAAAGGTTTTCTCTGTTAAAATCTTTTTCTAATTGTTATAGAAAATAAAATATTCCTAGCATGGATCCTACCACTTATTTGTTTCTTTCTTGTGTCAACTACACAATATTTTGTTATTCATAATCAAATGCAATTTGAGATTGAGCTCACAAACAACTTAAAATCCATGTAGTTGATCCCATTTAGTGTGGCGAAAGGCTTCAAGTCAAATACACAAGATGTGACACGATAACGAATATAATATCATTTAGATACCTCCAATTGCTTTGTATAAGGCTTGGTTGTGGTTGCACAAAAATAGGCTTAATTTAGCCAAAACCACCTTAAAAATGAATCATATAAGTGAACTGAATTGGCCGCGGGTTAAAAGTATTTAAAAAATATTCAGCCTGACAATATTTAATACTAAGTCAAAATCAAACCTTTTTAGTGGTAGATGCAATAGCTCACCTGACTAGGGGGTTCTTTCTAAAGGTCATGAGTTCGATACTCAAGGTGTGCATCCAGTTTTGGGTTTTCTAATTCATAATAAAACCAAATCAATCAATTACCAATCTACTACTGATCTTAAAACATTGCTCTCATTAGATTCTTTTCTTTTCTTTTTCATTCTTCCTTTTTATACACCTCACTGACACCAATTTTTAGATCCACTGGTGAAACTTTTTTTATTACAAGAAGAGGCCAAAGCTTAGAGTTCTGCCAGATGATATATATATATATATATATGTGTGTGTGTGTGTGTGTATGCACGTGTGCGCATGCATGTATTGGTCAACTTAGTAATTAGATTTAAAAACAACTCGTAATTCATCTTTAACATTTTTTCCTTAAACCGGGGGCTAGAGGCAGCGAAGCCCATGTGTTTCCCACACCAACTCTGTCCGCGAGTACTACTTTGTTTACTTGCCCTACAAAACGAAAGGACATTAAAACCCTTACTAGTTATGGAATATAACAATGTTATCCTTCTGCGTGGAGCCATGAATTTTACATTTAATTGTTTGTTGCTTTTGCTTGAGATATATATGTGTGTGGGCGCATGTGTGTATTCAATTGTTTATTAGGTATATATATATATATACATATCTAGAGAGAGAGAGAGAGAGGAAAACTGATCTAACTACAACACTGACTTGCAAGTTGAAAGTAGATTGTGAGAAAAAAGCAGTTTTAAACCGTGTGATTAGAACCCATACGTTGTCCCGTAGGTTAGCTCATTTTCTTACTCCAATTTTTTATATTTATTAGCATTAATTAATCAGTATCCGGGATCATCTCTTTTTGAGAGAACGCAAGAATTTTGATCTATTATTATTGAGAAAAAAATGTAAAATTTGTTGCATTTTTTGGCAAAATGCAGCCTATTATGCAACGTCTATTATTATTATTATGGTTTTTTGTAAATTTCTACTACACTATTATGAGTATATTGATAAATTTTCTTTTATAATTTTACTAACCATGAAAAAAAAAATATCTCACTTTTACTTCCGCATGTCTGAGAAACCTAAACCGTAACCACTTGAACCAGTTGATGGTTTCGGTTCCACACATGTCCATTTTCGTAATTTTTCTGATTAACATATGGAAGATAATCATATAACCTCACCTACTTTTGGCCAACCCTTTTATGTATATATACATCAATACATTATCTCTTTCATCCAAATCTCTTTCTCTCTCTCTCTCAAGATGGATCTCCCTCTCCCCCTTTCTTATCTCTCTTTTGTTATTCTCTTCTCTTTTATAGGTGTGAGGCTCCTCCAGAGGCTGAGACACAAGCTCCCGCCTGGACCCAGGCCATGGCCAGTAGTCGGCAACCTCTACAAGATCAAGCCCCTGAGGTTCCGGTGCTTCGCCGAGTGGTCTCAGACCTACGGCCCGATCATGTCGGTCTGGTTCGGCTCGTCGCTCAACGTTATAGTGTCGAACTCCGAATTGGCCAAGGAGGTGCTCAAGGACAACGACCAACAGCTAGCCAACCGCCACCGGACCCGGTCTGCGGCTAGGTTCAGCAGGGACGGGCAGGACCTCATCTGGGCTGACTATGGGCCGCACTATGTGAAGGTGAGGAAGGTGTGCACCCTAGAATTGTTCTCTCCCAAGAGGCTCGAGGCACTCAGACCGATAAGGGAGGATGAAGTGACGGCCATGATTGAGTCTGTCCTCAATGACTGCACCAATCCAGGTGCGCTCTTCCAACTTTGTATCCTTGGTTATTTAATTAAAATACTAATTAGGAGTTAGGCAGATCCCTACCATCCGGGTATCGAACTCTTGACCTCCGTCTTGAGGGTTCTTTCCTAACCAGGAAAACTGCCCAAAAGTTGGGGACAAGTAGAAATTTTCGTACTGCCTTTTTCGTTTAAAATGCCAAATAGGTCGAGTTTGAATCCAATATCCAACTTAACTCTATCTGAATTACCCTTTTGGGTAATTCAATTTTGGTGTAGTTACTACATCTGAATCCAACCCGAATCCGATGTCCACATATTTTCACATACGATATCGAGAAATGTAAATACATCGCTCTCATAAGAGGCTTGTTTCGCAAGGCTTATTAACTTTTTCTGGGGAACCAAATCTGGCCCAAATCCATATCCAAATGTGGAAGGGGCACATGTGCAGTTGTTTGGGGATCGTACCTAATGAATAAAAAATAATGGGTAAAATAATGAAGATTTAGTTGATAAGGCTACTTCAATTCATATTCTAATGGTGCATGTTCTTGTCATGCATTTGCATGTTGTTGGCCTTCTTTACCTTTCCCTATAAGCTTATCACCACTTGGTGAATTTTTCTATTGATTTATCTTAGGACCCATATTAGTGCGGTTGGCACGGACCAAATTGGTCGAATTGATTATTGAAATTGAGCCGTATGACCAGATTGAGGTTCGATTCCCGTGAGAGTCATGCCGATGCATAAACTGATGCCTGGTATAAATAACCCTTAAATTGCGGGAAATAACTTTCATATGATATACTATCATGCATTGAAGGCTGGATTATCAACTAAGTTGGAGTAATTATGAGATGGAAACAAGTCGAGCCATGGGCCTCGAACGTAGTACGAGCTCGATCGAGGCTCGATTCATGTGATGACCTGCTTCAAACTTGGATAAATACAGAACACTTTCATGATAGGAGAACGCTCTAGTTCCCAATTTGTCCCACTTTTTCTGGATAACTGTTGGTAGGTGAGTATTTTAAGCAATATCAGGATTTTAGGGTCTTTGCCAATTCCTGTAGAATCTAAATGGGTGGGTTTGGTGGGTCGGACCAGGTAAGATTGGCATTATTTGGTGCGACTTTGCTGTCAAATAGTGGCAAAAGAGTGGGGTTGGTGAAAATCAGACTGACTAAAATACCCTTTCATGGACTGACTTCTCTTCATGCATATTTTAAAATATACCTACTAATTGATGTTATTGACTTTTCCGCAATCAAGGGTATTTTTGTCAATAAATACTCTACGTGTATCAATAATTTGCACGTATTCAATTTTTTTTTTTGGGGGGGGGGGTCAATGACGACAAGAGAAACTTTGTTGAAAGGTAAATACTTTTCATTTTGTTTGGATCGGGTCAAATGCTTGGGCTTTGGATTGTGGGCATCGGTGATCCAATAAGATGTTGGGGTAGGGCTGGGCAAGCATACCGATCTGCTCGTGTGGCTCGGTTCGACCCGTGCTGAGCTCGTTCTAGTTTGGCATGTGATCTACATGAAGTGAATATGAGCTGACTCAGTTCAACTCGTGCTCAGATCGCTCCAGCTTGGTATGTGATCTATGTGAACCCAACACGAACTCATTCACGCATATATTCGGTGTAGATATATGCTTGATATCATGTTAGACAAACAAAATGGGTAGGCATAGTGGAATTTACCGAATTAAATCTTTCAATTCTATAAGAAAACTCTACTAGAAAATTAAATGCTGAATTCTATGTTTTAACATTGGCAAGCAGCTCGTGTTCAGCTCGGTCTAACTCGGCTCGTATTGGGTTCAACTGATCGAGCTAACGAGTTGAACTCTAACAAGATTTTGATTTTGCGATGAACCATGAAGGGTCTCCTTTCAGTTTATTAGCCTTGCTTACCAGCCCTGTCTTGTGGTGCCATGGTGGTTCATGTTAAAGGTGAAAATGGGTCTGATCCAAATCAGATCCAGAGCATTGCAAATTAAATTCAAACGGAAACGTTCTAACAGAGCGTGTCATGAGTCAAGAGTCAATCAAAGGTGTCCTTACGTGTCATTCGACTTTTGACAAAAGGGTATGTAGATGACACGCTTAAGTAAATGACGAGTATACCCTCAGGGGACTTACATTCTAACGATGCATGGCATTGTTTTGGGCAGAGGGAAAGAGCGTTGTAGTGAGGAGCCACCTCGGGGCAGTAGCCTTCAACAACACGACGAGGTTGGTACTTGGGAAAAGGTTCTTGAGCGCCGAGGGCAAAATGGACCCTCAAGGGGTGGAGTTCAAGCAGATCGTAGGCAACGGGCTGAAACTGGGAGCGGCACTGTCCTTAGGCGAGTACGTGAGTTGGCTGCGCTGGGCCTTCCCACTGGACGAGGAGGCCATAGCCAAGCAGGGGGAGCACCGGGACCGGCTCACTCGGGCCATCATGGAGGAACACACCCAAGCCCGGGCTCGCTCCGGCGGAGCAGCCAAGCAGCACTTTGTGGATGCACTTCTCACACTCCAGAAACAGTACGACCTCAGCGACGATGCCGTCATCGGCCTCCTCTGGGTGAGCTCAACGCTCTCGCCGATTCGACCGTTGACCATTTGACATTTGAATTTGACTAAATAACAGGTCAGGGACTAACTTAAGTTGGAACCTTTCAATGCAGGATATGATCACGGCTGGAATGGACACAACAGTAATATCCACCGAATGGGCCATGGCTGAAATCATAAGGCACCCCAGGGTCCAAGAGAAAGTCCAAGAGGAGCTGGATCGGGTTATCGGAACGAACCGGGTCATGTCCGAGACGGACTTCCCGAACCTCCCTTACCTACAATGTGTGGTCAAAGAGGCCCTGCGCCTGCACCCACCAACCCCACTGATGCTACCCCACAAGGCCAATGCCAACCTGAAGATCGGTGGCTATGACATCCCCAAGGGCACAATTGTGCAGGTGAACGTGTGGGCTATAGCTCGTGACCCAGCAGTCTGGAAGCGGCCGGAGGAGTTCTGGCCGGAGCGGTTCCTCGAGGAGGACGTCGATGTCAAGGGTCATGACTTCCGACTACTGCCGTTTGGGGCTGGCAGGAGGGTGTGCCCAGGTGCTGGGCTGGGTGTGAACTTGGTGCAGTCAATGCTTGGGCACTTGCTACACCACTTCAGGTGGGCACCACCGGAGGGTATGAGGCCCGAAGAGATCGACTTGTCGGAGAACCCGGGCGTGGTCACCTTCATGAAGAACCCATTGCAAGCAAGGGCCGAACCTAGGCTGGCTTCTCACTTGTACAGACGTGTGCCTGTAGAGATATGAGACTGTGGCCCAACTTGGACAATTGCCTTCTTAGTTTTATGCGGTAGTTGGTGCTTTTGGAATTTGGAGATAAAAGCATGTTGTAATTTTAAGGGAATTTCTATCAATATCTTAATATAAATGTTTCTGAATAATGTGATGATATTTAACAGATCACTGCGAATTCCTATCAATATGTGAATATAAATGTTTTTTATAAAAAATTTGCCCTTCTTTAAGGGTTCGAAACTCAACCCCGAACCAGAACCGACCTAGTTCCGGTTGAGCTCCATTCCCTGGTCTTGTCAAACTGGAACTGGACGTGTCTAGTGGTATCTGCAGGCACAGCTTGGTGGCGACTCTCCTGTTAATAGGAAGGAGTTTTCTTTCTCTTGGGTGTTTGGCAATTCTTCTGCGTCAACAAGATTCTCTCTTAAGGTCATGAGGTAAGGCTTGTGAGCAAACTGGATGAAATATGGGCTGTTTGTGCATGGCTGGATCATCTAGAAGCAAGAGCATCATGATTCGATCTGTTGCGAACAACTTATGTTCAAATATGGTTTTGAACTGTTCATTATTTTATAATGAGCTGAATATTATAGAGCAGTTATGTTTTATGGTTCTCGGATTAGTTAACCATCAATATTTACAAAAGATGTATGTCGTAAAAATGAAAGATACTGATATGAGTGAGTGGTCACACAAGGAAAAATCATATATAATGAGAGTATTAAAAATAAATTAAGAATCATACCAATAGATGATAAATGAGAGAAAATTGTTTAAGATGATTTGGACATGTAAGAAGACAATCGAAAGAAACTCCAGTGAAGATATGAGAAACTGGATTGTGAAAATGTTAAAAGATAAGAGAAAGTGTCGAAAAAAAACAATAAAAAATGAGCTAACTTACGTTGAGTTAACATGACACATGATGGGGTTCTATGAAAACAAATTATCTATATTGGTGACCCCATCCACTATGTGAAAAGGCCTAGTTGTTGTTGAGTTGAGCTCGACCATAGCGAGATGAGTTTGAAGTATGTTTTCAAATATGTTCGTGAGTTGCTTCTTATTTTATAATGAGTTGAGTTCTACCATAGCGAAATGGGTTTGAAGTATGTTTTACTAACAATTTATGTTCAAATATGTCCAACAACTATTTGTTAATTTATAATATAAAGGCTTCCTACTTAGTAGAACAAAGACAAAATATATGGAATATAAGTTTGATCATTTAGGTACTTCAGAAAACATAAATTAAGATCGACACATGTTGCATCCCTCAAAAGGAAAGTTTTAAATAACTAGAATCATTTTTTTAAAGTGATAAAAAAATTGATGGAGATGTTACGCATAAAATTAATGTTGGTTGATTAAAATGGAGAGGGGCATCATGTTTTCTATGTGATAAGAAGATGTCATTAAAGTTCAAAGATAAATATTATAGAGTGTATGGTTTTGAGTGTTGGGCAATTAATCATCAACATGTAC
The DNA here is from genome assembly GCA_036023115.1 of Brasenia schreberi. NCBI lineage: Eukaryota > Viridiplantae > Streptophyta > Magnoliopsida > Nymphaeales > Cabombaceae > Brasenia > Brasenia schreberi. Next base: position 14,945,057 of record JAYKKT010000065.1, on the reverse strand, counting down.
AAAAGATGTCTGTAACAGAAATGAAGATATTGAAATGGATGAGTGGTCACACAAGGAAAGACCGTATACATAATGAGTTATTAGAAACTATTTGGGAGTAGCACTAATACACAATAAAATGAGGAGAAATAATTTAAGATGGTTTGGACATGTAGAAAATTGATCAAAGGACACTTTCGTCCCGAAAGAAGATATGAAAAACTAGATTATAAAAATATTGAAAGAGAAAAAAGATGACCACAAAGTGTTGGAAAGAAATATAAAGAATGATTTAGTTTATATTGAGTTCATTGCTAGTATGGCATATGATAGAGCTATGTGGAAACAAAGAATTCATGTAGCTGATAGTTGTTGTTGTATAATGAAGCTGAGCTGTTTTGAGGCGATAAATGATTTGTTATGACTATTGAAGACCAAACCAATGATAACAGCTTACGAGTTTATTTCGAGATTGAACAAATCGCGAATAGCTTGTCATTTTGGCGAGGTTCGTGAGCCAAATCAAGTGGACACACTGTTCGTGCTATGTTTAACTGAGTGCACTCAGAGCATACGTGGCAGGGCGCTTGACTCACAAGATGCAGGTCATGAATTCGATTCCAGGGACGTGCATACCTGGTTTTGACCTCTCAAAAGAAATGGAAAGAAGTGGTACTGTAAAAAGAAAAAAAATAGTAGCCGTATATTTTTAAACGGGAAGAAACCATCCTTCATTTGAATGGACCGCACGAATCTCGCTCATCACTGGTTCAGCGCATTAGAGTACAGTATACTGCATATTTACTACAAGAGAAGCAGCCACATATAGCTTCACTGTATGAGAAATCAGTGGTTCCTAAGAGGGCGTTTGATTACGAGGGCTAGGCCCACAAGACCTAAGCTACAGGCCAGTTGCCACTGTATTCGAAGGAGTGCTTTGACACCCACCCAATAGCAGGGTGCTTTAGCACCATTGCTGTTGGTGGGGAGGTCGACTCCCAAAGGATTCATGATGTGGGTGTGTATGTGTTAGGCTTCTGTCTCCTCTTGTAATAGAAAGAAAATTAAAAACGAGGTCATGTGATCTTTCTTTTGCATTGATTACGAGGTCCAGCATCCGATAGGCCACTGAAGTCGGGCTAAAATACCAGTCTTGGAGGCCCTACTTCTAATCAGGCATCCAAATTGTGGTGAAGGAACAAGAAGACATTATTATTGCTTATTTAAGGTTAAAGATTATAAAAAACCTCATAAGTTATAAAAAGTAACATTGGAAGCTTGTTTTGCAAGACTACACTCACAATAAAAAAAAAGTAATAATATAGGCTTTGTATAGTACAACTCTTATTTAAACGAGAACGAAGGTCACACTCGAATCCATGCAGCTAACCTCACTTGGGTGACAAAAGGCTTAGTTTTGGTGGTTCTTCGATGCTTCTTCGAAAAAGAACCCCAAAGTTTATAGAACTTGTGTAGGAATCAGAGTTCAACAACAAAAGTAAAGCAAAGAGCCACTTTGAACCTGATGGATGCATTTTAACTGCATAAACTATAGCATAATATAATTAGAGCAGGTAAACGAGCAGAAAGAACCACAACGCCTTCTTCATTGCTTAGCTCTTCTCTTTTCTTTTGGTTAAGAGGCCAAAGCCCAACATACACCCACACATGCACCCCCTCTAGTCGAACTCCCCACCAACAGCACTAAAGCGCCCTGCCATTGAGCTAATGCTATGGGGCTGCTCATTTTCTATATGAAGAAGCTATAGATAGATAGGTGAAGGTAAACTGAATTCAAAGAGATATTTCCTTACCTGAAATAGGCTCTATTTAGGCCCAAAAGGGTCCTAGCTATTGCGGGTTAGCTGTCTAAGAAAAGGTCAGGAATTCAATACCCTGAATGTGTATCTGGTAGGGGTTCTGCCTAACCCCAGCTCACATTTCAAAAGAAAAAGCCTATTATTTAGGTAAGTTCCCTTGTGTTCATCTTCCTTGCTGTAATACAATCAATCACCTTCAGTGAATTGGTTTAGGCAAAAAATTTAAAACTGTCCAAGCTTTAATGAACTGAACCAAGCTAAACATGCCATGTTCATATGTTCAGTTCATATGGTTTAACAAACCGAACACAACTCAGCTATGAGTTTTGAACGTCGCTGAACTGGGAGCATGGGTATCAGCATTAAGCAATAAGCACAGAACTTCCTCCCCAAATGCTCATTCCTAATCACTGAACATCTAGATCCTGGTGAAAACCTAATCCACGCAAAAAAAGAGTTCATCCACCAACCATAAATAAAATCGTGGAAAAGAAGAAAAATGGCAGTAAATTGGTCTTCTTAAAGTGAAGCACACAGACTGCAAGTTGACACTGGCATGTTATAGTATTACAACTAGAGGAAACAAAAACAACCTAATGATCACACCAACAATGATCAACCCGTGGCTAAGGATATTCGATGATCTATTGAAGAAAATAAGTAACTAAGAGAAAGATTACTGCTCTACTTTGAGATCCTGAAGCTTGGACTCTAGTTCCTCACCTTCATCTTCACCATGTTCAACAGCTTTAGATGACTCTTCTTCATCTTCCTCTTCCTCGCTGCCACCCTCAGGGTCATTCTCATCCAATGGCCCGAGTACGGAAACAGAGTTGGAACCAGCCTTTAAGATATCCTTTACTTCATCGATACCTTCATCAGATACAAAATTGCCGTTAAGGTTCAGCAGCATGAACCCGGGCTTGTTGGCAACAGCCTGAGCTGAAACCTTAGCTCCAACCCTTCTGATAGAGTTTGTGCTTAGATCAAGCTCCTTGAGGTTGTTATGGGCCTCTTCCAATGCTTTGCATATCACAATGCATCCCTCATCCTTCAGTTCATTCTCAGACAAGATCAACTTCGTTAGAGACTGCTTCTCGGCAATCAATGCAGCTAAAGCAGCAGCGGCACTGACTGTAATATCGTTTCCTGCTAATTCTAGCACCTGGAGGGGAGATGCGGAACTCCTTAGTGCATCAGATATAGTGATAGTGCTCTTATCTTCCAAATTGAGGTAACTCAAATAGATTTCTGTAAGTCTTGTGTATCCAGAAAGAGTTTTACTTAGAGCAACCCCAGCTTCTACTCCAAACATGTTGTCCCCTAAATTCAACTTCTTTATGTTGTTGCAGGCAGACAACGCTTTGGATAATGCAACACCACCATCGGAACCCACTCTTGTGGAGGAACACCTGAAATCTTCCAAAGCAGGAGAACCACTGACAATCTCGGAAAGAGCAACTGCACCATCATCTCCAGTCATATTGTTGTGGAAATGTAGTACCCTAAGTTTCTCTGTGGATGGAAGGAGTTCACGTATGGCTATAGCAGCTTCCTCAGAGATGCCGTTGTTCATGAAGTAAATCTCCTCTAACTCTTTTTGAGACTGCAGCAGCGACCCAAATGCCCTGACACCCTTCTCACCCAAAGCATTGTTTGAAAGATCAAGATATCTCAAAACACAACCTTCAAGAGCAGATGAAAAAATTGACATGACATCAAGAGCTTCAGCCTCTGGCCGTCCTGCGATAAAATCTGAGAGGTCAACCTCAGTCAACTGATCTCTAAGAGACTCAAGGATAGGTTTGGCAACACGAGCTGCATCAACCCCAAAGCTTCTGTTGCTAAAGCATATCTTAGTGTATGCATTCCCGGCTTCAGATAACGGTATTAGTAGCTCTTGAGCCTCCGACTCCTCGAGAAAAGCACGCTTGCCTCCAGATATATCAAACACAGTTTGCCTAGTTGCATGTCCATTTACTTTTGGAACGGCTTCTGCTTGAGTGTCTTCCTTGGGATTCTTCGGCCCTCTTTTCAAAACTTCAAGCATAAGCTTGCTGGACTCCTTGGCATATAGTTGCACAGCAGAACTACCATCACCATCAGGTTCTTTTTCATGGAGTTCACTGGCAGCAGCAAATGCCACATCTTCGATTCTCTTGGCATTCTCTTCAGCTTCTTCTGGACCCAAAAGACCATATTTCTTGGAAAAGATAGAGACAGATGAAAGATTTTTAGTCATGCGCTCAACAAGCATCAGTCGTGTTTTATCACTTGGGGGCCACAGCTTGATCGTAAATGGACGATTTGGAAGAGATCCAGCCACTGCATCCATTGCTTTAAATTATCCTGCAACCAGAATATTTTATGGACTGAATCAAGGCATACTGTTACTATGTGCAACCGCATAGACTGCAAGTGACAACTCCAAAGGGATAAATTGACAGAGATCTTAAACATGACATTCGGAGAGAAAAAGGGACATCCTTTTCAAAATTTTCCAAACAATTCAAAATTTTCCTAATATGGCTATATATATTAGGAAAGTGGCGAAAGATGTGTTAGGTGTATCTAAGGGAGGTGTACCAACACAAAAAGAAGCTTGATGGTGGAATGAAGTAGTGCAAAATGAAATCAAGGCAAAGAGGGCATGTTACAAATTACATTATGCTAAGAAAATTTTTGACACTTTAGAGGTTTATAAGAAAGCAATGAAGGAAGCGAAAAGTCCGTGAGTGAAGCAAAAGTTAAATTTTGGGAGGATTTATATAAAAAACTAAATTCAAAAGAGGGTTAAAGAGATATTTTTAGGATACCTAGGGCTAGAGATAAGAAAACTAAAGATCTTAATTATGTTAGATGCATTAAGGACGAGGAGGAAAAAATTCTAGTGACAAATGATGATAAAAGAAATAGATGGAAAAACTATTTTTATAAGCTTTTTAATGAAAATAAAGATGTTAGTATTAGCTTAGGAGAGTTAGTCAAATCAGAAAAGTATATAAACCACAATTTCTACCGACGTATTCAAAAGAATGAAGTCAAAGCAGTGTTGTATGACGCGTATCACTGAGCTCCACGATATGGTCGTATCGTATCGTACTTTAATATTAAAATAATACAAAAATTATTTAAAAATCAAGAAAATTAGTAAAAATCCAAAAAAAAATCTAAAAAATCTAGTAATTGCTTTAAATTCATATAATGCAAAGTTCAACACAGATTGAACATTCATCACTGAACAATTGCATCCAAAATTACATATTTTGAAGCAAAAATAAAATACATTTACATTTTACATATTGTAAATTTGTAGCCGAATCATTAACTAAATAATCTTCATCTTCTACTTGATAAAGAATCAAAGTTTCTCATCACCTTCTGCTTTAAAATGAAAATCTTCATCTCCTTCGTGATGCTGTTGCACTTCAAATTAATTCATGCAATGTCTTCTTCGGTTAGGAGTGCATTTTCTTCGTTATCTTCCATAATCCACTCATCTAATATATCAAAATTAATAAACTGCTATCTTTGTACATGTAGTTGTCATATTTGCTAATTTTCATATGTGAGCAAAACAATGAGCTCAATTTCTTTGATTATTGACTTTGACACCTAAGTGATGTGATATTATTACTTGATGATATCCCTTTTTCTCTTACTAGAGACTAGTTTTTTAACTAATGCTTGAGCTTCATTTCTTACTTCACAGACTGAGTTAAGCCTCACACACGTTGATTATGTTCAACTCAATGGAAGTCACGAAAGGTGAACCCTAAAATAGTGAAGTTGTGAAATGCCTACTCAATGAACCGAGACAACCAAATGTTTTTAATTGTTTGCGATCTCATGAAATTAGAAACTGCTAGCAGAAATATACCTAAAAGTTGGCAACAGAAAGGGAAATGATTTTGTCACAATTTTTATTTGTTCATAAATTATTATTATTTAATAAATAAAATTATAAACCCAAATTACAAGCATAGGGAAGTGAAGAGAGGCGAAGAGAGGTCAAAAACCTGCAAAAAAATTGGAAAAAAATGGGCATCGTATCGTGGCTTCCCATGATACGGATAACGTTGAGTCAAAGAGGCTCTTAAACATATGAAGGGTGGTAAATCAGTATGACCAGACAATATTCCTATAGAAGTTTGGAAAATACTAAGAGAAACACAAGACTATTTAATGAAATATGGAGAAACCAAAAGATGCCCGAGGAATGGAGAGCGAGTAAACTTATACCCATATATAAGAACAAGGGATACATTTAGAATTGTGTGAATTATCAAGGTATCAAGTTAATGAGCCATACTATGAAATTGTGGGAAGGAATTATCGAATGTAGGTTAAGATAAGTATAAAGTACAACATAGAACCAATTTGGATTCATGCCTGACACATATATTGTTGAAGTGATTCACCTTTTGAGACGTCTTATAGAACATTTAAGAGGAAAAAAGAAAGACCTTCCCATGATATTTATTGACTAAGAAAAAGCTTACGATAGGGTACCGAGAGAGGTTCTTTGGAGTACCTTGGAAAAAAGAGGACTCATGAAGGAATGACAGACTTCTTTGAAGTTAATATTCGGTTACATCAAGGATCAACTTTAAGTCCATAAATATTTATAACGGTGATTGATGAGTTAACAAAACATATTCAAGATGAAGTACCTTGGTGTATGTTATTTGCATATGACATTGTATTAGTGGAGGAGTCCAAAGAAAAGTTAATAGAAAATTGGAACTATGGAGAGAAACATTAGAAAGCAAAGGCCTCCGACTTAGTAGAACAAAGACAGAATATATGGAATGTAAGTTTGATCATTTGGTTACCTCAAAGGACATATAATGCTGGTATTTAAAATAAAATATGAAATATGGAGAAACCAAAAGATGCCCGAGGAATGGAGAGTGAGTACACTTATACCCATATATAAGAACAAGGTAAACATTCAGAATTGTGCGAATTATCGAGGTATAAGTTAATGAGCCATACTATGAAATTGTGGGAAAGAATTATCGAACGTAGGTCAAGACAAGTTTCAAGTATAAGAGAGAACTTATTTGGATTCATGCCAGGCAAATCTAATGTTGAAGCGATTCACCTTTTGAGACGTTTTATGGAACATTTTAGAGCAAAAAATTAAGACTTTCACATTATATTTATTGATCTAGAAAAAACTTATGATAGGGTACCGAGGGAGGTGAGAGACTTCTTTGAAGTTAATATTGTGTTACATCAAGGATCAACTTTAAGTCCATACTTATTTATAATGGTGATTGATGAGTTAACAAAACATATTCAAGATGAAATACCTTGGTGTATGTTATTTGCAGATGACATTGTGTTAGTGGAGGAGTCTAAGGAAAAAGTTAATAGAAAATTGGAACTACAGAGAGAAACATTAGAAAGCAAAGGCCTCCGACTTAGTAGAACAAAAACAGAATATATGGAATGTAAGTTTGATCATTTGGTTACTTCAGAGGACATAGAAATTAAAATTGGCACACATTGCATCCCTAAAAAGGAAAGTTTTAAATACCTAGGGTCAATTTTTCAGAGTGATGAAGAATTGATGAAGATGTTACGTATAGCATTAATGTTGGTCGGTTAAAATTGAGAGGAGCATCAAGTATTCTTTGTGATAAGAAGATACCATTAAAGTTAAAAGGTAAATATTATAGAGCAGCAATTAGGCCTGCTATGTTTTATGGTTGCTGAGTGTTGGCAGTTAATCATCAACATGTACAGAAGATGTCTATGACATAAATAAAGATGTTGAGATGGATGAGTGGTCATATGAGAAAAGACTCTATACATAATGAGGTTATTAGAAACAAATTAGGAGTGGCACCAATAGAGGATAAAATGTGAAGATGGTTTAAACATATAGAAAGAAGATCAAAAGAAGAACTTGTAAGAAGGTATGAAAAACTAAATTTGGAAAGTATTAAAAGAGGTAGAGGACGGCCACAAAAGTGTTGGAAAGAAACAATAAAGAATGATCTAGCTTATTGTGAGTTAACTGCTAACATGGCACATGATAGGGCTCTATTGAAACAAAGAATCCATGTAGCTGACCCCGTGTAGTATGGGAAAAGGCCTAGTTGTTGTTGTTGTTGTAATTCAACAGATGCTTCTCCATTGCAAGTCAGTCACACCTAGCAAATTTTATAAACATTACCCAAAAAACAATTAACAAACCCACGCAGAAATATGAGTACAAGCCCTTGCATTCCCAGCACAAATCATGCTGATTGGGACCATAAAATCAAACTATCACTAAAAGAAAACAGGGCTTAACAGATGAATGTTTGCAGAACATGAAACTACACTGTCCAACCCTTAAGTTCCTTTATAGTCTAGTTGATGATTTGTGAGAATGCACCCATTCATCCAGGAGGTTATAACTTTATAACGCATACTCGAATAATTATTTTGCACATAAAGTAGTTGGCACATCTAAAAAAGGCTGAGAAATTTGGGCGTACAAAGGCAGCAGGCAAATTGGGGATTTCTTTAAGGCCCTCAGCATATGATTGTGACATTTATTACTGATTCTATTCATTCATAAGTTTAATAGTTTTGCATCTGCCTGACCATACGCCCAAGATCTGGCAAAGTACATTTTATCATAGAGCAAGCTTGTGGTTTTGGAGAAACCCCATAGTTACACCAAAAACATAAAAATGAAGAATTCCATTGGCATTTAAACTCAGAACCTACTCTCAGATGGTAAAATAAAACGCCCTTCCATAACACAAAGTGATGGTTGATGACCAAATATTGAAATGCCTTACTCCCTGTAAAAGAGTACAGATGACCTCATGGAATATCAAAAGAGCCCCTAAATGATTACCTTTGGAACACGTTTTTTTATTACACTGAAATTATATTGCAAACAATATAACTTAATGATTAACATGTACATAAATAAACACTTAAATTTCACAATGAAGCACTAGAATCACGTATCCCAGCTTGACAAGGACTTTTATAGCAAAAACCGCTGATACTTCAAATGCAGAATAATTACTACTAGAAAAATAAAAATGTGCTAAAACCATAACGTTTCCTCAACAGCCACATGAAAGAGACAGAATGAAAAACTGCCAGGTTTCTCAATGGGGCATTTACAATCAATCCGAAAAGCCAAAGAAACTAGAAGTCCCAAGTACATTAGTGTCAGATGTACTAGCCAGTAAATATTCCAGTTCTACTAGTCACTATGAGCCTCATAAATCCATAGACCATGTGAATTTTACATATCAAACAACTTAAGTAGAAAAAGGCTCTCCCATATGTGAAATTCATGTGGAAAGTTTGACAACACTTACAAGGAACCCACAATGTATGGATGTAAGAAGCTGTTTGGCTCTTTCCCATCTTTGAAAATGCACATGATGTTAAACAATGAGGAATTGCACATGTACGTTAAGCCAAAGGCACCTGCTTTCATGATAGACCAAAGGAATCTTGTCCTCAATATAGTGAATGACCAAAAATAACTTTTGATCTTAGAAACAAACAATAAAAGTGAATATTGATATTTTGGGAATTATTAGCATCTCTGTAGCTTTATTATCATCTGATTTACAATATGACATATCTTACCTCATTTTACATGTTTGTCAAGCTAGAATGTGCTTCCAGTGGACTAGTAGCAGTAGCACACATCAGGTTGAGGTCAAAAATGTAATGAATGTTACAAGTTTTGCATTACATACAATACCGTATGGTTCCATGTGATCACCTATTAGGAAAAACAGATATGATAAGCCGCCACATGCAAATATTAGCTAAATTTTATAACTAAATTATACTTTTATTTTCTTGTTTTATTTATGTAAAATTATCCCATAACATATTTTCTAGACTATTTAGTGGGCATCTTTGTATAGACAAATGCAAATTTTTCTTTGACTTCCATAACTGATGTGTAATCGAGAATGCAAAAAAAGTTTTATTCAAATGAGCATGTTACAGTTTTAGAGTGTTATTTCCTTCTATATTTCTAAAGTTTTTGAATATCTTTTAGAATTTTTTCAAGAAATTTTAATTTTTTACAATTAGTATGCTGCATGCCTTACTGAGTGAGTATATAATGTTGGGCCTCTACGATACTGGTAATGTACACAAAACAGAACAGTGCTTGTAAACCATGGTAACCATAATTTATTCAAGCTCTCGCTGATACAACAGTCACCACATTAAGCTCAAACTATGCATCGAATCAACTTCTTGATCTAACACTAGAAACCCCTCGGGTAAGGAAACACCATTTTCATCATCAAATCACTCATCCTACAGTTCAAAACGTCAATGATACATCCACAGGAGATCTTAACGAAACACCATTGATGAGAAAAGTGAGACTTCACTTTTCAGCAATCCATATGCACACATTTTTTGCATCATCCACAATTATATTGCAAGTTAGATTGCAAACAGTTGTCCGAATTAAGATCAGATATACATGAAATGTAGACTGTCGCAACCTTAATCTCATCATTTGCAACCCATGAAATCTATTTGACAAATCAAATCCTAACATTAGCGAGTATCAAATGAATGCCCAACCATAAACTGAAAATGAATCGAAATCATGGTAGGAGTTGACAAAATTGAACCGAGATAGCATTTTATCTTATCACAAACATAGCAGAAACATCCTAATAGAAAGAAGGTAATTACATCACACCTAAAAGGATCCATGCTACATGTAAGAACTTCAATCTGGAAATTACATTCACGTGCCTCTGCTTTATTCCAAAAATTCAGGGCCCCAATGTCTTAATCTCCGAGCAACAAAGGATGAAAGTTATTTTAAAGATGGTTGCTTCGATGATTACAGATCCAGCAAACAATTCGCAAAATGGTTCAGAAGAAGAAATTATTGTGATATTAGGATGATGGAAAGAAAAATACAATTAAAAGAATGCATACCTAAGAGCAACCAGAACGCCTATTGAGACCTATAAGACTCATTGACTAAGAACAATACACTATATGAAGCAAATGAGATGCGCTCTGAGTATTTCCCTATCAATCACAAATGCACCAATTTATGTTCCCTAAACAGATGCCCTTGAAATTTTGAAGACAAGCAAGGCGTCTACAATCCACAAAGTCTTCGAAACGGATTTAAAGATTTGTAACAATTTCAGAGAAAAAAAGAATTGTTCTTCTAAACCCTCAAAAGAGGAGGCCTTATGAAATCCACAAACCAACTTGAGAGAGAGAGAGAGGCGTCAGGAAATTAATAAACAAAGAAAATGCACATCCAACTTTACAAATTCAGACGGAAATGGGAGAAAGGCGATAGAGGGAAATGGCAACCCTGATCCATAGAAAGGAACGGAAATCGACCTCCGAAGAGAGTGCCTGCCCGTTCCTCAAGCAATAGGTCAAAGAAATGGACGCAGAAAGGGGTAAACGGTACCAAAATAGATACCCTAGAACACATTCATTAAACCCATCTTGCTACTCTCTGCCACTGACAGAGAAAACCAAACACACATACACACGCACACACAGGGAGAGAGAGAGAGAGAGAGAGTGAGAGAGAGAGAGAGAGAGAGAGAGAGAGAGAGAGAGAAACCTCGATTTTCTTGTCTGCTTACGCTTTCCTTTTTCTTACTGAAACGAAAGGCGAAGAGCAAGACAATGCCAGGAAATCCAGAGAGAGAAACCTCGATTTTCTTGTTTTCTGCGTACGCTTTCCTTACTGAAAGGAAAGGCGAAGAGCGACACAATGCCTAGAGATCCAGAGAGAGGGAGAGAGAGCACTTCCGTTGGATGGATTTCCTTGTTTAGGTCTTTTATCCCCTTTTATCAAACGCGATCTCTCCTTTTCTTTTGGTTGTTTTAATATTGCTTTTCCCGATTTTGAATTTGAATTTAACTATCCAGGACGCGACACGCAAGGACGGCGGTTTTGTGTTTTCGGCCTTGTCCGATTCTGGGTCAACCCAAATACGACCTGAATTTTTGCCACGTGACCCCAAAGTGACACGAAACGCGCTAACCCTTGATATATGAACAAACACTTTCAACGGTGTCGACGCCAATCTCTCGTGTCGTGTCAAATCCCCCCAACCCGATCCAGCATTCAATTTTGGATCGGCCCGTCTAGTCCTTACCCAGATGGTTTCAATGGGATTAAACTTTCATTCAATTCTTGTTTTCCTTTTAAATGCATTCTATATGAATTCAGTGCCACCATCTACGATTTTTTCTTTTTTTCTTTTTGCAAGAGGAGGCCGAAGCCTAATACACACTCTGAATGCTCTTTGTGCATTTTTTTTTACAAGAGGAGACAAAGCCTAACACACGTTTACACGTGCACCACCCAAGAGTCGAAGTCCTCGCCATCTAATTTTTTTTTGTTACAAGAGAAGACCAAAACCTAACACACATATGCACCCTCTGAGAGTCGAACTCCCCACCACCAGCAATGATGCTTAGAACCCATGGTAATTGAGCTAATGCCTCACATGCCGACCATCTAGTATTTGAACTCCTCAACTCATACCAGCGAGCCAAAAAGCTCGATTATTACACAGAATCCACCCAATCCAATTCAAAATTGATGGGATTTGGTTGTAGAAATTTTATTAATTTTTAAATTAGTATGAGTATAAAAAAGGTTATTAGAAAAAAAGGTTATTAGAAAAAAAGTTAGTGAAAAATTAATTAAAAAATGAAAGAAGCACGCTAAAGGTTGTTTCAATAATTTGAGAGGCCACTATATGGAGCTCCAATAAAATGGTGTTACTGTTCTTTGGTGTTAAATCCTTATATAACGAGGGACGGTGCATAATGACAAACAAGAATCCTTAGTCAACGTTATTGATGTTCGATAAGTATTGGTTTTCATTTGAAAACATATATATATATATATATATATATATATATATATATATATATATATATATATATATATATAGAGAGAGAGAGAGAGAGAGAGAGAGAGAGAGCAAAGACAAAAATAAATCATGGTTCATGCTCACACTCTTCGTTGACATTCACATTTGATATGTTTAGGTAAAAAGGCAAAATAGTACAATGTGGATTAAATGCATTATGCAAAAAGTATTATTGTATTTTTTACCTTTTTGCCGTTGACTCAAGATAGAACACTTGAGATGTTTAAGTGCATTTATTACATTTTTTTATATAATGTAGATATATATAAAGAGAGAGAAAGAATAGATTTAGAGAACCCATAAAATATATAACAATAAGGAATTACAACCATTCGACATCTAATATGAATGGTTGAAGTGAGAAATCAAAAAGAAAAAAGCAATAAGTTCGTTCAGTTTAACCATAAATTTCAGGAGAGAGAAAAAGGACCATGTCGATAGGGTTTCTAAGATACTGGTAGTATACTTCACCAAAAGAAAAAAAATGTGGCACTCAGATCACTTGGCAGGGGTTTGGCCTCACAAGGTGAAGGTCCTGAGTTCGATACATAAGGCATGTATACGTAGTTTTTTAGGATCCCATTCTAACTAAAAAATTCGAAAAAAAAGGTTTGCAGTAAGTTCGTTCAACTTGGAGGTCCTCAGTTCGATACGTGAGGCATGCATCTGGCTTTTCAACCGCCCCATTGTAATCTCTCTCTTCCTATATATATATATATATATATATATATATATATATATATATATATATATATATATATATTCCCGAAAGGCCTTAAATAAGTTCTTTCAGTTTAAACCCAAATTTCAGGAGAGAGAAAAAGGACCAAGTCACAGGACTTGTGAACTTATAGTTGACAAACAAGTCATGAACAGCTCCTGTCTGATCTTTTGGTTTGCTAAGTGTTTTCTTTCGTGCAAGAAACAGCTGAGAGCTGCCAATCGCCACCAGTTTAGGTGGTATGCTTTCGGTGCCTTGAATCGGGGACCAAATTCGAGCCGGTTACTATTGTTACAGTTTGTAACCGCCAGTTCCAGTTCTAGTCCGATTTGAATTAAACACGAAATCAAAAATTCAAAAAACCGATATAAATTGAATTCAAACCAACAGGAACTGACAGTTCAGGTTCTATGGAAAGAGGAACTGTAACCAAACTCCGGGTACCTCAGGTTCGGTTATAGTTCTACGTTGGGCTTGTGGTTCCCATTCAAACCAATGAGCTGGTTCTAAAAGGGCCACGCCTGCGACTAGCCCTTGAGTTTCAACATTTAATTTATGTTATATTAAAATGCTCTTAAATATTTTAGCCGCCAATATTCAGAATTTGGCATTTTCACATTAACATATGGTTTGGTGATTGTCAATGTAATTGGAATTCATTATTTTTTATTGAAGGGCTTTAATTTTTTTGGTTAATAAAAACTGTTGGCTTTAAAAATCAAATACTTTGTTGAATAGAAAGCATTGGCTTTTTCTTTTTTATTGAAGGCATTTCTGAATTGAACTATAAGAAAAAGATAGTAGCCCAAACTAATAATAGAAGAACAGTAAGGGTTTTTGTAATTAGATGAACATTAGAACGTTTTCCGAAATTGACCTTTATGCATGTACGTGCTTTCTACTGATCCACGACATCGCTGTGCTTCAAGCGTGTGTGATTAGTCGATAATTTATATTTTAAAGCTTGTTGAATTCAACAATTCGCTAAAACACGCCCCTCTTTTCATATTTATTTTGCTAAACTCATATACTTTTCTTCTTGTCTAACAATACAAATAATAACTAAGTCTTTTCCCATTTTAGATGGGGTTTGCTACATGAATTCTTTGTTTACACATAGCTCTATCATAATTTGTAGAATCCATGATAAATAAGTCCGATAAAATTTTATGTTGGCTGTCGGAAGTCTAACACAACCTCCTCCTTTTTCCGGGCTTGGGACCAACCATGCAAAGCTCATCCCTTACATAGGTGGAGTTACTTTTCTTCTTGTCTAATTCAAAAAAATATGCCAAAAGTAAAATTGAAGAAAATCACATGGAGCTTGAATAAAAATCAAAACAATTCTTTTTTATGCAGGTTCATTTTCCCATTTATGTGAGAAGTGATGGTTTGACCCCATAATATCTTATAGTAGTACTCTCTTAATTCAAGGTGGATGTGTGGTCATACAAAGTAAATTGGTAATTATCTTATTATAAAAAAAGTTGGTATAACATAAATAAACAATAGCATGAAAATCATTAATATGGTTCTGTGGGTTAAATTGAACTCTTGTGAGAATTTAGATGACAAACATTTTAAAATTTATGTTATAATATCACATAAGACTACTACACTTCCTTAGGTGCAACTCCTTTTCAACTTTTTTGTGAAAATCTGGATTCTACAAACCCCTACATTTGTAGGTAATTTTTGGTTCGGTGTTCACTAGGGACGTTCAAGGAACTGGTTTGGCTCAGTTCTAGCAGAAAAAATAATTGTCGGTTCGATTCATGATTCCAATGTTGAAGCTGAACTATTACTGTGTATATAAAGTTTATATGCTTATATACATATAAAGTTGATACGTTTATATATATATATATATATATATATATATATATATATATATATATATATATATATATGTGATCACGTAACATCGGTTCGTTTGGGTTTAGGTTTGATTCAGTTCTCTAAATAATAGGAACTGTAAATTGAGACCTGAAACATCAGTTCCATGACAAACAGGCATAAGTGGCCATGAACTATAGATTTTCTGAGTCTTGTTTGGGTCAGCTCAGGTTGGCTGCATACGAAATGAGACCCGCAAGACCCAAATTTTGTAATGAACCTAATTAAAACCTGGTTCCAGCTTCGGACCCGAAGTGGAGTTTAGTGGTCCATTCGGGCAATGATGGGTCTGGAACCGATCCAAAAAGAAGCGGCCTAGCTAGAGAAAGAACACGATTTTGCCATGGATTCTCGTGATTTTTGAAATTCCAAACGCAGGACTAGGATACCCATCCCCAATAAAGTTAATTCCACGGACGTCAAAATCCCTCTTAATTTGGACCTAACGTTAGCCAAGCCTCATATTCATGGGCAAGCGGAGAGAGAAGAGAGAGAGGAAGGTGGAGAAAACGAAGCGAAGTTCAACCCTATAATTATCGACGCGTTTTGGTCGTTGGATCCGTTCGCCTTATCTATTCCCGGCCGTCCATTTCCCTATCCCGCTACCAATCGGCGTCTTTCGTTTCCCGTTCTCGGGTTCTGGAGGTAAGTAGTCATCGTCCCGTTTGCTGCTGGTTTTCTTGATCTGTTTCGCGATTTTTGGATTTCCTATTTTCTCGGATTTTCCAGGTTTCTACATCTTTTTTCTTCGTTCTATGGGGTTTTCGTGATCTGTGGGAGGATTTTGATCTATAATTGATAGGCATTTCGTGGATTTATTTCGCGCGTCTGTCATCTTTTTGAGTTTCTGGTTTAAAAACTCGGATTTGCGTTTGGATTTGGAAATTAGGCCTTCGGAAAAGTAAGATGCCGTTGTTTAATTCGTAATACCCGGATCCTTCTTAACATGATCGTTGTTGCTACGGTCTTCTGGAATATATCGGAATTATATGAGCATTTTCTGAAAGTTTTGGTCTTTCTCTTCATTTCGTCAGGGAAATAAGTTTTTCTTTGGATTATTTCTGTGCTCTGTGCTTCAGTCCGGAGGACAACGGATTTAGGTGGTAATTTTCGTGGACTGTGCATCTGTGGCTATCGATGAAGAGTTCGATCCATTTGTTGCTTGTTTTGTTTGTTTGGGTCTCTAATTTGAAGATAGGTTGTTTTCGGCACAGGAATATGGGAGATATATTTTTGGATTTTAGGAAGCGGAGGGATGGAAGCCAGGCAAAATTTCAAATTCTGAAATAGAACTATATCGAACTGACACGCTTAGGAAATGAAATTGTAATGGTGCATTTATCGGGAGAAATGCGTTGGTGTATTGGGTCTTCTAGGAAGGATTCTGGAAATTCGGTGATTTGGTAACCAGATTCGTCCTATCTTTCCAATTTAATCTATTTATGGATCCTTAACCATAGAATGAGGGACGCCTACATTTTTGAAGCTTGATTTTGCTGTGTTAATACTGTTTATGTGCGACAGGAAACTTGGATCAGCCTAGTGAAGGTTGTCTTAGGTTAGCGTCGTGCGAAATAGGTTTGCTTTGTTTAGAAAGGATGGTGATTTGTTTTATTAAGTACACAAACTCGTGGTAATTATTTAGGTTTGAATGGATAACCAATGAAGCTTCTAAAGCATGCAATAGTTTTGGATTCAATAAGCAATTAAGAGGCTTAATGTTGATTCGGACCCAGTTCCCTTTTATGAGTTGTAATTTGCCCTTGAGGATTTTTCTGTTTTGATTGGAGATTGAGGTTCTATCTATCTTCTTCCGAGCGAGGTTATATGGACTTCTGAATTAGGCTGTCATCATAGATTCATTCCCATGGCATACTTGCTGATAGCCTGACACTCTTCCATGGTATCAACTATTTTAGATAAATTTCGAAACCATAACGGACCACTCTTTAGTTTTGATACAGATATGAAGTGCTATGGCTCCAAATTCTGCTTTCGAAGTTTGTTTTTTACTAAATTGAAATTCATATAGTTATATATTTGCATAATTGTGCTTGTGTGTGTGTGTGTGTGTGTGAGAGAGAGAGAGAGAGAGAGAGAGAGAGAGAGAGAGAGAGTCAAGCCTACGCACTCATGTGATGTAGCAGTCGTACATGATCTTTTGAACAGTCCCAAAATAGTTACTCTTTGATGTTGACGGTTTGCTTGTTTTCTTGTTATCTTTTCCTATATTATATTGACAGATGTGACGTTGTTCAACTGTAGTAGCTAGTATGTCTTGGATTCATTATTTTCTTCAAAGTTATCTTCACTTTTCTGATTCCATACTGACTTGTTTTCTTGATTGTTGTTCTCCACGATGTTGGTCTCTCTACTCTTTCACTAGAATATTATGTATATTTTGGCCAAAGCCAGTTATGTTGCCTTATATGATATAATACATGATTATGTTTCTTGTTCTGTCACCGCGACCTGGTGTTGGGCTTCATGAATTCCTGTATTATGTTGGTTGTATGTGTGACCAATGCTTTGGTTCATCAATCTATTATTCTTAGTTTCTGCCATAAAAGACTGCTGAATTCCAGTCACTATCATACTCTATGTTATGTTATATTGATTAGAAAACACGTCTGTGATGACTATATCTTGGAACAATTGGGATCAGTTTAGAAGGTCATTCTTGTTCTTGGGCTATCACGCTGATGGGCCTTGGTTAGGTTGTTATTATATGAAATTAAGCTTCAGTGCTTGGTGCACGTGCACTTTTGGAAGCGCTCTTAGATTTGAAGACTTCGTGGAGTATTGAGTTTGATAGTCTCTTCGTTCTGGCTTGGAAGCAAAGTATATTGTGGGCATTAAAGCCACTCTTTTCTCCCTTCTTGTGACAAGTAACTAAGATGGTCTGATTGGTTGTGAGATAAAGTACGGTCATATTTTTTCTAATTTCTGTCCTTTATTAATAATTCTAGAATCCCCTGATCTTGAGATTTAAGAACTTCCATTAATAGCTTGGGCGGCTTCTTTCTGTTTGCCACGTTAAATAGGTGGATGACCATTTTAGAGGTAAGACGTCCAAAAACATTACTGGTGATCGGTATATACTACGATAATTTGATCCCCTCTTTCGGTAGCCGCTTTAGGATTAAATCGGATATGATTGCTGTTGAATGATTGAATGAGATGCCTGTTGCCATTGCTTGTCCAGCTTGTTTTCTGTTTAAAAGCACAAACTGGTTTGCTCATGTAGTTGCATTCTGCTTCTGATTAGATATCATCATGTCGCCTGCATCCAAATCCAAACCAAAGGAGAAGTCATCCACAAGGGTAGCCAAAGAGCAGAAACCGGCTGCAAAATTAGTAACCGGGAATGCTGGGCCTGGTACTACGCCGAATGCTTACAACCCTGCCTCAGGCACATTCCACTCACTCGAAACAGTGGCTGTGTTGCCTGCTGCATCCGCCAATGGCCGATTTAGATCTATTGATGATTCCGACGATCACTCCAGTAGCTCACTCGGAAATGCAGCAGAGTATGATTCCGTCTCCATCAATGACAGCTGCTCCGGTGAGTCGGAAGACCAAAAGGAGAAAACATCCATCCCTGTCCGGCAAGAACCTCCCCCGGGATCTGCTACCTGTGGAAATGAAAAGCGGGAGAAGATCCGGCAGAAGAATGAGAGAAAGCATCAAAGACAGAAGGAACGTCGTGCAGTGGAGCTCCACAACCGGTGCATGGGCTACCTAATGTCATGGAAGTTGGAAACTCTTTCTCAGCAGCTTGTAGCCATGGGGTTCTCACCCGAACGGTCAACCATGGCACTCATCTTGAATGAGGGCCGCGTAGAGGAATCTGTTGCCTGGTTGTTCGAGGCTGGTGAGGAGGCACAGGTGGCTGAAGCTAAAGGAGGCACAAGAGGAAATCTCAAGATAGACATAAGTGAAGAGCTAGCTCGGATGGCCGATATGGAGATGAGGTTTAAAGTTTCACGGCAGGATGTTGAACGGGCTGTAGTAACCTCCGAGGGTGACCTCGAGAAGGCAGCACAAATTTTGAGGTCTCAGAAACGAGAAGAAAAACTTTCAAAACCAGAAGAGCCGATGGATCCACCTAATAGCAATACCAATCACGCAGATGCCTTGCCATCTGCTGTTTCGAAGGCACCGACCCTCGCCAAGGCTGGAGCCGCCTCTCCTGTCCTAGTCGCGAGGAAAAGCCAGGAGAAGTCCGACTGGGCAAGGCCTCAACAACCGGCAACTGGGGACAAGAAGTTGTGGCCCAGCCCAAGTGTCAGTCCATCTGCATCATACTCTCTGGACACAGCAACACTCGTGCCTGGGGGGATTTTGGTGTCGAAGAACTTGCAGCCTGAGCCAAAAGGTTTGAATACTGGGGCTAGTGAGAGCAAGATCACTAGCCCTCACACTGTAACCCTCAGGGAGCCTGTCATCGTTATGCAGCGCCCGCAGTCGGTTAACTTGAAGCAGCAACATTCAACAACCAGTGCCGGTTGTGCTTCGCCACCAGTGGGGTGGAATGTTAAAGGTGGCGTAGGTCCCGAGCAAGCGAAATCACTGGATAGTGGTAAAGGGGGCACTGTGGCCACAAGTACCCCTTCATCGAATACCAGTGCTCAACATCATCAAGGTCAGTACCTGCCGTTCATGCCAAGTCCTGTTGATGCAATTGCAGCAAGTTGGAATACAGTGGCTGGTATCTCTAAGGGGGTTGGAGGTACATCGGACCCATCGTCTGCTGGAGGTATGTGGAATCCGTCAAGTTCGTCGATAGCCATGTCATCCTCGCCCGGTTTGTTCACGGCTTGGCGATCATCGGGGCTGTCTACATCCCCTTTCTCCGTTCCAGCAACAGATTGGGGTAGGGACCGGTCGGTGGTGGATTGTGATTACACCAATATCGACTGGAGCTTAACACCGTCTGCCTGCATATCTCGGCCCAATCCGTCAGAGCGAGGGTTTTTGCCCTTGGGTGCGAATGGTCAGGTTTATGAGCCATCGTCTGACTGGAATTCAAGGGGAAGTGTGGGGATCCCATCAAGCTCTGGGTTGCAGGATGGTGGTGTCACGACAGAGGCATCGCCGGCTGCATTGCATGACTGGACATCTCCCTTCGCAGGGAAGGATTTGTTCAGTCTGCCTAGGCAGATTGCAAGTTTTCCATCTCTTTAGGGACGGAGGAAACATCAGTACTTTCAGTGAACAGGGAGTTGAAAAATGATGGACAGAATTATGACATCTTGTTAATGGTGCTATTAAAATGTTGCTGGTTGCCATATAACGAGTTAGACTCTCTCTCTCTCCTTCTCTCTCTCTCTCTCTCTCGCACACACACACACACACGCACGCACACTCGCAGCAATCAGGCATGAAATGCAGAAACTTCTTTTCCTCCTTGTGTTGGTAAATGGGAGAAACTGCTTTTTGAGGGGCGTAGGTCCCCATGTTAAGGGTAGTACAGCGTTGGATGCACCAGTTAGGGTCGTAGTGTTTGGGTGTCATCTTTGTTCTAAAGCAGCTCTCACTCATCCGATTGTGCACTAAAAGCATCAAGGTGTTTGTTATTTTAACTATCTCCATACTCTAGATGTTGTAAATTTTGCATCGCTAAAACTATTCTTGGCAGAGTCTCCGTGGGTTTTTGTTCTTGAAACAGGGTGCCGCCCTCCTTTATCTAACATACCGTTTGCTTCATTTCTCTACCTCTTCGCAATCATGTGTGTGTACAACATCTAGAGTATGGCTTGCATCTTTCATGTGGCACTCAATACCGCATTTGGATTTGCTTAAACGGTTAAACCCATGCCTCATTATTAATATCAGAACTCTATCGCTGGTCGGAGGAATCCCCGCTCCATCAGAGAGATATTTGAACCTCTTCTTTACATGGCAAATAGGTAGCCTTTGTAGTGATAGAATGCCTCTGATATTACAGCATCAGTTTGGTTTATAAAGGACTGAAATGATAACTTGAAGGCAGGTGGTTTTATCATCAAAACAGGACCTCTACCATGGCACTAATACATTCTTTGCTTCATGGGCGAACCCCGTTGAAATCTGGATCTTAACTTCCAACTAAAATGCTCTGGCTACAGGGTAAACCATGAACTATTGCGGTTCACATCTTCAGCATCAAAGTATCATATCAAACATGCATACGCACACACATACACACACTAATGCGTGCATGTGCACTCTGATACACCACTACTCCTTGCTAATCCTACTTGTTCCCTAGAATTTCTTGCCGTTTTAAAGTAGACTTTCTTCAACTCTATGCTTCAGATATCCTCCTGAAAGTAGCTTGAGTGGAACCGAGTACCATCAAGCCCATCTTCTGACCATGGCAAGCATTTAGAATTCTCCCAACAAATTGAAGGTTGTGATTAATTCTCGTCATATTGTTGAAAGTTTTTATGCTCAACCATTATTCTATGCTCAGTTGGAAGTGTAAGAGGCTTACTCGATTTTGAAAGTTTTAGCATACTTTGGAATTGATGCATCTATTCTTTATAGGACATAGTTTATTTGTTCATTTATTTATGTATGTATGATGCAACTATCCGGTTGCTATTTAGAAGAAGATTACTTTTTGCATTAGTTTTGAACCTTGACTTTCACTGTGACATGAGGCTCATCGTGTTTTCCGAGCTTGTGCTATACCAGTATCTACACCATAAATGTGTGCACTATTTACATGCGCTAACCGTTCTACCTGGACATTTTTTTTTTGTTACAAGAGGAGGCCCAAGCCTAACACACATACCCACACATGCACCCTCTGGGAGTCGAACTCCCCACCAGCAGAAATAGCACTAGAGCACCCTGCCGTTGAGCTATCACTCCAGCTGCACCTTGATTTGGTTATTTAAAGCAAGGATATGAGTAAATTCCGGTTTCATTGAAGAACATTTCATTCTCTTAAAATCTACCAATCTATATCTCCATGGAGCTTCTCAGGAATCATGCAGCGATGGCTATATTGACCTGACCCTATCAGGTACGTGTTCGGATATGAGGCTACGGTTCCCCAATCCATACCATTACACACACAGATCTAACCCTGTGTGCACCCCATTGAGGTTTGGGTTGGGGCCGGATACAGGGATGCCCATCTCCGACCTGCCCCATTGCCATCCCTAGTTTTAAGTCAAGGTACACGATCACATCATTGTTTCTAGGAACCATAAATCTGTCTTAAATACTGAAAACTATCAGTTGCGGATCTAGAAAACCTTATATAAGATGTGATACATTGTTCACCCCACCACAAATTGATTTAACTAGTTGATCGGTCGGTACGTATATGAATGATATTTATAAAACGTGAAACTAATTGTAGGAAGTTGAAACTCGAGTACCAAATTTAAGAGCAAAATAAAATACGAAATCGTGATTGTTAGTGTCAGTTCTAAGTGCAAATCAAACAAAGATCCATTGATGGTTTTTAAAAATAGTTTCCAATTCCATATGAACGTGGAAATATAGTTTCAGTACCAAAGGTCTAGTACTGTGAATCAAACACCCCCTTAGGGTGAAAGAAGGATGAATTTCTGTTATATTGGCTTACTATTGAGAGGGCCTTGCGGACACAGGAAAAACCAATCTCTCTTAAAAGACGAAACCACTCAAGGAGATACAGATTGGAAATAAACTCAAATAAAATCCAATGGTTTTGGTGGTTATTAGATAAAACTGTCAGCCTAAAACTCCATACAAATATTGCAATACAAGCAGTCTCACACCACTAGTCTAATATGATTATTATATAAAACCTTAGCCTAAAAGACCACGATGATTGCTCATGCACAGCCTGCTACTTAATATGAACCGGTACAATGCGTACAAGAATAAAAAAAGTAACATTTCTACTAAAGACGCACCCTTAATTATTAAAAGCATGCATACCCCACTTTCCTTTTTACTCCTTGCTCCCGATCACTGTACTTTCTCTCTCCACCCCTTCTCACTTCACCAACACCGTCTCTTGTCCCTCCCTCTCATCTCACCGGCACTCTCTCTCCTCACCCTCTCACCTTTTTTTCGTATTTTTGAAAGACACGTACCACATGCGTCACTCGTATGAGAGACGCACCCATGAGAGAGACATAACACTTGGATCTCTCTCATAAAAAAAGGTACATCTTTTCACAACTCTCTCATTTCTTTGAAGGGAATATGAATGCTTAAAAGGAAACACGTACAAGACGGTCTCCTGTGTCTCAAGTGCACCTTTTCTTTTCTTTTTTTATAGAAGAGAGGAGAGAGAATGAAACCAAGAAGAGAGGAGTTGGCATTTTTTTTTATGATGATTGTGGAGTGAGAAGAAAGGTCATCTCGATAGGTAGTAAGCTTGAATTGCATGAGAGAGCATAAGCTAGTTTCGATAGAGAGTGGCATAAGAGAGAGAGAGATTTAATGCCTCGTCATGCAGTAACCAAAAGTATCTCTTTATTCATTTACTTTTCTCATCAAGCCAATCGATTATCTATCTGTATCTTGCTCAGAAATAAAACCAAGCAGCTGAGCTGTTGTAAGAGGGGCCAACTCCTAATCATACAGGTGTCTGATATATATATATATATATATATATATATATATATATATATATATATATATATATATATATATATATATATAGAGAGAGAGAGAGAGAGAGAGAGAGAGAGATTTAAATTTAAAAAATAAAAAGTACTCATGTAAATAAAATATACTTTCAAAAATTATATATATATATATATATATATATTATTTTCTTTTAAAATTCAAATTTCACCCATTCATTATCAAACATTACCGATTGTGAATTATATATATCCCATTAGACTCAATGGACAATCAGAAAAGGCGGTCCGAGAGTATACAGGGGTCCAATGTGACAAGAACGTCACTTACCACCCCGTTGACACCGTCTTACCGCTCCATGGGCTCCCTTATTTACTATCATTATCTGAGCTTCCTTATTTATTACCATTACCGATAGGTTTTTCTCTCTTCTGTGCTAGCAAGAAGCACGACAGAGGAATGCCCCTACAGGTAGCACCAGGATGAAAGAAGCAGCCCTATTGTCTATCAAGGATGATATTGTACGGCTAAGGTCCGAAAGTATATATTATTAGAGAACCCCTTATATGCATGTGTGTTGGAGAAGACAACAATGAATGGTGGCAAATTTCTCAGGGCAAAACTTTTCTTTCTTTTTCCCTGGGAGGAAAGGGTAGGGATCCCTAGCAGCAATATGTAACAAAGGGCCTGCCAACTTCTGGCTTTGACCTGAAATACGTATTTGCTGGTAACACCAGAATCATATAAAAACTATACACATGAAAAAGAAATATCCACCTGATCCCGGACGTAGTTCGTACTGCTCCGGATTTCTTTCTCTAAGAGAACTCTGGTTGTTGATCTTGTGCAGCCTCCAAAAGAAAGTCACTTTGTGACTTGTAGAGTTTATTCACCGCAGATTTAGTTGTCACCAATGCACCCACAATAATGTCCACCGAAGGTTTCTGACAACGAAATACAGATTTAAGCTGTCACAGATGCATCAACAATGCTCCAAGTGCAAGAAACCATGGAACTCGTAAGGTGACCGAAGCTGCATCAACAATGAAGCCTTTGTGTCATCGTCAGAAACATTAGATGTAAGATACCAGCACAAACACCAACATCAGAAGCTCGGCACGGTCAAAATGACAATCTATACCATGGTTACTGGTCTTAAAAGATAAAGGTGTTACTATGGCAACATGGGAAAAAGAGTGAGAAGCTAAGAAAATACATACATGAAGTTGGGGATGGTGATGGAGAAGAAATTGATGGCAAAGAAGTAGCGAGAGGAGCAGGATTCTTTATGCCATCACTTGGAGCAGATGCAGCCTTACTTGCAGGTTGAACGTGAGCAAAATAAACAGCTAGCAAAGGTGATTCCATAGGCACACTGAACAAAGGAGCAGAAGGGTCTCTGGGAGCCAGCTTAGGTGCAAAGGGGGAGATACTTGGGGAAAGACTGGCCTTTCTTCGATGGTCTAAGGCATATCCACTATGGGACTGAGACGGAGGCTGTGCGAGGTGGAATTGGTGGCGAACCGAATTGGTTGTAGGGTGGGCTGGAGGCAGAGAGGCTGGTGCTACTTGAGAACTATGATGATGGTGGTGGTGATGACAATGGTGACGAAGGCAATGGTGGTGATGGCCACGGTGATGATGGTTTCTGTGAGGCTCCGGTGCAGGACTCGGCGAATCACCACTGAGTGAGTGTTGCAGAAAGGAAGATAGCCGAATCTCCTTTACTTTACCAAAGACTGTGTTGTTAAGGCCGAGGTTTCTTGCTGGTGAATTTTTGATCACTTGAGCCAATTGCTTCACCCTTGGTGAAGCAAAAGGAATTCCAACTTCATGAAAAATTGATGCCTGAACAATAACTGGGGGAGACACTGTGGAACCATTTAAATTCGTGAACTCCACATATAAGGCCTGCATTTCAGTACAAAATTATAAGTCAATGCGCGTGATCCAACATTAGCAAATAATGTAAAATAACGTATAAGTCCAGAATTTTAGTAGAAAATTTAAGTAAATGTGCATGATCCAAGTCCAATATTACAAGACAATGGAAAATAACATTGAGAACAGTAAACACTGTCCTTTGCTCTTTAGCAAGGACTACCTTGTTTTATTCAATAAAGTCAAGGATTTAATTTACAAAATTTATAAAAAATCAATAGGTGATGGGGTTGAGCAAACCACCTCATGTTGCCTGAGATGTAAACCCGATTTCAGCTGGTTCTTCAACTCAAGAAAATTCTCTTGGATTTGATATATAGGATAGCTCAATGTGAAATTAAAATGGAGTTGAGCCTTCTGTAATAGGAAAACTTTCTGATGTGGAGCAATAGTTATTCCTCCTGGCAATTTCAGCACCTGAAAGAAAGATGGAACCCCAAAGAGATTTGAGGTCAGTTGCATATTGGATTGTTTTAGGACCAATTCTACCAAAGAGGACTTGAGTATGCTCAAGCCAACAGTAGAAATGGATGAGTCCGGGTCATATGGGAGGACACCGAACACCACATTTGTCCAGTTTGAGTGGCGATGAGAATGCAGTGATATTATAACCACCTGTTTCAATCAAGATGTTAGCTTTCAATACTACCTTATTAAATTCATTAGACACAGATGAAGCGCACAAAAGAGCTAGTCCAACCTTGGAATTGAAAACCCCGATCTCTTCCAAAATATCATACTCAAGCTTCATCACTGTGGAGCTTGCAGTCAACTGTGACACATGCTTTTGTAATTTGAAACTTGCTTCTACTGGCGCTGTATAAAAGATAAAAAAAAAGAACTTCTCAGTGGAAAACATTCAAGGATTCTTGTAGCAGTATGAGAAAACAAACTCAAAAGAGAAAAGGGAAGAATCATAGAAGAAGTAACAAGATTTTTCATTAATAAATTTACCACTTGAGCAGGATAGGCACTATTGATATGTGGATTGAGAGTAAGTAATGGAAAAAATGACAATAGTATGATTCAATAGGAACGAGCAAGGAGTTATTCAGACCAGGTTACTTCCCACCACCCATAAGTAGATTACGCCTACAAGCTCAGTTAACTGTAGTAGGTACTAATTACACATCACTGCCAAGAAGAGGGATTAGATCCTTTCAGCAAAAAGGAACCAACTTAGTAGACCATTTTATCACAACATAAGAAAGTTGGACACAGTCCAGGAAACTCTTCAATGGGCTCCAATCTAAACTAAGAATAAGGCCAAAATGGCATGCGTCAGCATTAGTCTTTTAGACAACCCTGACTGTCACCTATTGCAGATTATGAAACCGAGCACTTGAGTAATAACAGCATAAACTTTTCAAAAGTCACTTAAAAAGTATAAAGAAATTCATTTTGAACTAAATGGGAAAAAAGAGGTGGACAAACTTGCTGCAAAATTAAGCTAGGATTTCCCGATTCTTGTTCTTGAGACCGAATCTCCATTGAATGCATAAATAGACATATGCATACGTGTGTGCATGTCTCACCCTTAAAACTTGAACATATACATGTAACCGACGACAATGGTCTCCACTGTCATTGTTTTGTACGGTGACCATTTTTGTCCTTAAGAGCACACACTATGCAAACCTAATATGCACAAGAATAAGGACAGAACTAAGGCATAATCAAAGCAATACACTCCATTCTAAGCATCTAAAAGTAATGTCACAAAAGTGTCTAGCAATGACCTCCAAATCAAAGAAATCTTGGAAAACCAAAACGATTACATGTATAAATCATGCCCAACATCAATATTCAAAACTATCACAGCCACTTCCCAACACAATTGAGCCAATTTCACTTGACATCGTATCTAAGGGCTGAATCCCGCCCGCTGCTGCTTTAAAAGCCTAAAACAAATAACCTTGAGAAATTATTACTTGCTAAGTTCCTAAAAATACTCAGAAGACAGTTATGGTATGTAAAAAACTGCCTCTAAGAATGTGCATCTGAATATAAACGAACCCCAGTAAGAAAAGTTGATTTTTATATTACCCTCTAATATGCAATATACTGCTCGTACAACCAAAATCAAAAACTTACATCAGTCAAGTAGGGAACATATTTTGTTTTCTCTTACACTGTTCTTTTTTTTTCATGTTTCCTCGTAGCTATGCTACCTAGCCATAAATGAAATGAATTTAGAACCCCAGATTCCTCTGTCAAAAAGTATGTGAAAACCCGTTTAAGATACCAGACAGAAGGTGTCGGGTCAATTGATTAACTCAGCAGAAGCACTCATCAGATGTCAAGATACGAACATAGGCAGTCAGCAAAAATAAGAATGTAAAGCAACTATCGTGGTCGAAACTTTGCTGTAGGATTGAAATGAGAACCCGTTTGACCCGACAGAAGATCAAACACGTTTTTGTGAAGATCAAACAGCCAGCAAAAAGCATGTGAAAATCCGTTTAAGATATCAGACAGAAGATCCCTCGCCTTTTTGTGCCACATACCAATAGGTGATAATTGAAATGAGAACCCTTTCTCTGTCCAAAATATGGCCACAGATTGAGAATATAGAATAAAATGTGGCCATTAGATTGACTAATTCAGCAGTAGGAAGCATCGGTACTCAAACAAATTACCAGAAAAGGAACATAGGAATTTTAGGAAGTAGTACTTATTCTAAAGTCTGCCATTCGGGAAACCTAATTTCCCTAATGTTTGTGCTTCATTTCAACTATGGTGAAATAGTTACGACTAGCGGTATCAAGGCCCACTTTTCCACGAAAAGGTGAAAAACAAGCCCGGTTTGGTAAGGGATGCCATAAGTGCAACGCCGCTGTGGAAATACACAAGTTTGACGAAAGATTCCACCAATCATTCGTCAAGATCATTCAACTACCAGCAAACTTATAAAAGTACTACAAAAGAAGTATAAAAATCGTGGTTGACAAAAGTAAAACTAGTTCATACACCAGAGTGAAAAAAATCAGAAACATCACAATCCCCAAACCCAAGAACAGGTCCGGACATATAAGAAACATCCGAAAGTCACAAAGACAACGCCCCCTTACCTCCTTCGCTAGTAAGGGATTAAACAAAAATAACCTAATATAAATGGGAAACAACAAACTTCCAACGGAATAAATAAAAGAGTAATAGAACGACAATGAAAGCCGCGAAATACAAACTAACACTTGCACCCGACAAGATAAAATTTCACTGAAGAAAGACTAGCGTTGCAACCGATCAACTGTTACGAGTCCATGACCGAGAAATGACGAATTAAAATTCTAAATCCCAGATACACCATACGCAAAAGAAAGTCAGTGAACAAAGAAACTATGGAAAGGGTTCAATTACAAAAAATCCTCTTTCTTTCGCTTGTTGCTCAACAAAACTTTGAGCAAAAACAGGATAAGAGGCGGGCGAGCCCCTAAACACAAGAAGCACAAAAGTACAACAAGATCGGCAATGCAGATAGCCCCAGGTCCTAATTCATCGGCGGAAAACCCCGGAATCCATCTGTTCGCCTTCCATCACACTGGTCCCAACCAAAAACCCCAAAATCAACACGAAACCCTCGTCTAACTCCGACCCGCTCAAGTGAAGCTACCAAAACGCCAAAAGAACCCCAGAAACAGCGAAAACGAAACGATTTAGTGTTCTCTTACCTCCAGAGCGCCATAGCTCCAGATCCTCGAGATCTGAGTGGCCAACGAGCGGCAGGAACCAGAATACCGCCGAGACGAGAACGGCAAGCCCGAAGACGACGAAAAACACACATCGGAGGTTCAGATTTCGGCAGATTGTGGAAGATCTACGGCCGGGATTCCCGTTCTGCCCAGCCCCATCAGCAGCCGTCGACAACTCGGGCGGCCCGGCAGCAACCCCTTCCTCTACGATCTTCCCCATGGCCAAGCATCCTCCGATCCTTCTAGACCTAGAACCAACGATATCTCTTCGCTCCGGTGCCGCCGCTAGAGATCGAACCCAGGGTACCGCAGGACGTCGACATTTGGCTCATCGAGAGAGAGGGAGAGAGGGGGGCACGGGGGGGCGCTCGCTGGATCCGCGTCGGCCGCTTTGTGGCGCCTTTCGGATCTAAAGCGTCGTCCGCCAGTTAACACACACACGAGAGAGAGAGAGAGAGCAGTCTGGTGTGATGTACACTTCGTGTTCCCCTTGTTTTTACCTTTTGAAAGGATCGAATCTGAAGGAGGGAATGAGCGGATGACGGGATGACTAAATTGCCACTGTTCTTCCCTTCTTTCGAATCCCAGACGGTGGTGAAGCGAGAAAGCCTTCTCTTCACATAGCAATTGGATTTGAATCCGACCCGTTTCTTGTTGCACTAGAAATTGCAATATACCAACCCTCGAGTTCGGAGTGGGCCTGCCGCTTCGTATCGGAACCAGATGAATCGGCTCCGAGTTCGTTATATTTCATACAACTACTAAGCTTTTTCTCATTGTAGGTGGGGTCGGCTACATGGATCTTATCATTTGTCATGTTAGCAGTTAACTCACGATAAGCTAGATCATTCTTTATTGTTTCTTTTCAACACTTTTGTGGTCGTCCTCTATATCTTTTAATATTTTCAAAATATAGTTTTTCATAACTTCTTAAAGGTTCTTCTTTCTATATGTTCGTTCAAACAATCTTAAACGATATTATCTCATTTTATCCTCTATTGGTGTCACTCTTAATTTGTTTCTAATAACCTCATTATGTATATGATCTTTTCTTCTATGACCACTCATTCATGCCAACATCTTCATTCCAGTCACATATATCTTTTGTACAAGTTGATGATTAATTGCTCAACACTTAAAACTATAAAACGTGACAGGTATAATTGTTGCTCTATAATATCTACCTTTTAACTTTACTGGTATCTTTTTATCACAAAGAATACCTTATGCTCCTCTTCATGTTAACCAACGAGCATTCATTTTATGAGAACATCTCTATCAATTCTTTCATTACTCTGAAAAATTGACCATAGGTATTTAAAACTTTTCTTTTGGGGACATAATGTGTGTCAATTTTAATTTCTATGTACTCCGAAGTAACGAAATGATCAAACTTATTTTCCATATATTCGTCTTTGTTCTACTAAGTCTGAAGCCTTTACTTTATAATGTTTCTCTCCATAGTTACAATTTTCTATTTTTTTCCTTATACTCTTCCACTAACACAATGTCATATGTAAATAACAGTGGTAATTTTTCCTTGTTTTTACCTTTTGAAGGGATCAAATTTGAAGGAGGGAATGAGCGGATGACGGGATGACTAAATTGCCACAGTTCTTCCCTTCTTTCGAATCCGAGATGATGGTGAAGTGAGAAAGCCTTCTCTTCACATAGCAATTGGATTTGAGTCCGACCTGTTTCTAGTTAGACCCGAAATTGCAATATACCAACCCTCGAGTTCGGAGTGGGCCTGCCGCTTCGTATCGGAACCAGCTGAATCGGCCCCCGGCATATTTCATAAAGGGAATATTTTTATATGTAGGTGGTTTTATAGTTTTATTTATATTTTTTAAAATGGTTTTGATGATGACAACAACTATTTTGATTGATGAAAAGTGGTTTCAAATAATAGAAGGTGGCGGCCTGTTATTGAAATAGTGAACTAATTCGGAACCAGTTCGAAGCAGGGCCGATTTAGTTCATGATTCGGTTAAAGTTTTTGTTACTGTTTATTTATAATCATAAGCATCCTAATGGCTCAACTGTATGTTAGTGGTGAGGTAGGTTGAAAGTTCGACTCTCAAGGGAACGAGTGAGTATGATTGAGTATCGACTACCTACTCTCTCTCTCTCTCTATATATATATATAGATAGATAGATAGACAGATAAATATATGTAGTGGGAAAGGGATAATGTCTTTCAATATATAATGATAAATATTTGAATTAAAAATACTGTTGTATTTTTTACTTTGCATTTAATGTATCATATGCTTCAAATGTTTTTTTTATTTCATTACTTTAATTGTTGATCATGTTAATTGAATGGTGGAGTTGTTTATATATAATATTATGTATCAACAAACATTATGCATTTACCACTGTCTTTCTCTCTATATATTATAAAACTTTGCATATGCTAACAACACTACATGTTAACATATTTAAACAAATCTCAACCATCTAATTTGAAAGATAGATTATTGAAATTTGAACTTGAAAAGCAAAATGCATACTTATTATACCTTTTGTAAGTGTAATTAATTAAGAAACAAATTTTTGTTGTTTTGAATTCAAAATTTTTATCATCCACTTTAAAATCATATGATTAATATTTGTTTGGATATAATAATACTAGTATATCCATTCACTATATATATATATATATATATATATAACCGTTTATTCCAAAATACTACCTGAAAATGCATGTCTTTCAAATGAAGGACCTGGAACTGGAATCTAAACAGGGCCAAATTTTGGCGGGTTAGAATTGCTGGTCAGGTCTACCTAGAAGTTTGAGTGTAAAATTAGTATCACATCCAGATCTAGATGTTACAAGAAAAAAAACTTGCATCGTCTCTAGCGAAAAATACGAGCTATAGCTGGAAAAATGATTTTCGTGTTCGGCATGAACTTTAGCAGGTCTTAATTGGAACTCAGGCACAGATCTAGGTTTGATATAAAATTGCATGCGCCATTTCTCGGTAGCTCACTATTTAGCCGAGTCTAAGGTCTTGTGTTTGTTGCCAAAACCATAATGTAACAGGTAGTGGGAAGGATTCGGGTTGCATACAACACACTGGCACTGCTAGTGATGACCGTGTCCTTGTCCTGCCACACCTTGACGTCCTCTACAAGAAGACGGTGAGTTCTAAATGGATAGTGGTGTTCCGTGCTAAGTCTCTTCATATTGGATTACAGATGATTGCCCTTCATCATCTTCCACTACTCTTTCGTTTTTGTTCCAAACTGTTTTCCACCGATCAAAACCACTACCGTCACCACCAAAATCATTTGAAATCCCAAAAAATCATCTAAAAAAAGCATTGTTCATTATTGGGAGAGCGTGACCCCATGAGCTCCTTTCATAAAAAGGCACAATACATGTATAATGGACTTAGTGATGCGATCCATCTAGGGTTAACCTCCAGGTTTTCGTCTTCAAAATCTTGGGTATAATGTATTCCAATTTTTCTTTGAGGAAGAAGGTGATCTTATCCATGTTTTGTATGATGGTTATTCCAGAACTACATCATCTCCAGCAATGGAGTACTAAGTGCCCAATTGCTCCAATGGACTTCTTCACTACCTTTTCTCCGTTGGTCCAATTATATGAGGTCTTTAGGAACATTGCAAAAATCTCAGAATGATTTTCAAATTTGATTCTCAAACTGGTATATGCATTCATCATCACAAGTTAGGGATCACGAGCCCGTGGTGTATTGTAGACTTGGTGGTTCGTCATATGGTTCTAAACAACTAAGATCATTGAAGTAAATCACCATATATATATATATATGAGAGAGAGAGAGAGAGAGGTAAATGTCTTTGAATGCATAAACTTCATTATTTGATTGAGATGAATACTAATAAAATTTGAATTAAAAGTATTATTGTACTTTTATAATGTCTTTTGTTTTATTATCGCAATCGATTATCTCAAAGATCAAACAGTGAAAATATTTATGCAAGATTATCTACCAAAAATATTACACATTTACCACTATATATATATTACATAAACACATATGTACATATTAACAAGAGAATGTAAGTTACTAAATTTCAATTCATACTCGGTTTCCCATGACTCACTTTTTGCTTTCTCGAGACCTAACTTTCCTTTTTGCCTTTTAACATGAATCATCTAATCTCTTAATCTCTTTGATTAGACAGTCCAAATGAGCATGGAGATTCCAACATGAATGGGAGCTCTTTTTCTCTCTCTCTATACTTATGTGCATATATACATATATTCTTTCTCTCTATACTTATGTGCATTTATACATATACATATACATATATATCACATATACATATATACTTATATGTATATATATTCCTTGCAGGTGCTCACCACCTCCAACTTGACTAATTTTCCTTAGTATATCGACAAATTTAGACCTCCAAACGTAAAAGAGAAACCATAAAAGACTAAATAGACTATGAAATCCTTCTGGTGTGACCTCAATCCTTAAAGGCAGCTTTAATGGGACTAAATCACATTTGGAAGGTTTTGTGATCACTCGACTATCAGGCACAATGAAATTGAACAATAACCTGCCCTGTCTTCAACATCAAGCTCTCACCATTTCGCTTCTGTGATCATGTAGTAGACACAAATCAAAATGCATACGGCCTCTTGTTCCATTCTCATCCTTCTGAACGATTTCGCCACTGCGATCATGTAGTCAATTGCTTTCATGTTTCATTCTTCTTCTTTTATTACAATGGGAGACCGAAGCCGCATGCACTTAAATTCATAACCTTCAGTTTGTGAGTCAAACCCCAAGCCAGATGAGCTATTTCTCACTGTGCTCATGTTTCATTATTTTTAATACAAGTTTGTCAAAAATCGCCATAAAATCCAAAATAACACATGGTTTAAATTGTCAACTATGATAATAGCCTACCGCTTTGACCAAGTCTGAGTTAGTGTTGAAGGGTGGTCCTTGACCTCACCTTAACACAAATCCATGCTGGACTAACAGGCAGTACGCCCATGGATGAGCGGCTGAACACAAATTGAGGCCTAGAGCAAAAAAATGATTTATCATATATGGCTTTAAAAACCGAGGCTTTTGTGCAAATTTGGGGACTAGGGAATTGATAAACGACCTTAGGATTCAAAGGCCTAGGACGGTTTCCTTAAGGAATGTCCGCAGGTGTAGTGAATGACCGCATCCGCACCAAACCCATGTGTTCAACCGGTGGTTCTAAACTCCCGGTTATGGTATTTTTTAAAAAAGAATTTTTATAATTTTTAATTTTTTAAAATAAAAGTATCTCGGTTCCGGACTCAAACCGAAACTGCCCCCGAACCAGCAGTTCTAGAACCATAACCAAAACCAACCCTGGGCAGGTTCAGTTACGGTTCTAAGAACCGCCGGTTCCGGTTAGGCTGTAACCGGACATGTCTAGCTACAGATCCCTTCCTCTATGAATGCTCCTAGGGCTTAATCCGTCCGAGCCTGGAACACTTCACAAAATGAAAACCTTGTGGCAAGGATGGGAAACCATTTTCTATAATCTCCAAACAGCTATCCTGAGCCTGCTTGCGAAAATGGCCTCTAAAAGCACATTTTAATCTCCATCTCCAACACAGCTTGCAACCAGGACCACTCCATTATCAGTTCCAAAGAAAATAGCTAAATTTGTTTTCCCATGGACTTACATTGTGTGCTGTTGACTATAAAGAAACATTCATTCAAAAGAAAGAGCGTTGATAAAGAGAGCAATATCTACACAAAGCCAACAGAGCAAGGTCTTACCTAGAAGATAAGTAACAGGGAGATGTTACAATCACATTCTCGTGGATCTGCACTCGAAGGTGAAGAATTACAAATCATTCGAAAGGCCACCCGCTGTAACTCCTCGGGGCGTTTTCTTCTCGGACAGCCGAGCTGCTTCCTCCGGAGCCACCACGGTTATTGCGGAATGGCCACAGGAAGGACAGAGGATTTCGCCTCGCTTGGTTGTCTGAGTTCATGCTGTTCCCCCTCCGGTTCGTGGTGCCCGTAGATGAGTTTCTGCTGTTGTTGCTACTATTGGAACTGCTAGTGGCTTGTGCAGGCAGCTCGTAGCGACAGACTGGGCAAGAATTGTGCTGAACCAACCATGGTACGATGCATTCAGAGTGGTAAATGTGCTTGCAAGGCATTTCCCGAGCCTCTGTGCCTATTTCAAACTTTTCTTTGCAGACTGGACAATGAGAATCTACACGCAAATGCCTCTGGCCAATCTTGATCGTGGGCATTGCATCGATCGCAGAGCGGGTAGCTGGAGGAGGTCCTCGCCTATCAGTCGCGGTTAGTTGGTCAATGAATTCTTCTACGAGATCTGCGTTCATAAAATGATCGCCAAAGTTGGAAGGGAGGCGCCTTAACCCAATTCCTGAACCCCCATCAAAAACAACTTGCATCCCGCCATTGCTCGTCATGTTAGCAGGTACTTGTCCTCTGAATATAACAAATGGACCCAAACCAAAACCTAGTTGCCTATCTTGACCTTGTGGTCTGCCTCTCACATTAATGTCGCTGGTTCTCCTCGTCGGCCAAGAACCAAGAAAAGAAGACAAAGCTTCCATGAGCCGAATAGTCGGCTGATCATCATAATCAGGACCATGCAGATCAAAATGGCCATTGCTGTCGACTTCATCAAGCTCCTGAACAAACCCACCATTGCACCTTGAGCAAAATGTGCCCCTCTGAGAGAGATTGACCATACAGTTGCACTGGTAACACCAATATGTGTTTCCGTTTGTAGACATTGTTTTAGGCTGTATAGATGATCCCCTTCACAAATCTTCTAAATATCAAAAGCGAAGCTTACAAACTGCAAGGTGTAACCGCAATATGGCAGGAAGAGCTGAAGTGACCCTCCTTTTCTGGTCCACCCTCCCCTTTGAACTATGGAAATTAATACATTCTAATAAGAATGTGCTGTATCCAAATTTGCTTGCTTACCATGATGGAGTATACTATTTCAACGTTTCAAATGTCACTCCAGGAAAAAAGCAGCCTTACTAAAGCGTCTTACGCACCAAATGTGAGAAAACCATTATCCTTACCAAATTGATGTTCATAAATATACTACAGATGCAATAGCAATCAATAGTTGTAACAGAAGATCAAAACATCATGTCCGACAGCAAGAAAGGAAAATTTTAACATCCCTGTACACAAATCAGTCAAAGATTCAAAGAAGGATCAAACTTTTCTATCCTTCAACACAAGATAGAGAAGGAAATATGGTCCAACATGATTTTGTTAGAATAGAAGCAATAAGGGGAAAAAGGGAAGTATTTGTTAGAAAACCAGAGCACTGTGCTGATTGTATATGATACTGAGAACCAGTTTAGTGGATCAGCTCTGGTCCATAAGATCTGGCCTTATGACAAACTTGGTTTGACCAACATTCTGGAAACTTATTTGGGTGCCACCATCATTATGTTATTCTACTTTACAGCCGAGGATGCACCTGATATGTGGGAACCATGAAACATCGCTTAAGAGAAGAAGAAGTTAACTCTAGATATGGCATCAGAAGCACAGAAGAACAATAGGACTCCCCCATGAAGAGAACATACACCATTTTCTCACAGTTCTTCTCAACATACTCATGGATGTAACCTCAATTGAATTATTTTTAGCCGGTGTCATTGCTTTGTATATACCTTGATATTAATTTTGGTTAATGTGGGCCAACGAATCCTTAACCAAAAGTGGCAAGTCAACAATGCAGCACGATGATATATATTGTCAAGAAAAATAATTAGAAATTATGTCCAAGAGAAAAACCATATTGACAAAGCCTTGTTACAATCAAACAACTGTTTGAAAGAAATTCTGAATCTGTTTTGTGCACACATAAGGTGCTTGAAAGAAAAACAAACTGCGCAGAATTTTGGGGCTTTGAAACAACAAACTAGACCTGCCAACCTGATAAGAAAGTCTGGTATAGTAGACTGCGGATAGCCACAAGATCAACCGCTAACAACAGATGGCTAATCCACGTAAACTAATCCAAAAGGCTAAAGATACAAATGAATGTAGAAAAGTGCCAAATATCATATTAAGATAGAAAACCAAAACCAAAAAGTAATTATATTCATCGAAGTGTTATCTCTGTTATTAGAATGACAGAATTGAATCAGAATTACATAACAAAACATAGACAAACCGGCCCGGCCCAGTCCAGCCAACTATCAAATAATAGTCTTCAATTTGCGAATAATATGAAACGAGCACAAGAAAAATGCCGAAAAATCGCCTATAAGCAAAGGAGAAGAAATTTACACTTAGAATCAGATTATAAACAAAAGAGAAATGCAAAAACAGTAAAATCTCAACAAACCCTAGTTTCGCCTTTTGATGAACAAATGCAACACTTTGCCACCATCCCTCACTAAACTACACAAGTAAGCAAGCAAAAATTCAAGTAAACTTCATTATTTAGAGGATCGACGAGGAAAATCAAGAGATCTGAACACAATGACAACCGAATTGCAAAAATTCACTGGAAATATCGAGAAACAGAAAATTATCCAATTAAACTCAAAGAATAAGATCAAAAGAAAGAAATTAAGCACCGAATGGAGATCTTCACCTTCGAAATCAGAGATAAAACGATCTCGGAGGGAAACCCACGGCGGAGATTTCAGGAGGAAACAAGAAGAGGGGAGAGAGACGAGAGAAACTGCGGAAGGATTCTTCCGAGTGTTAAAATAACTCTTACCTTTTCAAATCGAGAATATGTAAGAAAGCATTTCGGTTTCTTGATCCGGGACATTCAGAACCGAACCCAGTTTTTAGCCAGCAAGTTTGAACCCAAAGTTCGGGTAATGAAGCATGAACTTGATCATGACAAGAACCCGAATTCGAGGATCCCCATTGTATATGGGAATAATAAATAGATCCAATATGATGGTGGGATGCAAGAATTTTGTATGTGGGTTTGGGACTAAATGATCAAGATCCAAAAGAGAACTTATAAGTGTGGATCCAAATCCACATTCCGAAAAGTCTAAGCCCAAGATCCAACTTTGACCGAAAAACAAACTCGATGCACCTTGTACTTCTAAACTAATGTTGCTGTGTTTTGCACCACGACACCTCATTTTTTAGTGATCGGATACTATGCACTTTGACAATAATTCTCGTTCTTTTAATTGAGAAAATAGCGTTATAAGGTTGTTTTTTATATATTTTTAAAATACTTTCTTCACTTTCATATACTTTATAACTTTATAAACAACATTAATCCCCATAAAAAGTAAAATACAATAAAAAAAACATGTGCCTGAAAATTTTATATTCTTTAAGGGAATTGTTTTTATTAATAAAACAATAAAATATGATCTTACTAACAACAACAACTTTCATGAAGGAAAGAATGAGATTAGACCTATCGGGTTATAAATGGGACCGGTTGTTTTAGTCGAAATCAAACTGGACCTGAAATTGGCTTGGCTTGTTCCAGTTCCTAGTTCGAAGAGAAGTGAAACCGGACATGTCAAGAGATGAAATGTATTTTTGTTCTTTTTTTTCTTTTTTAAATTTTCGAATGACAAAGTTCTCTTGCCGTGTCTCGAGTCACCAACGGACCCACAACCTACAAGCTAAACCCTGGATGAGGAGATGACTTGAGAACATATAATTGATTAATAATAAATTTATATAATACACACGATCAGTTTGGGGTCTCTATCAAACTTGCATTGTAGAAACTGGGTTCAATGGGGCATTATTTGAGACTCGGACCCGCCTTTTCCTTTTGACAAGGAAACTACATCCAGATCAAGGAGTTGCTTAACTTCAATTAAATTGGAAAAATAAAATCAAGCCTTTTCCCACACTAAGTCATGCGTACCATTATTGAAAACCCTTGTTTTCCATAGCTCTTTCTTAGAGAAAGAGGAGAGTTTCAATCTAAAATGCCCAAAGATTTATTCAAAAGGCAAACCTGTTGGTGGCGAGTCGATCTTAGGGAACTTTATGGTAAACTCTTGATATCTAAGAAAAGGCTTGATAAGGTTATTAGAGAAAAAGTTGATAACTCTGACGAGAGTTGGGAAGAATAAATTTGGTTCTATGCAAGAGAAGTCTCGATGAGGTTATTAGAGAAAAAGTTGATAACTCTAATGAGAGTTGGGAAGAATAAATTTGGTTCTATGCAGAGAAGTCTCGATGAGGTTATTAGAGAAAAAGTTGGTATACGTTTGGTGCGACGAGTATTTCTATGGCCAGAGGAAAGAAAGCTTCAAAAGCATTGGAATGAAATCTCAAACTAGATCAAGCACTAGCATGACCAAGAATTCATGTAGCAGAGGTAACCTAGTAACGAGAAAAGCTTGATTTCGTTCGGTCAATCACTTGCAAATCAAACTTAAGACAAAGAATAAGACAAAGCATCCACAAACACAAATACAAATAAATACGGATTCAAAATTGGACGAGGGAAAACTTTCAACCAACCTTGTCATGGTTTTATTTGACAAAAGTAGGGTTAATATGGCTGTGACAGCCCTTTGTTGCAGCAAGACAGTGAATTGCAATACTTAGCATAAACCTAAATTGGAATGAAAAATTATGACTGCATATGTTGGCAATTCAAGCATCATAAACAATACATGCATCAGTGGCCAACCTTACCAAACTACCACCACATCATCATATTCATTGAAGTAACCCAATTTTTGATATTCTTCCATCTTTTTTGTCAAGTTTCAAAAAGGACTTGAGTTCTAGCCTCTTGCACTTTTTTTTTTATATTTTAAATTTGTCTTGACACTCATAGCAATAGCTCGAACTGACTAAGAGACTTGTCTTATAAGTTGTAGGTTATGAGTTTAATACTTAGGGAAATAGACATGACCGGTTCTTAACATGCTCGGCGGTTTCAACCAGAACCGAAAAATATTTGGTTCGGTTTCATTTTCACCTTTTATAAAACCAGTACTGGAACCGGCAGTTTGGCCTTTTCTTAAAATTTTAAATATTTTAATTTTTTAAATAAAATTATTGGTTTCTAATTATTCTAGAGTCAAACCAGAACCTTTCTGAAACTGTAACTGGCCCAGGACTGGTTCAGTTATGGTTTCAAGTTCTGGGCTAATCAAAACCGAACATATCTATGGAGATGCATGCCTGGACTCAACTCGCAAGTTGCAGGTCCTGAGTTCAATATGTAGGGCATGCATACTTGGATTCGGCCTCCCATAGTGACCAACCAAAACAAATTGTCTTGGACTTCTTCAATCTTAAGTATCTCCATCCCTAAAAGTGCATGGAATAAAAGTACCATAAACTAATCTTGAATGGTTAATATTAGAGGAGTCCATAAATTGATAAGAAGCAAGAGGGCAAGTTTTTTTTTAAAAAAAACAGGCAAGATGGGGGTGAGCCAACTAGACGCACACCTGGGTATTGAAGTCCTGACCTTTTGTCAGATGGTGCAAACCCTAGCCAATGAGCTACGCCCCTTTGGGCGAAAATAACAAGTTAAGACAAGAAGGTGAGCTAATATTGAAGTTTTATGTATATGATAATTCAAATATTTTCATCACATAAACCAAACCAAGCCTTTCTTACACTAAACACTCTCAACTATATTGATTCTTAGTCACCATAGAGCTCGATCTTGTGTCATATTATTAGCATCTAACTCCATAAAAGAAAGTTCATGCTTTAATTTAGAATAACTCCGTCGCCAACAAAAATTGTTGGCTCACATTTTTATCAAGCAACTCGAACCTCACAACAAAAAACACCACCTGGTTGGTTGCCTAGATTATGTTTGTAAATTTTTTTATATTCTAATCGTCTTGGTGAAGGTCTTGCCTAATCTCAAACAGCTTACCTATGAAAGAAAGTCTCTCTCTCTCTCTCTCTCTCTCTATATATATATATATATATATATATATATATATATATATATATATATATATATATGTATATTATATTAAAATACAAAATAATCTTGAATTTAAGATATTGACTTTAGGATTTGGACATAATAGCTTAATAAACAAATAAAGGTTGTCAATTAACAAATTAATTGGAAAACCGCAACCGGCGGTTTGGAACCATTGGTTCTGGTTTATCTAGAACCGGGCATGTCTAATTACACTAGTCGAGTTCAGATGGTCTCATATGGAAAGAGCAATTTAATTTATCCCCCAAAGGGTTCTTTGTCAACCTAGGGTTAGCAGCCCAACCCAACCCTACTAAGTACCAATGGATTATTAGAAGTTGGATATGAGTTGGATATCCAACAAAACTACCCTACAAGGTTTGGATTTTCTTTGTGATGTGAAAGTAGAAGAAAAAAATCACACTGATGCAGCAAAATTAGGTCTCACCCCTACCAACATAAAACCCTAAAATCTAGGATTCTCACCTCCACAAACTATTTTAGGAGTTGGCCTAGACATGTCCGGTTTCGGTTAGCCCGGAACCTATAACCTTATTAAAAAAATTAAATTTTAATAAAAAATACTGGAACCAATGGTTTGGAACCGTCGATTCTGGTTGTGGAAAAGGTGAAACCAGAACTAGACCGAATGAGTCATGGTTCCAGTTCAGATTCACCGGTTTCGAGTTCAGCTAGTTTCAGGCCTGGTTTGGTTCCAGTTGGAACCGCTGGACGGGTTAGGAACCGGCCATATCTAAGTTGGCCTATGTAAATGAAACAACAATTGCAGCACAAGGAGCGATAGCTCACCTTGTTAGGGGGGTGACTCACAAGTTGAAGGTCATGAGTTCGACACCAAGAGCATGCATCCGGCTTCAGCCTCCCTACCCCCAAGAAGTAGCAATTGCAGGTATTGAACGTCGATTGCCCGGACAGTAGCCAAGGCCGTTTCAAAGTCATGCTAACCACTCGAAGACTTGCTTTAATCTGTAAAAACATAAGGTTAAAGTTTTCTTTAGAGAAAGAGCAACAAGGTTAAACTGTTAAAAGCTTATTTTCAAAGCAATTGCAGCTTGTAGTTCTTGAAGATGAACCAGGAGCAGCTTGTGGTTCGGTTCGACCAGTGACGGTCGGACCACCGACACGAGCCAAACACGAGCTGGTCCCTTGACTTATATGAGCTGAATATGAACAAAACAATCTAGGTTTGAGTTGGTTAGGGGATAGAGATTTGGCACAAAGAGCACTGACTCACCTGGTTAGGGGGTAGGCTCCCATGTCACGAGTTCGATACTTGGGTGTGTGTTGGCATCGGCCTCGTCATTGTACCAAAAAAGTATATGGAAATTTTATGTAGATATATGTTATAAAATAATGTTAATCACACCAATTATGTGGATACAATGTAATAAATGATCGAATCTCTCAATTTCTACTTCAAAAATATTCAAACTTCTAATAAAAAAAATAGATTTTCTATTTATGCACACTTTGTCTTCAACAAAGAGATTTTGTTCAGCCCGTCAAACTTGGCTTGTGTTCGGCTTAACGGGCTAACAACCCATATGATGAAGATCTCGAGTTTAAGAACAAAACATGAGGTTGTTTGGTTTGCTCAGCTCGTTTAGCAACTTATGTTCAAATCAACTAGAGAATCTTTTTTTCTCTTTATTCAGGTAATTATATTT
Source organism: Brasenia schreberi (assembly GCA_036023115.1). Lineage (NCBI taxonomy): Eukaryota > Viridiplantae > Streptophyta > Magnoliopsida > Nymphaeales > Cabombaceae > Brasenia > Brasenia schreberi. The sequence goes on along the minus strand of JAYKKT010000065.1, from coordinate 14,901,893 downwards.
TAGACAAGGTCTGTTTTGAACCGGTCAGTTCCAACCACAACCGAACCGGTTTAGGAACTAACTGGAATCAGAACCGGTCAAACAGGATATGGAACCAAAGACATCAAATTTGGTTCTGGTTCTACCTTCCATCGAGCTGGAATGGCCGTTTCAAACTGCCAGTTCTCTATATATTTTTTAATTTTTTAATTTTCAAATTTTTAATAAATTTTCTTGATTCTGGATGTTTTATGACTTGAACCAAAACCTGCCGGATCTCGTTCTTAGTTCAGATGCAGTTCCTGTTCCAAGAAAACCAGTCATGCCAAATCGTATTTGAAACATGTATATGAGTGCCACAGAGACCACAGCATAGACATGGCCGGTTCCTAACCGGTCCCTAACCGGTCCGGAGGTTCCAACTGGAACCAAACAAGGTTAGGAACCGGTAAAACTGGAACTGGATCTCACTCGGTTCAGTTCCGGTTTACCCTTTTACCAAACTGAAACCGGTGGCTTCAAATCATCAGTTTCGTAACAATTAATTTTTAATAAAATTATCAGTTTCAAACCAAAACGAGAACCGAAAGTTGGAAAGCTGAAATCAGAACCGACCATGAACCGATTTGGTTATGGTTCCAGGTTCCGATCTAACCGGAACCAGACATGCAATCAAAGTTTTGAAGAATACATCATGGTGACATGGCCGTGCCGGGTGACTCTTGCTGATTTTTGCTTTCTTTCTCCAAAACAAAATTGGAGACATGATATCATAGAGTTCTCCTTTAAATTATTTGACTAATAAAAAAATTAATATGATATAATCCAAACCCAATTTTAAATTGTTTGATTCATTAGCAAAGCAATATCTAAACCAAATAGCGGTGTTCTGTCCATGTGCTGTGGAGATGCTTTATTGAATATTTATTTCTCTGCCCGAGGCTCATCCCTCTCTCTCTATATATAGATATAGATATATAGAGAGAAAGGAGAGAGGGAACTGATATATGTTAGCACACTAAATAAATCTCAACTATTTATCTTAGGTTGATATATCAATACAATTTGAATTTAAAAAACACAAGATATGAATAATATATCTATAAATCTAAACACATGCTTTTTACTTTTAAATTCAAATTTTAATCATTGAGAGATAGTTGAGATTTGTTTAAATATGTTTACACCTAAACGTGTTAGTTTTGTAAGTCTTACTCTATATCTATCTATCTACCTATATATTCTTCTTATTCAAATAAAAGTTAATATATTTATCTATCTATCTATATTCTACTTATTCAAATAAAAGTTAATATTGAACTCATCAAATATTTCATGTAAAATGAGGAGGTGGGTGGGGAGCTGAGAAATGGCCGAGTGCCGACCTCTGCAACTTTTTCATCGGATGCATCATGACCTGCTTTATCTTGACTCCGATGACAGCCACCCTCGTCGTGCATGGTTTCCCTTACCACTTCGGAGCCAATTAACCACTGCCAACCCAACCTAACCAAACTTTGTCAACACGCAGTGTTGGATTCAAGAAATTTTTTTGAGGTGAGACATACTTGCATTTTGATGTAACTGAACTCAGTCAACAGGAAGTGGCGGACCCAAAAACTTTTTTTTAAGGTGAGGCACACTTATATTTTTGATGTAGCATTCAATGATGACTTATATTTTTCAGATTTCAAGTGAGACGCATGTCTTATCTCGCCCTAAGGTAGGTCTGCCACTGCCCACACATCTAACTTGAGCTTGGCTTGATCAAGTCAAGTCGATTATTGGTGAACTAAAGCCCACCTTGCTCATACGTAGAACTTGAGCTTGGGTTGACCAAGTCGAATTCGAGTTCATTCTGGATAGCCCACAAGTGGCCCAACTCACTTGGTTAGCTATACAATGGTGACCGTCATGGGAGTTACGAAGTTAGTGTACTAAAACAACCAAAAGAGTGTTAGCTCAACGGCAGGGTGCACTAGCACCGCTGCTGCTGGTGGGGAGTTCGACTCCCAGAAGGTACATATGTGTATTAGGCTTCAGCCTCCTCTTGTAACAAAAAAAAAACAACAGTCAAAAGACATCAGGCAGGACAATGAGGTGGGTTAGGGATGGGTCCTTGGAATCAAACACCATGGCTGCCCCACACCCACTCTCATATAACCCGCTCCGTCCCGCCTCACCCCACATCAACCTACAAGAATAATTAAAAAGTCGCTTAATGATGTATATTTTACATAAAAAATAAAATTTATTATACAGTATTTTAAATTATTCAATGAAAAGTGATTATATATAATTTATACTTGTATAAAATCTATGTATATATATATATATATATATATATATATAATATATATATATATATATATATATATATATATATATATATATATATATATATATATATACATGTCCACATATTAATTTTGTGTTAAATACATTTATTGTTCGATTTTAAGATATCATGGATATTTAAATTGAAAATATTTTTGTACTTTGATTTTATATATATCATGTACTTTAAATGTAAAGTAAAAAGAGAGACTTAATTGGATAATGCCTTTTGATGTATAATTTTATATAAATATTTCATCATTCAATTCTTGAGATTAATATTAAGGATTTGAATTATTATTTTTATTTTTTTATTAATATCATATACATTAAATGCATAAATGCATAAATAAATGTATAAATGATTTCTCTCTCTCTCTCTCTCTCTCTCTCTCTCTCTATATATATATATATATATATATATATAAGTAAAAATTCTGCTGCGCAAAAGCTTCCCTTCTAATAACGGGGTGTTAATTTCCTCGTCGCTCTTTTTTGGTTCCGAAATTCCGTGGAAATAAGGAAGATGTTGAACGTACTGAAGGAGAACGCAGAGGGGATCAGCAAGGCCCTCGGGGACGCCGAACTTCTTCGAGCCATCCAATCCGAGCTCAGGCACGAACTCTCCAATGACCCCTTCAAGGAACTTCCAGAACCCTGACCCTAGTCCCTGCCGTCCTGGGTGATCAATCTGCTTGGTGTTTTCCAGATAAATATTTCTCATTGGCATTTCCTGCTCCTAATAGATGCTGTTTTCGTGGAATCCATGTTCCAATTATCTCATTCTTCCGCACTAGGAATTAATCGTTTCAAATGTATAGGAACTAAAATTCATAGTCTTGATTCGCCAATTTTGACGAAGAAGTTGACTAGTGTTGTTTCTTAAATGATGAAGGATGAATCTGTTGCTCACGAACTCTTTCTTTGAATGATCAGTAGAAAAAATGAGGTTATATTGATTACTCCGGAGAATCAATCAGTGGTTAGTGACCACAATTGTAGTGCTGTAGAAATGAGAAAACATGGTCATGAAGATGAGTTCTTTCGCAAAACTCCACTTTTCTTGCTTGGCTTCATCGCCTTAGTAGCCTGGTGACGGATGGGAACGTTGTCTATTTCTTCATTGGAACTGTATCTTCGTTCTTAGAAACCTTAAATCCATCACCTCAAGAAGAGAGGAAAGAAAATCCACTCCTGGTAATGAAATGATTTTACCGTGCTCCGGTTGATTAAGTTATAAGTTCTAGGAAATCATCTGGAGACATAGCTAGCTGGAGCTTCAGTAGGAAGATGTCAAAAGTTACCTAAATCATTCATTACTATAATGCAACTCTCGTCATACCCACATTTAAGTGGAAAAAAGTAAGACCTCGTTTATCGTTTCCTTCTAACAACCATTAGGTTTTCTCAAAGAGTTGTTGAGAATCCATCCTCGCCAATTCTTTGGTTTTGGTTACTCGAGTTGTACGTCATAAGTTGAGTAATTTATTGTAGCGATTGTTGCTTTAGTACTCTGATTAATGTCATCCCAAATACCAAGAGTTTCTTTCTGTTTTTATGTACCACGTGAGATACTGTTATAATGAGGATGGATTCTCAACAGGGTCTTCAGACTGGCTCTTTAGGGCACTTTGTTTTGGAGAAAGATGATCCACAATCACAAGATGTAGTTCTCAGGGGAAGACATAGTGTTGGCGAGGACATTGCACTGTCTGCATTGTTGGGTCCGCAATACCTTGAAGAAAGTTTGTTCACAAGGCTATTTTGATGAAAGTGCATTGCAAAGCCTGGTTCAAAAGCTGTTTTGCAATTTGATTGCAGAGTTTACAGTGAACGTGACCAGCCGAATTTTTCTGTTTATAATGCATTTTATCATAAAGATCTCAATTCTTTGAAGAGTTCAAATTATAGAGGCCCCCAATTCAGATTAGCTTTTCCGTGCTTTATGTAGAAAGTATTCATGATCTGCATCTTTGTGCAACCAAGCGATCCAGATCTTTATATTCCTTTTTGAATCATTTGATAAATTTGCACTTGATGTTGAATCAATAAGAACAAGGGTAGCAAGTATTGGTGTGTAAGGTACGCATCTTATATACTGTGTAAGAAAGATGGAAACACCAATGTATCTTACATTTTCTGTAAAAATTTAAAGTGTCTTAAATTTTTTGGAAATCGGACTCCATAGCTTTTACTGTCCATCAGTGCTGGATAAATATTTTATAAATTGGTTATGTAGGGGGTCAAATAAGGGTGTGAGTCCTCTGTCAGTCAATAATTTAATGAATTTCACCATCCAGTTTTGACTGATGGCAGAACAAGCCCCTCATCAACATCCCACAATGTTGAACGTTGACGAGAGTAGAACCATATAAAATCTGTGCACTATGAGCGTGTCATGGCTATGTTGGCATTACCTTTTTTTTACCTGGGCAAGTATAGAATTTGGTCTTGCAGTTTTCCGATCGGAGTAACCAAAGGGATCACAATTAGGAAAATTTGACGTAGCATGCTATATTTTTAAAGTAGTTTGTTTGGTATTTCTGATTCTTTATCTAGCACTAAGGACTACATTATTTGAATGAGTCAGGCAGTGACTGCCTTCATTCATGATATCCTTTTGCAGATCTTTAGACCCTGAGCTGCAGAAAGGGTTCAGAGAGTTCTTGGGGGCGCGTGGAGTTAACATGGAGCTGACTAACTTTCTTCTGCTTCACTTGCATAAAAAGGAGCAGAATCAATAAGTAAAATGGCTACAAAGGTTGGAGTCTACGGTTGCAACTTCATTGAGTTAAAAATCTTATAGCCAATTTCATGTTTGGCAGTTTTTTTTTCAGTGACCAATTTTGATTCTTCATCCCCATTTTCAAGGATGAATGATATGCTGAGAAATTTAGTTGATGGAAAGCTTTTTGGATTTCTCTCTTCTTAGCTCACGTAAGCCCTGTAGATCACTCATGATGAAGCAAGCAAGAATTGCCAGTCAGTAACTTATCAATTTGTTTTTTTAACAAGTTTTATAGACAAGCACATACAATTACTAATTATTTTCTTTGAGGAAATAGCTGAATCTTGTTCCTCATGTCAAAATGTGTACGATCTATGTTCAGCAACGCCAAAAAAACCAAATTTCCCCCACAGTAGGTGGTGTCTGCTAGATGGATTCTTAGTCGCCCATTGAGCTATTAGAATTTAACACTAAACAAGATCATGCTTTGCCTGCCAAACAATTTGAGACTGCAGAAACATGATGGGCTTGTAATAGTCATTTGCTATATTGGTTAAAAACACAGTAAGCCATCAGTTGGTAGTATCTCTGTTTTCATCCAATGAAATTTTGAAAGTTTTTGCCTTCTTGATCCTGGCTGAAGGATTTTTCGTGGCTGGAAGACTAACAGAACGGTTATATGCTCTGTGTTCATGATCTTGTCTTCTTGATGATGCTGTTCGTGATAGAGTTCTTTCAGATTTATCATAAACAGAAAGATGGTTCATATCTACCGCAAAGCCGTCGTCTTCAAGCTCCTCATCTGATTCTACGACCGATCCATCCAACTGGTTCATTTACAGTACAACAATATTAGGCCGAAATAAAGTTAAGAAAATGATATCAAATCACACTAGAATAGGTTATAATGTTACATCATCCTCTCCAAGTTCCTCGGTTTTGTCACTACCGCTGTCCTCTGTGTCAAGGAAAAGCTCTTCTTCGCTTTCCGCTACCACCAGATCGTCTTCAATTAGCTGTGAGAGCAGACTTTTGTTACTACAAAAAACTTCACAGCTGTGTGTGTGTGTGTGTGTGAGAGAGAGAGAGAGAGAGAGAGAGAGAGAGAGAGAGAAACCCCACAGCTGGGAACTTACATCCTTCGCATGACCATCTGAATGTGGTGGGGAACTAGAGCATGAAGAATATCGAGTCGAATCATCTCCATCTGCTCTTGAACCATTAATGCTGCTAGTGCAACTTGTCCCTTCTATGCTGTTAAGCCAAGACCCAATACCGAAGTTACCGAATTGTACATTGACCGGCTCCGAAAGGCCAATCTGTAATGGCCCATACAGTGCGGTCCCTACTGTAGTTATATTACTTTGACAAAGTCCAATATCATCTTCAGTGGAGAAAGGCCATGCTTTGGAAACAGTTCCATCGGAATTTATGATGGCCATGAGTCGCCTCGATGATCCTTGCCTTTGGATAATTTTGAACATGCATTTTGAACTTACAGAATTTGTATCACAGTGTTTATGATATTCATCACTCACCACCTTCACAGTGTTTGTGGCCATATCATATAAACCAACTCCTGTCTGCCTCTTTCTCAAACAGCTGAATATGGTTGCATGTATAGAAGCCACACTTCTATCGACATTCGTATTATTCACCTTGGGAACCAAATGCTTGTCTGCCCTTTTGCATAAATAGTCTTGTATGGTTCGTATATTTGATATGTACTTGACATACTTGTTCTTTTTGGGATCAAGGGTCATGTACTTAGCACGAACAGCAAAACGTTCTAAATGCTTCTCTTCATCCGCAATGTATATGAGGAATGGTATAATGGAAGGATGTTTCCTCATCAAACCCATCTGAAAACCACAAGGCAAAATCAAGCATGAAACAGCTAATTGACATGCATAACAATTACTAATCAATGGACAAGATTTTACCACAAAATTTAGACTCAAATGCACTCCTTCTACTATAACTGATTCTTTGTGGCCTTCCCATGCAGTGATCAGCTTGTCAAGGCTATCAATTACCATTTCACTTTGTGCCTTGTATCCCTCAATGGCCATGATCTTAGAACCAATTGCTTCAGTCGAAAAATACCATGTAAGCACCATGAGTTCCATCCAGAAGGACAAATTGAACTTGCAAAATGAGTGCCATTACCTGGAGTGGAAATCGATTGTCCATCTTTCTTTTTAGACTTTGCCTGCGCAACAGATGCAGGATCAAGATGCTCCCCTGCATGGTATGTAGAAGCCCACAATAATGGATTCTCCTTTTCATCAGCAAAACTTCTCATCATATGTCGAATAGAATCAGTAGATACAACTGTTGTAATTCCAAGTCTACCAGCCTGCACATAAAACATCCAACCCTTTTCACAATCTCAATACCTCACCAACCTCAATGGGTGAACTTGTGACAAACAACCACCATTCATGAAGATTAGTTTGGATTATGGATTAATAAGTGTGCATAATGGAGAATACGTAGTGGCAGTTGAAGTGGTTATACAACCATTCATCTGATGTCAGGAACATAACAGTGTAGAAGGACCCTCAACCCAGGTTTTCAATTCATAACCTCTGTGGAAAGATTTCGGCTAAACTTGCTTTTAAAAGCATCTTGATACAGGCCCATTGATGGACATAGTGCCTGATATAGATATGCCACATTAACGACTAATAAATGCTCATACTGAACCGAGACCCTTGTGGATCCCCCTTATTTATGTTCTCATCTGCCTTTCACAAATCACAACTACCAAGCAAATCTCTTCATAAACAGGTCCAATAAGCTCAGTTGATCATGACTCTTAATTCATAAGAACCAAAAATATCACTAACATAGAAGGCTGTCAAATTGTTGTAAAAAGTCACTCGAGCAGATTTGACTATATTAAAATAACAAGGATGGCTACCATACCAGCAAAGATGAGAGAGTAGACTTCCCACATCCACTTGTACCACATAACAAGATGGTGACCGAGTCCTTTTTCTCCCGAATCCTGTAAAGTTGAGATAAGTCAATTTTTGCATCCTCTCTCTCTCTCTGCACACATGCGTGCATGCACAAAGAGTGATATAGAAAAGATCAGAACAAAAAGAAACTCAAGCATGTGATAAAGGAACAGGCTATTCCCATTTCCCAAAAGCGTTATAAGCATTTCACAGATAATTATAACAAAGCCAAATCACTAACCAACAGTGTTTCTTATAAGATGGACATGAACATCAAACCTTGATCATTCGAGTATGTGAAGGAGGAATTTGAATATTAAGACGCTGGATAATGGTATCCAGTCAATGGTATTCCCCTAAACAGAGGAACCTCACCCTGTCAAACCTCAATTTATGTACCCATCAACCATGACATCTCCATACCCCAACTTGTCAGAGCTTATTTTCTTTGTATTTTATGGTTCTGACTTCTATTTTCCTGATTCTTGGTTTATGTCTAATTGATATCTTTCTGGATGCTGGCAATATATGCATCTTACATGCACAAACAGATGCATGTACTGCTCTATAGAGAGCAAAGAAGTTGTCACAAGCCATCATTGCATTGCCACCTAGGTTCACTAATGAACTGATTATCTCCCGAAAAAATTGAAAAAGAAGGTATTACTATATGCCCTTGTAAAAGGGAGCAAAGCAGCTAGCTTGCGAAACTGACATCTCTGAAATAAAATAAAGTTTGTGTGAAATCAACGGCGCATACCACATGCTTCACCTAAAGCAGCCAAAGAAATTGGTTCAATAAAAGATTCAAGAAAATACCTGCTGGCAAGAACAATGTCAGAACGTTGGCTAGGTCCCACATAATGATATTCTGTAAGAGAACTGCATATCACGTCCAAAAACTTTTTCCTCTTCACTGTGACCATAGCCTGTCTTTTGTAAAGATCAAACAACCCGCTTTTATTGGACAAGTTACTGTCCACACACTCAGGTATTTCAACACTAGGCTCTTTCAGTTTCACGTTCTGAGAATTATTCCATGCTTTGCTGGCCAACATATTGGCACTTGTAGTTGAGCATTCCTTGACAGAAGACCTTAGCGCCCGCTGAGTGTGTTCATTTTCCAAAATATCAAACACTCTTCTGCTAATCTTATGATGAAACATGTTTAAGCATTGTTAGTTCTTGATATGTAAATTACAATAGTATGGTCAAAATTCACAGGAAATTGAATCGAACACTGATTTTTTTTCTTTATCAATGGGGAAGTACCTTGGTGTATGTTATTTGCAGATGATATTGTGTTAGTGGGTGAGTCTAAGGAAAAAGTTAATAAGAAATTGGAACTCTAGAGAGGAATGGTAGAAAGTAAAGACTTCCGACTTACCAAAACAAACACAAAATATATGAAATGTAAGTTTGATTATTTGGGTACTTTACAGGACGTAGAAATTAAGACAGACACACTGTATATACCTTACAAGGAAAGTTTTAAATACCTAGGATCAATTTTTCAAAGTGATGAAAAAATTGATGGAGATATTAGGTATAGAATTAATGCCGGTTAGTTAAAATGGAGAGGAGCATCATATGTGTGATAAGAAGATATCATTAAAGTTAAAAGATAAATATTATAGAGCAATAATTAGACCTATTATATTTTGTGGTTTTGAGTGTTGGGCAATTAATCATCATGTGCAAAAGATGTCCGTAGTAGAAATGAAGATGTTAAGATAGATGAGTGGTCACACAAGAAAAGATCGTATACATAATGAGGTTGGACAAGTATTATCTATGATAAGAAGATATCATTAAAGTTAAAAGATAAATATTATAGAGCAATAATTACACCTGTTATGTTTTATAGTTTTGAGTATTAGGCAGTTAATCATCCAATGTGCAAAATATGGTTTTGAGTGTTGGGCAATTAATCATCAACATGTACAAAAGATGTCCGTAGCATAAATGAAGATGTTGAGATAGATGAGTGGTTACATAAAGAAAGACCATATACATAATGAGTATGATTTTTTTGTGTGAAAATGTTAAAAGAGGAAGATGACGACCACAAAAGTGTTAGAAAGAAACTACAAATAATGATCTAGTTTATATTAAGTTAATTGCTAGCATGGCACATGATAGGGTTATGCGGAAACAAAGAATCCATGTAGCTGACCCAATCTAGTATGAGAAAAGGCTTAGTTGTTGTTGTATCAATGAGGAGGCGGAAACCAGATGCACACCATGGGTATCTACTCATGACCTTTAACTTGTGACTCAACCCCCTAGCGGGGTGAGCTATTGCTCTCTGTGCAAGGATACTGATTTATCACACGAGAAATGTTATAAAATGTTTAGAAGCATATGCATTGCGGTTTCTTTGTTGTGTACCTTGAAAGCATGACTCATTTTGCAGCCAGCCAGTTGAAGCACGCTCTGCAAATCTGCCAGTGTATAAGAAAACGAGAAATTTGGATGATGCTGATGACAAACTTCACCAACCGCACAATCTTCCCCATCCTCATTATCATCAACCACCACAACATAACTGAGTTTCCAAAAGGAAGACATATTCAGGAAACCTGGAGTTTATTCTCTCCGATGCTTCTATGAAAGCCCTGAAGAAAATCTTGTCAGATGTGAAATGTCAGACTAACTTCATTAAAGCAAAGCATCCTGCCATATAAAAACGAAAGCTACTTGACAAGCTGTTTAATTGTCCATTAATTCATCACTAATTCCAAACTTGATGAACAATTATACGATACCGTGATGAAAAGCAAAAGCCACCTTATGCTCGTTTATTTTCATGCATTGAAACAGAGTTAAGGAGACAACAGAGTGGATCTAAGAAACAACAGACATGCCCTCTGTAATCAGATACGATAGCCAAACTTAACTACCCTACTCAAACAGTAGGTGATTTGAAAGCACCAAACATAAGCATGTCTACATAAGCACGTTCGCAAGCACACACAAACACACACAGGAAGTGAATGAAATCGAATTCTGCATTTTGTCAGGCTTGAACTGAATTATATTGATTGCAAATGTGTATCTAACCACAGGCAAACGTACCTCAAATAGCGAAACGCTGAAAAGAAGCTGACAATTTCATAGACCCACAACTCGAATACAACAGACGTGTATCGAAACAGAAAGCAACTTCTACAGGAAAAGGTCCTCAAAAACGATAAATGCAAGAAAAGGGTGATGGCCAACAGTATACTTATGAAATGAGCAATTCATCACGGAGAAAAGGCTTTATAGCCTCTCTCTCTCTATATATATATATATAGAGAGAGAGAGATAGATAGATTGATAGATATGCATGTATATATATAGAGAGAGGCTATGAAGAGAGAGAGAGAACTGAATTCTTACGGAATGCTGGCTTCTCATATATATACATATATATATATATATATATATATATATATATATATATATATATATATATATATATATATATATATAGAGAGAGAGAGAGAGAGAGAGAGAGAGAGAGAGAGAGAGAGAGAGAGAGAAAGAGAGAGCTGAAGAGAAAGAGAGAGAGAGAAAGAAAGAGAGAGAGCTGAATTCTTACGCAATGTTGGCTTCTCCGTTTCGTAGCAGGACAGTCCAGACCGGCAGGATAAATAAAATCTTCTCGACGTGCCGTCTTCTATATATACATGAGAGAGAGAGAGAGTCAAAAGGCAATTGGAGGTGGTTTTTGACCAATGTTTTTTCAACGTACCTGACACGCTTCGCGGTAAATAAATCGACTACAAGGTTTGGAATCAGTCCTAACCAAGTACAGTAACCAGATCCCAATCGTTCAACGCAGTCAAAGGCTGAACACGAATTTAGAAATGATTAGACACAAGCACCCGAATGCAATAAGCTCCATATAGTGAGTACAATTTCCATCCCTTTTCTTTATCTTTAATTCCCAATTTGGATTTTCTTTTTCAATAAGACTCCAAGTTGGAATACGATTAAAATTGTCAAAACTAAACAGTTCGAGTCAACAGATTGTTATGTGGAAGAGTCAGGCTGACTTGGGAACGAGCCAAGGCAACACAAACCCAGTCAAGTCGGCCCATATTGCTTGTATCGTTTTCATTTTACGCCTTCTTGACTCTAGCAAAAGACTTAAACAGGCAAGTAGTTAGTAGGGTACGCAACGCCAAATAATTAACCAATCATATACTTATTTTCTGAGCCCGAGACGTTTAGTCAAGCCTAGAGGCCCGGCGTGGTATATACCGAGTCAAGCCGTGCTCCCGAGTCGTGGCTCTTTCATGTGGATATGTTTAGGTGGTCGGATAGTTGCTTGGTCCGAACTAGCTTATGTACCACGGGGGGGCCCAACACAAGTTGAGACCTGAAGAAAATTCTGAATTTTTTTTGGTGCCGACAATTTTGTAGAACAAGTTATGAGGCCTATCACCCAGAGCGTTAGCTCAACAGGCAGGATGCTCCAAAGGCCTTGCTGCAGGTGCGGAGTTCTACTCCCGGAACATGCATGTGTGTGTGTGTTTTAAGCTTCAGCCTCCCTTTGCAACCGGAAAAAAGACACCAAAAAATTTTCAAGTGTCTAACAAGTTCTCAGGCCTACAAAATTGATACTGTAATGAGTTCAAAATTGGGAGTTCTAAGGCAGTTTCCTTAATGGCCTAACCCTTGAGCCACCCTTGATGCACCACTGTAGAGAGATATTAGGTCAACCCTATGTCACATGGGTGCGGGTGTGGGATAAGGCAAATTTCAAAAATTTTGGGTGCGACGACACGGCTAGGATATATAATATATAATATTATATATAATACTCAAGCTACATAAATCAATCATAATACAACTAGTATTTGCTAATTTTGGGTGCACGTAGGTATCAATTAACAAGTTCCCTCATAATGATCTGAAACTTACAATGACTTTACGAGCTGCAAAATATCCAAGTTATGGATTCAAAGAGTTTCGAGATCCTTTGTAGGATATAACATATACTAGTATTTGTGCTAAGATCCACTAATGATGTCATACTCTTCTATTCTATTGATCTGGCAATGTTCCTGGTCTTTAAATGTGTTTGGTGACAGAGATTATTCTGTGTAAAGGCATACAGTATGGAGTCCAATTGTTCGCACCCAAAATCATTCAAGCAGCTTTATATTGTATAAAGCTTAAGTACACAACTTTATATTAAAGAAAAACATATAAATGGTAAACAACTACTAATTTCATCATAATACACAAATCAATCTTCATTATCCGGACCCATTTATCCGTGAGTTACAAAAAAAAAAAAATTGCAAATTTTTTTTTGGACATGCTGCACCGACACGGTGTCGGTGTCGCACCAGTGTCGGGGTCGACACTCCACCCCTTAGAAGTGTCTGTGTGACTTAGGGTCAACCTGCACGTAGATCTCGACCCGTCTTTGTTAAACCTAACCTTGCAAGTTGCAAGTCCTGAACGTGCATATATGTTTCATTTTTCTTTTTTCTTGGCAAGCTGGTGTTTAGGAAGACCTACCAGATATGCACTCTGTGAGTATTGAATCTGTGACTTTCAAGTGGAAGGTTCTTTGTGTCCACTCACTAGCCAAAGGAACTATGGCTCCTTGTACACTTATGACATATACATGGAAGGCCTGTTAAGACCAACTAATTAATTTATTTTCTACTAAAAGGGTAAAAGTACTCCAAATAAATAAATCTTTCCTATAAACGAGTATCAAATGATCAGAAGTCGTAAAGAAGTTTCTCAAGAAAGAAAAGTCGCAAGGCATGAACTCCCTTTCCATGAAACAGCCTACCACTGTATGAAAAAGTTTCTAAGTGATACGACTAAGATATTTTTAATGAATTCATCTTTATCTATTAACCAACTCCACTCAGTGCGGGAGAAGGCCTGGTTCAGGTTTGGATTCAGGTTCGGGTTTGGGGTCGTAAAAGCCAAATTGGATACCCAACTCACAAAATCAGTCTTCATGGGAGTTCCCCAGAGGGGGGTCCAAGTTCTGATAGAGAGACCAAAAAAAGGGACCTGATTAAGAAAAAGAGTGAGGCCCCTCGTGGGAACCATCAAGATCCATTGAACATGCTTTCCAGAAAATGCAATTCAAATACAAAAGTGATGGAAACCTCTTTATCAGTTGAACAAGAGTGTCTGAATCTGATCTCAATTCAAATGCATGCTGTACTAAGTTACATGAAATCACAGTTTCTCAACCCTCCAAGACACAGAACCAGACCCTCTCAACCCTCATGGACGACCCAAAGGCTTTTCAGAAAACACGCTTTCCGGTCGGATTTCAGCCTAACGGGGAACAGTTTAGAACATTATATGGGAATATTTTGTGACAATATACTCTATTATTGAGATACGAGGACTTGAAACATCTTAAATTAAGAAAGGATGCTGGCTACTCGTACCATTCTCTAGACATATGAATTCTATGGTAAGAGGATGCATAGCACAGTATAAGAGATAGTCTGACAAATTTCTTAGTGATTTACAATTAATAGTCCTAAAGTATGTGAAAGTCTAACATCACTTGCCTCAGGCATGCTTGAAGAGTTTTATGCTCAGCCGATGAACATAGGCAGCTCCGATGAGAACAGGGAGAGTGACAGATATCAACAAGTAATAATACCTGAAATGAAACAGAGTAAGATGGCCACCAAAAGCCAATTAGTAAGTTTTAGATTGCAGTCAATGGACTTTACGAATTCAGCAAGCTAAATATAATCAAGAATTTAAGAAACACCAAGAAGATGGCAAATTGCAAAAGCAAGCATCGAAGATCATGGGTTGTTCGTTTGATGGTTTCACTTCGAACTCTACCAGCTATAACATTTTGCCTCCACCACAACCCTAGAGCCTCTCAGTAGCATCACTTCCTTAGGGGCTCATTTTGGAAAAGGTCCTCTATGTGGTCATGATTCTACATAACTGGCGACTGAAAATTGAAAAAGTCAGCCTCAATACAAAAGACCGTACCACAAAAGACATGGAATTTAAGTCTTTGGGTAGACAAACTGTTTCATTTGCTATGTGCTCAATATATCAATCGAAGTTGTAAGCCCTACTTTCCTTTTATCCAAAGACAGTACAGGCACAGCATGCCCCGAACTCGACATCCCTGCAGTTACAATGACAGAACAGACATCCATATAGATCTGTACCTTGAGTTATTGGTTCAGTCTTCAGAAAACCAAACTTTCTTAAGATGCTACTGCAAGAATAGTAATTGCACCAACTTTTAGAATGTGATTCGCCAAAAACTTGTATGAAATGCACTGCAAATCATGCTAATTTAGCTCTTTCTTCCACCGAATAGCAAATATAGCACACACACACATCGTTTGACAAAGGAGCAGACTTGTGAAATATCTAGGACAAGCTTGGCTAAGGACATCTCTTCCCAAGTCAATTCTTCAACCTCACAAATGAACCCAACTATTGCAATACTGAAACTCATAAAAAGTTCTTACAAGAGACCTCGTAGAATGTGAAGCACTGTTTTGAAAATTGATTTTAGATCTTGAATGAAAAGAAAAAAAAAGAAATCACATAATACACTTCAAGATTATAAAAACAGGAGACAAGAATAGGGTCGTTCCTCGTCAAACATTATCCTCAGCAAACATACTATAGTAAGAAGATGCAAATAACTTGAGGGATAACTGCTCATACCAATCCTGAACACGTCAATCCCACAAGAGCAAAAAAATATGAACAAAAAAGAAAAGAAAATTTATGATATAAGCATCATTAAGGGAAGTAGTATAGCAGCACAGGAAAGAGACAAGCTCAAAAGAAACAGAAAATCCAATGCAAAGCGTAATAGAAGGCATCTTCAAAATACACATCAATCAAAGATCAGGCGCTCAATACTCCTGAAAATTGTTCAACAGTCTTGCAATGGATGATGGGATTAAAATTACCAAGAGTAATACCTATCAGTCTGAATGGCAGTGATGACTGGATTTCCTTTTAGTGGCAGGAGCTTAGACAGACATGCAGCAAAGTAAAATCCTGGCAAAGAAATGCAACCAAGTAATAGCAGACCCATGCCTGAGATTCCCAATCCATAACAGCGAGGCAAAGTAGAGAGTTTGAGCATTTCCAAGTCCTTGGCCAAGAGTAATACCTATCAGCTTGCACATTTTGCTTCAATAATAAAAGACCCACTGTGTTTTACATAAATCCAGATGGTGCCTGCCAGTGACTAAGTTATAATTAGCCTGAGACTAAACATAAAAGCTGAGAACAAGATGTGGAATCACATAGTGCTAGTCCTACTTCAGTGGAAACAAACGAAACAGCTGACATGAATTCGAAAGCCATAGGAATTTGAAACTTGATTGAGTAACATGTCTTGGCAATCCAGAATATGCAGCAAGATCCATAATTCATGCCATCCACAGGTTTATCTGCCATTCATGTCCCTTTGGGAGCATGCTAAACATGGAACACCAAAATTAAAACCAATTAAAAAGTTATTGAATGATGTACCGTCCACTGGTTCATTAGTATACACAAAAATAAGATTCTAGTCACTAACTCCTGCATTCAAACTCACATGACACTGACAATGTCTGGATATGAAGATGGGCAAGAACGCAAGGATTGTATCAGTAACGGCCTGCCCAACCATGTCATTCGTTGAGCAGAAATCACCTGGTTCTTCAAATGATTAAAGCATCATTGACATAAGTAGTGTCAAAAAGCACCAATGATGCACATTAAGCTAGCAACACTGGATAATCTATCATGTGACAAAAGCAAAATGACAGCTATTAATGCAGAACACAGGATCACTGCAATTAACTAAAAATCGTGCTTGAAACGCTTTTTAGATTTCATGCCATTGTCTCTAATGTACAGTCTCCTTCAGATTATTCTCCTACTATCATATGTACACATCGTCATAATCATAATGATAGAAGATGAGTTTCAAAACCAAAATTATGAGTCATTAATACTGCAATGTCGCATTTCTTCATTTATTTCACATAAATCTGTGAGCAGCCGTGAAATGTCATATTTGAGTTCGATCTCATGTTGTGGCATCCATCTGTACATGGCGAGTAGAAAGCATGTAGAAGCAATTACCAAATAGTTGCTTTGTGTGGTCATCACAAATCAATTCAGCTGATTTTCTAAAAGGCGAATCTTTTTACAAGATACTTTCGCTTATAAAACTGTTGGCCTTTGTTGGCATTCAAGACCTAGGTGGAATGCTGGAATTCACCTCATGTTGATATATTAATGGGCGATTATCTGCTGATTCTGTGAATATACGGGCAATTGACATGCAGTATCCTAGGTAATAATGAACCAATTCAAATGTCCTTAACGGTTTAACCATACTCATGTGAGACCGTCACTAGGCAATTACCATAGCTAATGGCATTAAGAAGGAACACAAACGAATCTAAATGATAACATCGGGAAATTTAACACTAATTTTACAAGAAAATTTATCCTGCCAGAAAAAAAATGAACAGAGCCTAAGCCAATCACGCGAGCACGATTGACACTTTCCCTCTCTACCAAGAACTCTATCAAGAAAGAACTACTCACAGGGACAGAGGACTCAATAATTCATCTTCACCAAGAATGATCCTTAACCGCAACAAACAACAAAGATGTTCATACTCATTTCTCCTACACCTCAAAAGGCATTTGGAACAAAATCAATGACTGAACATTTCTTCCAACATCCTAAATACACATTTCGATGAACATCATGCTTGCAAAAAGCTTAGAATTCCTACAAACATCAATGCAAATGATTTCGCGCGACAATTCTCCCTTCCCAATGCAACAATGATACAACGTTTTACGACGAAGACAACACGAAGGGGAAAAAACAATACCATACTGTGGGGGATTAAATTTCATGGAACAAACCACGATTTAAAAAAAAAACTCAAACAGCACGAAGAAGAAGGGAAAGAGCTCAATACCCATGTTGCCTTCGAGGTGAAATCAACGTACAGTGCCTTCTTTCATCAAATTTGCCGCCACTGATGCCTTTTTAAGTTAAAAAAAGGAAAGGACGTCGCGTAAATCGGAGGCTACCAACTCTCTCCCATAATCCCGTTTGAGGCCCCATTCAGACGGCCCATATTCGTAACATGGGCGATTATTTGCGAAGTATCAAAATTGTTTTCCCTTTCGAAATCCGATTTAATCCATCGTCACACAAAAAGAGTCGGTTCAACGATCCTCCTGTTTGATACTTTTTGGAGAAGGCATTGATGCATGTTTTTATCTGAACGGCCACAATGAAATGGGCAAGGAATCGCATACAAACAAGAGCAGTTTGGTTGGCCATAACGATTGGCCAGTTTGGACACCAAACCATTGTCGGGTTTTTATCTTGTTTTATGTTTATAAAGTTTGTCCTTCATGGCTTACTTGATTAATCATCTCTGTGATATTATTATTAGCTTTAAGTAGGTGTGCCTAGACATGTCCGGTTCCTGCAAACTCAAAACCTGGAACCATAACCGAAGAAGCTGGGGACCGATTACGGTTTTATAATTATCGGTTTCAGAGCGGTTCTGGTTTGAGTTCAGAACCATCCAAAACCGATACTTTTACTTAACAATTATAGGAAAATTTTAAAAACCAGAACCAACAGTTTGTTTTTCAGTTTGGTTCCGATTTTTGTTTTATAAAAGGTAAAACTGTTCTGGTTCGGGTTCATCCAATTCCTGACCCGGTTTGATTTCAGTTGGAACCACCGGACGGCTGGCCATGTCTAGGTGTGCCAATGAATCGGTTTGACCCGAGCCCCTCCGCTGCATCTGAAACGAACGTGTCACACAGATCTCAATGGTTTGGATTCATACCTGAACCAACCCAAAGTTGGGTTTGCTGTAACGAGTAGGGCCGGGTTGGATGTATGATCAAACGTATGGCACAATTGACAAAAATATGGATTCATACCTGAACCAACCCAAAGTTGGCTAGTTTGGTGCTTGCCCGGATCGATTCCAACCGGAACCAACCCAGTTGGAACCAGAACTGGGGGTTACCCCGTTTGATTCCAGTTCTACTTTTTCTGGAATAAAAACGGCAGTTCCACATTTTTTTCAAAATAATTTTGGTGGTTGCGTTTCAACTCAGAACCTAAACCTAACAGCTTCAAACCGAGACCAGAACCGGCCTGGTCCCAGTTCGGTTTCGAGAAACCGAACCGGGACTGGTCTCAAGATCAATGTGACATGCACTCGTGCAAGTTGGGGGGTCTGCCCTAGTTTAAGTGATGGAACACCTAAAGCATGGTGGTCTCGTCTCTAGCTTTTGGTGGTGAGACAAGCACTGCCTGCGCCGGCCTAGGGTTTATCTCGAACGAAGATTCTCTTCATAAAAATAGGCCTAAGCACCAATTCATAGGATGGATGAACTCGTTCTCTTACTCGTATCGTTTGTAACAAACAGAAATAAACCAACAGGGCAGGAGCCACACCTTCTCCCTAATAAATAGAAGCGTTTTCGGCCCATGAAGCAGAGAATGAGAATCCATTACAGAACTCACTCTTGCGATGCATGCATTTCCTCGCCCGACAAGGAGGAACTTCTTGACAGTCACTCTCTCCCCCTCTCTCTCTATATCTATCTATCTATCTATAAGAAAACCAGATCTTTCTCACTTCTATGACTCATTGCTTTTAGGTGATATGAATGTAATCTAATTTTTTTTTAAGGATTAAAAAAATAAAGGATAATGTTATTAAGTTAATGTTTTGAAAAACAACGATCAAGTATGAGTGATTAATATAAATAATGGCCATACATGAATGAGCAATTTCAACCGTGGACAAGATCTAATCACTATATATCTAACATCTTAGCTACATAATGTCTTTTGGAGCACAATCTTCTTCAAACATTTTCATCGTTTGATCTTTGAGATCTTTGATAGATATTTAAATTATTTTACATTTAATACACCGTTAAATAAAAAAGTACAAAAGTACATTTGATTCAAATCTCGATATTTGTACAAGATTATGCACTAAACACCATTATGCAACAAAAACTCCCCCTCCCTTCCCCTCTTCTCTCCCTATATTATATCTCACACAACTAAAATGGTAAAAAATAAGCTTGTTAGTTTCTTCCCTCCAATTAGAGGAATTAAGAATGTTCTTAATAGTAAACAATTAACAAGAAAGAAGAGAATATATGGTGTATTTATCTATAGATAAGACACTATACGATGTATTAACTAAGGTACAATCATGAGGAGTTGCTAAGAAACAGCTAAACTTATTTCCAAATAATAAAAGAATGTTTGAGAGAGAGAGAGAGAGAGAGAGAGAGAGAGAGAGATCTACGTAAAGTATGATGCAGTGTCAAACTGCAAAAGCAGTCTTGGGGTTAGTTGAGTAGAAGGTATTTGGTTAAAAGTCTCTATTGGTGAATCATAGCAAGGGCTTTGCTGGGGTGATGACTGGTTGAGGCTCGACTGCTGGATGTGCACCAACTCCTCCATTGGCTTATAGCAATCGACGAGCCCACCCGGGTTGGTTTGCACATGATGAACCATCGACTTAGGTGAGACGATAAGCCGGTTAGAGACTCCACACTGTCTTGGCTGTGTTTGGTAAAAGACTTTCGAAACCACCAACTCCCCTTCTTTCTCTTCATCTTGAGAGCCCAAATGGTATTGATGCATCACCCAATTAGTCTTTTGGGGCTTCTTCAATCTGCCATAGTTGGTGTAGAGCACCAAGATTTTCTTATGGCCTTTTACTTTCCCACCTACAAAGATGGGTCTGGTTTTCCCAGTCTTGTGCCATCGGGTTTCGCCACCTTGTTCATCTGTTTGCACCTTCCTTCTCTTCCTTGTTCCTGTTGTGTATGCCTTGGACGGATAGTGGAAGAAGTGCCTGACAAGCCCATCCATGCTCACCCCTGTTAAACATATGGACGGAAATCATTAGATTATTATTATTATTATTATTATTATTATTATTATTTCTCTTGTTCTTATTATTATCATCATTATTGTTATTGATGTTGCTGCTGTTACTGTTGTTGTTATTTTGATGCTTATTATATGATGACAGGCCTTAAATGTGGACGTTCCGGAATCGGCTCGTCGATTTGAATCGGAACTGAACTGTTCGTGAAACCTGTAGTAATCGAAATCGATTGAACTGGTCCCAGAACCAAAGAACCCCCGGTTTGGTTAGGATTCACGATCTCTGGAAATGGTAGTTCTAAATCACCTTTAGAGATATTTTTTAAGCCTTTTATCACAAACAAAAACTGTGATTTCAACGACAGGAAACACTTCCTTGCTGTTGGTAAGGATGTTCGACTTTGTGGTAGGTGCACTGTCCTTATATTTAAAAAAAATAAAAATGATTATGAGATAGTTTCAAAACCATTTTAAAATTGATGGTTACAAATCCAAAACCAAAACCGGTTAAAAAAAACTCGGTTAGGATTCCGATTCCAGGCAAACCGGAACAGAACATGACCTATATGACTTTTATTAATTGAATTAGTTGAGAGGATGGATAAACATTCATGATCATATGACATTTATTACTTGAATTAGTTGAGAGGATGGATAAACATTGATGATTATATTAGGAGTGGCAATGCAAGGAAATTTATTACACTGGAGTGATGACTGACTTGATGTGTGTGCGTGCGTAGTGTGCTCTTTTGAAGACAGGCAGCTGTTGAGTGTGTGTGGGTGCGCGTGCCTGGTATTATCAATACATGTTTTTAATATAAGATTCTTATGGTTACTTCTTTTCATTATTTTATCAGATTCTTATTTCATGGTAATGTCACTGAATCAAAGGGTGCACCAGTATGATGCAGATGAGGTCCTTGAAGGCTCTATATGTACCATTTCTAGAACAAAACAGCAAAAAATTAGGGCCATTCAAAAGAGACCAAGTTTGGTGTAAGCTAGAAGGGCATATATTTCCTATTTTAATTGAATATTAATACACATACATACACACATATGCACACACATACACTTATTATATATATAACAACAACCAAGCCTTTTCACACATATGGGCAACACATACATACATACACACCTGTATTCTGCTAAAACAAGACAAAACTGTGAAGATCATGGGTGTTAAAAATAATTCATATACTTGCATATGAAATGGAAGATTCGCCAAGATTTAATGTTCATTTTAGTGCTAACATTCATACAACTACATATTAGCACATACTAAGAGAAAAATGGTTCTTAAGAATCAAACAGCTTCGCATGAAGAACCATTTTTTTCACTATCGGAAACCTGGCCGTTGCCATTCATTTCTTTTTAATATATGAATATTGGGATCATCTTAAATCCTATGTAACTTAATGTGGTTTACGAAGTAAATCTTATTTTTCTTCAAAAATAATTTGGGTGTAAGACATCTACACCTATGAAGTTTCGTGTAAAATATACTTCCATGCAAATTATTTTCTTATATCTTTGATTATCAGTGAGAAAAGATAGAAACCTCCTTATTCTTTCCCGTATATTTAGTAATTTCATCTATCTTCAATCACCAGTCAGTGTAAAGAAACTAGGAGACCGCATAGAACCCTACTCTTGTGTGATGTTTGTCTTAGTCTCTCTCTCTCTCTCTCATATAGACATGTATAGGCAGTGGTCCACACTCAAATCCATTCATCCTTAAATCTCCTCAAAGATTTTTCGTTTGATTGACATAATAAATAGTAGAAATTTGAATTTTAAAAATGAAGTAAATCGTTGTATGAAGGTACATAAAATATAATTATACTTTTTATTTTTAAATTCAAATATCCATTGTTGATCATATTGATTGGACAATGAAAATGTTTAAATAGATTTGAGCATGTACTGCTACCTACCTACCTACCTATATATATATATATATATATATATATATATATAAAGAGAGAGCATAATCCATATTCTAATCTTCTTAAAGATCTTCATCGTTCAATCTTTACGATCAACTATTGAGATCTTTAAAGAAAAAAAACAAATAGTACCCATTTAATATACCTACAAAAGTATCAAGGTATTTTTGCTTTTAAAATTTAAATTTGAAGATCTTTGAGAATGTTTATGCATGGATGGATGTGTGCATGGACTAATTTATCTCTCTCTCTCTATATATATATATATATAAGATTGTCCATGTCATGCACAAAAAAATCAACTAATTTGAATAATTCTACTCAATATATACAATATGCACTAAGAATTTTATCCTAAAAAGATTTGTCTTTTCCTTTTAAAGTTAAATGCTAATATAACATGAGTAGAATGCGATTAAGAATACATTATTGAATCTTAGTTCTCACTGGGTGGTGCCTTTAGTTGATATTTTAGAATTTGGTTTATATTATATATATATAGATAGATAGATAGATAGATAGATAGATGGATAAAGAGAGAGAGAGAGAGAGAGAGAGAGAGAGAGAGAGAGAGAGAGATGTCTTTGTGTGTTGCGTGTGTGATTGGCAGTAATTAACCTGGAAGCTTCTGGGGATGGGTATAACAGATGCCTTCTTCCCCTTGAATCAATGGAATGAATCCGTGGAGCAAAGGGTGAAGCTTGGCTACGTCGCCCTTGACCTTGCCTTCCATATGCTCAAGAAGCTCTTGGTCCGTCGGATCAAACTTTACACCCGCCGGCAATCCAGGCAAATTGTGAAGCGCTATAACCTGTTCATTTGTTGCTTAAACCATTTAACATCCCTTTAAATACACACACACACACACACACATATATATATATATATATATAAGAGAGAGAAGAGAGAGAGAGTAATTTAATCTCTAATTGAGATGTGTGTTCACATGGATCACACACCTTTTGATCAACATCATGAGGTAAGATTGAATGCCCACATGAAGGGCAAACACCAGCCTCCACCCTCTCATACCTCCTCTTTCTCCTCATGTCCTCCTCATCTTCTTTGCTGCTGCTGCCACTCATCGTTCCCTCCTAATTCTTCTTCTCCCTCTTTGTACTTCCCCCACATGTCAATGAAAACATTCATGCACCAACAGAGAGAGAAGTTAGACCGCGCACTCAAACTCCTGTATATATATTAAGGAGATAAGAAGAACAGAAAGCTAAAGACAAGGTTCGCGTTGAATGAACAGCTGCTATGCAGTTATTTTGTCTTTGATAAAATAAAGGGATTGCTTCTTTCGCAAGTATTGAGAGAGAGAGAGAGAGAGAGAGAGAGAGAGAGAGAGAGAGAGGGAATTGACATCGGAACAAAGTCGATCATGTTGTAGAAAGGTAGAAGAAAGGAACAATTAGCGGGGTTGAGTGAGCAGTGGGCAAGAGGAGACGTCTTACCTTATAAGGCCCCTCTCTCTGTCTCTCACCTCATCTTGGTGTACCCGAAAAAGGGTTAACCTGTCGCCGTTGTGGCTGGAGTGCCCTGCAAGAAAAGTCTTTACTTCTCCATTACCTTCACAGTTTCTCTCTTTTCAAATCGTAAATCACCTTTTTAACTATAACCAATGCGTAAGACCTCTTTCTTTATACGTGTAAACTTGCATACACGCCTACAACTCTATCAAGCAAAAGAGAGTATATACATGTTTTTCTTATTTATTCAAAAATTCACTATTGATCTAAGATTAAACAATAAAAATGTTTAGATAAAATTATGCATTCAAATATATTATACATTTAACAATGCCTCATATTTATGAGGTAGTGCTAAATGTATAATATCTTTTAATACATACAACAACCAAGCCTTTTCCCATACTAGACGGGATAGGCTACATGGATTCTTTGTTTCCACAAATCCCTATCGTGTGCCATGTTAGCAGTTAACTCCCAATAAGCTAAATCATTCTTTATTGTTTCTTTCCAACACTTTTGTGGTCGTCCTCTACCTCTTTTAATACTTTTCAAATTTAGTTTTTCTAACCTTCTTATAGGTTCTTCTTTGATATTCTTTCTATATGTCCAAACCATCTTAAACGATTTCTCTCATTTTATCCTCTATTGGTGTCACTCCTAATTTGTTTCTAATAACCTCATTATGTATACGGTCTTTTCTTGTATGACCACTCATTCATCTCAACATCTTCGTTTCTGTCACAGACATCTTTTATACATGTTGATGATTACAGGTTCTTCTTTGATCTTCTTTCTATATGTCCAAACCATCTTAAACGATGTTCTCTCATTTTATCCTCTATTGGTGTCACTTCTAATTTGTTTCTAATAACCTCATTATGTATACGGTCTTTTCTTGTATGACCACTCATCCATCTCAACATCTTCATTTCTGTCACAGACATCTTTTGTACATGTTGATGATTAACTGCCCAACACTCACAACCATAAAACATTTTCACCATTCAATATTTAAAATCAATAGTAAAAATTTAAATTAAAGGTACTGTTATGTTTTTCTATTTTATATATAATGTACGATGTAAAGTAATTCAAATATCTATCATTGATTTTAAATATCGAATAAGAAAGATTACGTAAAATTATACATCAAAAAATATTATGCATTTAGTACTACCTTTATATACACGTGTGTCTTAATTCAAGATATGATTCATATAAAGGTTCAGGTGAAGCAAATTTTATCTGGGTTCATAAAAATTGATTACAAGCATCAAAAGTCTCTTCTTTTATTTAATAAGTTATCCTTATTTTCAGTGCTCACGCAATTACAGTAACCATCTTAGCCATTGAATAAGTTTGATTTAATGGTCAAACATTATTTTGAAACAGTTAATCGATGGTGTGTGTCGTATGCACATATTTTAGCGCATGCGTGTGTGCCTATTTATAGACGTAGACCTCCCTCCCTCTACATACACATATACAGTGATAGATCTAAAAAATAGTGTTGGAGGCTTGACATACATATTTGATCATGTTAGAGGGCGAAGCATAAATCTCAACCATATATTCATGATAAAAGATAGGTTTTACTGTAAATTTTCAAAATTTTAGGAGGGGCGACTGCTTCCCACCCCTCCAAGTAAATATGCTATTGCACACACACACACACACACACACACACATATATATATATATGATCACTTCAATACCTTAAGGCTTTGACAGTTTATCATATTGTGGCTGACGGGAGAAACCTGTTTGGTCCAAAGAGAATTGAAGTAATTGAATTTATGATCATCTTACATCAGGTTCTTACGAGCAAACATGTTTTTGTGATAAATTTTAGAAAACATCTTTTAACATAAACCTAATGGCCATCCATATTCAACTACAAATTTAGTCTCGTACTGATGGTTAGATGGGAATCACAATCTAAACTAAGGCTCATCATTCCTTTAAGACATTGATTAATAGTTAAAAAGTAAAGTTAACATAAATGATGCAACTTAAAAGTTATTAACGATAATTTAGAAAGGTGTTTTTTGTAAATAAACCTAAATTAAAGTAAATAAGTACATAAATTAAAAGTTGTTCATGATAGTTTATTACTTAAATTAATAATTATTTAAAACATTTAATTGAAGTTACTAACATACATTAATAGTTCATATTTAAATTAAATTAATTAACATAAAATTTATCAACTTAAACTAGTAATAAATAAAATACTCAAATAAACTTATTTGCATAAGTTAATAATCAAAACTAAAGTTATTAGTGTAAAACAATAAATAATGAAAATACTTTAAAAATAAGTTAACTATATTTCTGATTGTGTAAAATAACTAGTGAATACAAGCAAAATAGAAGTTCTTGACTTAAACTAATATATAAAATTAGTAATTATATTAATTTTTAATATAATTTTAATTACTAATATTACTAACATCACTTATCAAAACAATATTATTAGACAAAATTAATTCCGTACTTAATATGTAATATTATTTAAAATAATATAATTTGATTAGTTGGTGAATAATTATAATTAATTTTTTTATATTTTAATTAAATATTCATTTAAGTATTCAAATTATTGTTTTAATTATAATTTAATCACTCCAGATAAACTATTGAGATTAAATCAAGTAACATGTACTTGCTTTTGTACTTTACGTGAAGTCATCATTCAAAAGCAGGTAGATTGAACGGTCAAGATTGATGAGGTTCGATCAAACGATCTGAGAGTACCCGGACCCCAACTGTTTGATCGAGGCTGATCCATAATTGGCTGTATGAAAAAAGCAATCTACTTGCTTTTTTTATTTCTAAACTATAAGAGCATTTTTTGCTTTTCTTGTGCACATCTCCATTGTTGATTAAGCTCGATCAAATAGTTAAGATCCGAAAGTATATATATATTATAGAGAGAGAGAGAGAGATTGGATCCTGTCCACTGCTAGACATATTTGGTTCCGGTTAGCTCGGAACCTGGAACCACCAGTTCCACTCCAGCTTGAGTTCAAAACCGGTAATTTTATAAAAAAAATATTTTTATAATAAAAGTTTAAAAATACCTGGAGGTTTGAAACCGCCAGTTCCGATTGGTAAAAAGTGAAATCGGAAACGGACCGAGTCAGCCTCGATTTTGGGTTCACATGGTTCCTGACCCGGTTCAATTCCAGTTGGAAGCGCTGGGCCAATTAAGAACGTATCATGTCTAAGTGACACTACTCACTTATATACGATTATTGCTTTTCGGGGCATGAATACAATAATATTACCTTATGTATATTTTTAAAGACCCTAAACAAAATTTAAGTATACTCACGACATCAAAACCAATAGATGGGTACGAGTTGACATATAAGTGGGCAAGATCCAGTTTATATATATATATATATATAGTGATTTGCTCATGCGAAACATCTTTTCCTATGTCTTGATTATACTATACTCCAAATGTGACATATAGTACCTTGATCATTTTGATATATTAATGATTTTAATGAGTATTGCTGTAAAGATTTGTTTATTAAAAATATGGGCAAGGAAAGTATTATGAGAAAGAATGACCCATGTCCTGATTTCCACAAAGTCGGTTGGTGTAATTTAATGAGTGTATGTAATGAGCAAGAATGCAACTTTCGGCTTCATCATTTTATTTCGTGGTCAAGGTTGTGTGAAGCAAGAGACCATGAAGCTAGAGATGGGGAGTTCCTTCCGCATGAATCCATCGTATTGTTCCCAAACACGAAAGAGTTTTCTACAAATCCTGTGGACCTTGTTGGCAGGTCCACACACGCATTCTACATTTACCATAGATGCACAAATCGAAACTGATCCTAACACAAAAGTGAATCAAATCCCCCTTTTCTTACTGGATTCCACCAAGAAAACTTGGATTCGAACCATCTTCGGATATGAATCCTATCCATCCCTGCGCCCATCAGTATGGCGGATGGAACTCCATGGGTTGAATCCATGTAAAAGTTGTTTCTATGTTGCTTTTGAGTCAACAAGATCCATCTCGAAACTGACCACAAGCAGATATAGGTGATGGTAGACCCGAAAAATTATGTGCTGGTTTGTGCTTTTCCTGTTGTTGTTTGGATCAGATACCTGACAAACCCCAAATCGTGTATTCATACCTGAACAGATTTTGGGATATGTAAAAATAGATAATGGATATTTGTGGCTTTAGATATCTAGATTGAATTGTAAACCAAACTGTGAGTTCAAACTGACCCAAATCCATTTCCATGTGCATATGCTCAAGATCTCCTTCATAATAAACCCGCTCAATACAATCAGGTGGTATATGCTATCTATGGCAATTGAGACCATACCCACATATGACCCTGTCCAAACCTTGAGCATTCTAGGGTCCATCCTGCCAAGATCAAAGTTAAAGCAAAACTAGCCTCCACCACAATTAACCATGGTCGATGGCTAAATCGATTCTTAGTCATTGTCTTGTTTGAGATGGATCCAAAGTCTTCTTGTGCCTACTATTTCGGGCATAATAAAAATGGGCATTATATATATATATATATATATATATATATATATATATATATTCTAAATGCATACCGTCTTTCCGTGCATAATCTTATATAATCATTTTCATTGTTTGATTATTGAGATCAACGGTAAAGATTTGAATAAAAGTATCAATGCCTTTTTATACTTTGCGTTTAAGACCTCTCTATCTCTCTATATATAAAATATAAAAATAAAAATAAAAATATTTATATAGGACTAGTTCCGAGTAAACCATCCTAGAACCTGGAACCAAGGCCGATTTTGGTTCCGAAACTACCGGCTTCGAGGCTAGTTTGTGTAAACTAGGACTTGGTTCCAAACTGCTGACTTTGGTTCCAACGGAACCTAGATCAAGAACTGAACCAGCTCCCTTCGGTTCTACTCCTGGTTCCAATTTCATTGAGGTAGGGTTGTAAAACCAAAACAAAAAATGGCTCAGGACTGTCAGTTTTGAACTGCTGGTTCCGTCCAATTTCGGTGTCGTTCTCCAATAGGTGAAATCAGAAACGAACTGCAGAGTCCATGGTTTCGGGTTTGGTTCCCCCCATTTCAGTTCTGCCTGTTGCCATGTCAGGTCGGGTTCAAAGCGGCCACCTCTAACTCTTAAAAAGATCATTTGTATTTTATACCATATAGTATGTAGCCAATGAGTGGCCCTAACCATGTCAAAACACTGGCAAAGAATAAGATGACTAGACCAGTTAAGTCATCTCAGGGAGTTGTTGAGTTAACAAAAAAAAGTTGATCACTGACCCAGGTTTGAGTAAGCACCATTAACAAGATCTTGACAATTAAATATATAATAATAGTAGAATATGATCATACTCATTTATGCTTAAATTTATTCTTCTACGATTCACCAGCGTAATTAATGGTAAAGATCTAAATTTAAAAAGTAAATCGTACCACAAATGCATTAAATACGAAATATGAAAAATATAATAATATATTTTAGTTTTAAAATTTAAATCTCTATCATTAATCGTATCGGTCATATGAAAAAATGTTTAAGTAAATTTGAAGATAGATGAATTTGAATGTAGACCACTATCTCTAACAAGACAATTGGTACCAACAATAGATCGACAGGTTCACCATGGATGTCACAATCATATTCCAAAATTGTTATTCCAAGTACATAACGTGTGAGGAAAACAAATTTCATCACTATCTAGAGAATTTTCCTTCTCGTTTTTCATGGCATCCTTCAAATCAGAATCAAAGTCGTTGATAATTTTGTTCATATCAAGTATATAAATAACGAAGAAAAGAAGATGATGACAACAATTCCAAATTAACTTGCTTCTTGGAGTTGCGTGCTCATATTATTGCAGAACTAATATCAGCTTGGTGTCTTTAAATCAACCCATGCACAAATGATGTCGTTGTATCACGCCTCTATAGCTACAATCATTAGGGTCGACACTTATGACCAACTCCTAGTTATCCCAGGTTAAGCCAGTCTTCACTAAGATTGTAATAGATGAGCAAAAGTGATTGTATTGATAGCAAAAAGGTGTATAATCGGGTAGCATGCTTATAACTAAGAATGCGGAACTCTTAGGAATATCTAAGAAAAATACCGTCTTTGTCAGGACACAAGACTCGGTACTAAATTGCCAAGATATAACCATAAGAAAATTATCTAGGAAAGAGTATGCGGGTCACAATTGAATGTAAGCATGAATCTAAAAGCAAGAAAATTATGATTTTGCATGCCGTAGTAAACATCAAAGAACTAATATGAAGGTTGGCTTCAATTATTTAATAAGTTATTTGCACGATTATGACCCATAAAATATATGGTTTGATGGACAATCTTTTAACTATTATCAACTATCAAAAGGAACATGTATTTTGATGGTTCAAATTAATCATTGATTACACAAATGATTCAATGATTTGATGATTTAACTCGATTAACAAAAATACGTAATTTTTCCAATGGTTGAAGATCTTTGGGATAAATTATATGTTTTGATGATTTGAGGAATATGTTTTTCCAATGATTCATGTTCAAAGATTTGAATTTTAAAAAAATTATATCATTGTATTTTTGTAGATGTAAAGGTTTGAATTTAAAAAATGAATTGTATCATTATACTTTTGTACTTTAATACATAACAATATAATCACCTTTTCAATTTAAATTTTTTATCAAAATGTTAGAGTGGAAATGAAATTGAGGATTTCTCTTTCTCTATATATAAATAATACTGAAATTGAGTATTTCTCTTTCTCTCTATATATATAATGCCTCTGCTCCTCTCCAACCTTTGATTCTACTCGTCCTATTTTTCCTGTATAATTAGACTCTCTCTCTCTAGTCACGCCAGCGACGTCCTTCCTGCAACTTTCTAAAGAAGCATCCACAACACCACCACCACCATCGCCAGAATGCAGAATCAGATCAGCCTAAGAGCCGTGCCCTTGGCCACGGAGCCGGCTCTCATCGGGAAGTTTCATCAATAGCAGGAAAAGGCTAAACTCCAAACTCATTCAATCCTTACAGAGAACATGGCATTGATGAATTCTCCGGGAAAAGTCCGAATGCCTGTCATGGAGAACTCTGTGCTCGTGCTCAGCCGGCGAGGTTGCTGCATGTGCCATGTGATGAAGAAGCTGCTGCTGAGTCTCGGCGTGAACCCGGCCGTCTACGATCTCACCGAGGATGAGGAAACCCAAGTGGTTGACGAATTAAGGTCCATGTTTGGTGACCTTAAGAGTGGGTTTCCCCTTGTGTTCATAGGAGGAAGGTTGTTGGGTGGCTTGGATAGCCTCATGGCTGCTCATATAACAGGGGAGCTCATCCCTGTCCTCAAGCAAGCCGGCGCACTCTGGCTCTGAGAGTCAGTAGACTTGTCCACCATGAACTCAGTCCATAATCGGATTCAGTTCTTTTTTCCCTCAAGTTTTGATGGTCAAAATCAGGCGAATTCGCTGTCTTAACCATCGGATGTGTGTGTTTTGATTAGTTTTCTTCTGTTTGAGATATCTTCTTGATACTTTCTTTTTCTTTTTTTCTTCTTATTTTTATGTTAAAAATGTAAGTATTTACACATTAAAGAAACAGCGGATTAGAGTTCAAATAGTTTACAGGTTCGATTCTTCGAACACCCACCATTTCTGACTGTCTTAAGCACACTCATTTCCGACGGTGATTCTCTTGGATGATATCAATACAATAATAGTCTCGAAGAGGACGGTGTCCTGTGTGATGACAGTCTTGTAACGTGTGAGCGATGCAATAAGATAAGAATAAACATATAAGCATTGACGTTATCGATACGTGAAAACCATCCACAGGAAAAGAAAGACGATGGGGGATATTGATGGCCCATTCAAGGATTCGATGACATATTTAATGCAAAACAACACATGCATATGATGTGATTGACGCCCCTGATCGAGAAATTGATTTTATGATCGTCCTAATAGCCCACAGTTTTGCTGTTGCCTGTGTATTACACTTCACTGTTATACTGTAAGTTTTTCTTATTTTAGTTTGTGAGTAATTTATTATAGTGTATGATTTTAAACCACAACTCGTATTCTTCGGGTGTAGGGTGGCAAATTGGGTTAGTACTGTCGGCTCGGGTCATCTTGGGTCCTGGTCAAAATCACATTGATCTGTAACTGGCCGATTTTTTCTCGGGTTCGTTTTGAAGAACCGTACATGAATTCTTTGTTTTTATTAGATTTGATCGTGT
This sequence comes from Brasenia schreberi, assembly GCA_036023115.1. NCBI lineage: Eukaryota > Viridiplantae > Streptophyta > Magnoliopsida > Nymphaeales > Cabombaceae > Brasenia > Brasenia schreberi. Next base: position 14,869,254 of record JAYKKT010000065.1, on the reverse strand, counting down.
GTCAAGAAGGTAAATCATCTTTTAGTATTTTCTTCCAGATATAAAAAGAAAGAGAGTTGCGTTAGGCTTCACTTCACGGACTTTCACTATGCAACCGGCGAGTTCTATTGCCGAGGGAAGCCTCCCATTGTGAAAAAAAATATATACATAATGAATGTGGTTATATTTTAATCAATAATTAATGGTGCTTTATCACCATATCAAACTAGTGACATTCTTCTCGAATGTCTTCGACTCGAACCATAGGCAGGCAGGATGGTCGTGACTCCCTGCAATGGTGGATATAGAAAATCCAAAAGGGTGAGGCGGAAAGCCCACCGGTTACCTCTGCGGACTCGACAGAGGGCCACAAAGTACTTTAGGCTGGTTAGCTATGTAGGATAGTGGACGCATTCAACCGTGTGCTATGAGCTTTCTGTAACCTTTTGAATTTGAAGTCAGGCTGATGCCGCACCTCGATCCCGTGTAAGCCCCCCCACCGCGGCCTCTTTCGAATTAGCAATGCAACTGATCCAGATCCAATCCATAAAAATAGAGTCTTAAAAGAAACTGATAATCAAAGCATTGTTCAAAGAGAATCAAGAAATGTGGTAACGAATAACACAAATTAAATTATAAAGAAATTTTAAAGGTAGCCCTTAACCTTTATATCAATTTACATCCCAATAAAGAAATATATCTTTTTCAATATGTCGGGTGATTCTTTTCAAAGTAAAATATCTTCTTGACCTCAAGAACACAAGGAAGAAGGATCAAGGTTATTGTGCTGGTGGGTCCATAAGGGTCATGGGTACGTAGGACTGCATCGACCCGACCCAGTTCAGTACCCACTGTATTTGGATCAAGTTGATTGAAGTGAGTCAAACACAGGTCTAGATTCAACAGGAAGGTTTCGAACCCATGAGCCAACCACCCCCAACACCTTTATAATAGAAAAGTCTGTGTCGGCTCACTCACTAAAAGCTGGGTTTGGTGGGTTTGACCAACAAACCGTGCCGACCATGAAGTGCATGTGAAGTGAGTCTCTTTGGCACATTGCAAATAGTAAATTAACAAATATTTTGCTTGTTTGAAATGACAGCTAGTATGTATATAATAGTTGAATGTCACATGGTTGGACGTTAGAAGCCTAACACAACCCTTTTCCTTTATCCGAGCTTGGGACCGGCTATAAAAGGGTGATCCTTTACATGCTTTACTAGTATAAAATTTAAAATTAATTTCTAATTAAAACAATTAAGTTTTTGTGGGAAATTATATTTAAGAAATTTTTTTCTTTCAAGAGCAGCTTGTGTCAGCTTGCGTCTAAGATGGTTAGTATTCAGCTCATGTTGGGCTCGGCACAGATGAGCAATGACCTGAACATATAAGTTGACAAACAAGACGAGCACCACTCTTTCTTGGTTTATTCGGGTCATTTACAAAACCTAATACATGGGAAGGTACAAGTGAACGATTCTAGCCGTCCAATCAAACAGATAAAATTGAAAGGAAAAAGTACACCTATACCTGATAATTTGCTATAATCTTAACCATCTATCTCAAATAGTTGAAATTTATAAAATTAATTAAGCATCTAAAATAGTAACTCTCTCCCCTCTCTCTCTCTTTATATATATATATATATATATATATATATATCTTGCAAAAAATACAAATACACTTTCATTTTAAATTAAAATTTCAATCATTTAAATTTATCCAAAAGATGGATGGTTAAAATTTATTTTGATATTTCAACACTATTAGTTTTTCTCTAGATATACATATATGTGTACTAGCATGATTACATACTAACATATGAAAAAAAAATCCCAACCATTCAATTTATGAGATAAATAATTGAGACTTGAATTCACAAAAAAGTAAAATTAAGTACTAAAATCATATATATATATATATATATATATATATATATATATATATATATATATATATATATATATATATATATATATATATATATATATATAAGGTAGAAGATGGTAACCAATTATATGCAAACTCTATTGAAACCAAACTTAATCATTTGATCAAAGAGTATGAATAGTTGAAATTGAAAGAAAAAAATGCAAAGTACATAAAAAGATAATCAAGTACTTTACATGTGCTTTTTTTATCTTTTAGTTTTCAATATCAACAACCCATAACCCGATCAGAAGGTTGAGATCATTTGTGCTTGATTTGTATCCTCAACTTATATATATATATAAAGAGAGAGAAGGGGGAGAGAGGGGGAGAGAGCAATCTATGCTAAAACATGCTCAAAGATCTCAAAGAGAGAGAATGTTGAGATCATTTCAATATAAATGCTTTTTTAGCTCAGTCGATCTCTACGGTTGAGATTTTAAAAGCCTGTTTAAGCATGTATTTATGTGGGCATGGACTAACCTCCCTCTCTCTCTATATACACACACACACACACACACATATATATATATACATTATTGCACCTACAAAAAATAAAAATAAAAACTTATACTGGACACATTAGTGCACCTACAAAAAATATTAACATACCTTTTGTTTTTGAGAGTTGAATTTCAACGGGACAGTTGAGATTTAAAAGCATGTTTAAGCATGTGCACATGAACTAATCTCTCTCTTTATATATGTATATGTATAAAGATACATCAACTCATGGTTTTCTACCAATCGGATTTCCAGCAGTATCCCAGATAGGTAGGTGTATCAAAAATATTTGTCCAAGGAGTCGTGTCCGTAAAGTCAAAACTGCTAAACCCATCAAGGAAAAAAAATGAACTGCTAAATGTGTTGAGACATCACACGACTAAGTTGGCTTTTGTTGCCAAGTAAAAACACAATTACCATGCTCTTCTTAAAACACAAGGTTATCAATCCGGTCACTGTTTCGTGTAAACAGATTCGTTTCCTGTACATGACACGGGAAATGGGTGAAGTTTGGGTTGATAGGATTTAGCCTTCGTGTCTTGTCTTGCCTTTGTCATGATGGATTTATCAGGTCATGTTCTAGTCGTGTACGTGATATAGGTAAATGGGTCATGTATGGGTTGCGTTGACATGATTTTGATGTGGACCCGAAATGACATGATAAGACCACTATTACTAAAAAAAACTTGAATTGCCACCCTTCATCAATGTTTTTTTTTTGCGTACAATGTGGAGTCCGGATCTAGTAATTGTTTTAAGGAAGGGCGAATAGCTCCTCTAATGGTTTAGGGTGGGGCAAACGATGTATTATATAGCCTATGAATCCAACCTTGATCCATATGTAGGCTTTAAGTTTTGTCTTGGCTCAATGTAGATCCGCCATTGATTGTGACATGCACCAAAGAAGCTAAACCACATGGTGTACACATAAGAAACAATGCATAATGTTCATTTATAAAAAATGGTGTATACATAAGAAACAATGCATAATGTTCATTTATAAAAAATGGTGTACACATAAGAAACAATGCACAAGTAATGTTTATTTATAAAAAATGGTGTACACATAAGAAACAATGCATAAGTAATGTTGTTCATTTATAAAAAATGGTATACACATAAGAAACAATGCATAAGTAATGTTCATTTATAAAAAAATGGTGTACACATAAGAAACAATGCATAAGTAATATTATAATTTATAAGCATTTGAAAATCATCTTAATACCATTTTTTAATATTTAATCTGTATATAAGTGCAGGGATGCAAGGGACCAGAGCTACTAATGCTCAGCTCGAGAAAAACTCAAACTTAGCTCGATCTTTGTGAGCTAGAGTCCAATTGAAGTTGCTCACGGGCCAAGCTCAAGTCATCAGCACTCAGCTTGAGCAGCTAGCTAGCCTAATCAATCCAAACCTCGATGAGGATCTATCACATAAATATATAAGATTTACTTATATTTTAAAAGTTATATAATTTGGATTGGACTAAATTTGTTTGAGCTAATTCATGAGCTTAGTTGAGCTCAATCTTCAATCTCGCTGATTGAGATCTCCAACCGTGCTTGATTGAGTCAGTCCTGGATCCACTGAGCTCACATGAGCTACGGAGTTGAGCTCAAGTTGTCTAAACATAACTCTCAAGGTCGAGTAGCCTGAATATCAAAGCTCATTCGAGCTCAGATCGAGTACTTTCTTAACGAATCGATTCGAGCTCAGATCGAGTACTTTCTTAACGAATCGAGCCGAACTTGCTTGAAATCAACTTTTGACTTGTCTATGCTCAATTACACTCTCAAAATAAGAACATAGATAGTAACGCATGCACCTCCTGGAAGTCGAACTCTCCACCAGCATCAACAACACCGTTCTATTGAGGTAACACATTCGATGCAAGACGTATAGATATTTAATCTCATAGTTTTCGGTATTTATAATATCATTATTTTTTATATCAACAATAGTAAAACATGAGTGAACAATGTCAGTAGTGAGTACGATCTAATCGCTTTTATGTATAAATTGATCTTTGTTCACTCATACTTAATGATGGATTTAAGTTTTATGATTTTTCAAATAATTCACAATAATTTAAAATTATTTTTATATTCTTAAAAAACAATGATCAAACATCAAAGGATTTGCTTCCCCTCGTGAATGACCCATGGTAGGTTATCCTACCTGAACTCGGATGGTGTGATGTACGTATTGGTTGGTATACATGAGTGATAGATACCAATAATGCGAACGCTGGTTACCCCACAACGATCTACAGCGGACCGATTTTAGTATTTTACCACCCGCCCCCCTCCCTGTCTCTCTCTTCTTGAGCGCATCTTCATCTTGATCCTTTTGTCTGCCAAGAAGGTGAGAAAGAGAGAAAGAAACAGAAGAGGAAGACGAACCTGGTGTGATGTACGTATTCGTATAAATGAGTCGTAGATACCAATAATGCGAACGCTGTTTACCCCACAACGATCAACAAAACCATAGGCGCACCGATTTTACTCTTTTACCCCCTCTTTCTCTCTTCTTGAGCGCATCTTCATCTTGATCCTTTTGTCTGCCTAAAAGGTGAGGAGAGAAAGAAACAGAAGACGAAGACGAACGCCTTTGGATGGCAAGAAGCAGCAGCAACAAATACGCCACCATCAATTTCAACGAGATCTACGGCAACAAATCGTCCTCCCTCCCCTCTGCGTCTTCCTCCGCCGTCCATCCTCCTCCCCTCTCGTCCTCCTCCGTCAGGCCTCGCTTCCCCTCCAATGGCAACATGCTTGTCCTGACCCGCCCATCGAAGCCCAAGCCCCAACCGCCCCCCGCATCCGATCTCCGTCAGCCGCCGATCACCGTATCCCCTCCGATCACGACGGAAAAACCCGAACACCCGCCTACCCACGACGCTGTTTCGGCAATCCGGCCTCCTACGAAGACGGAGGCGTTCATCCCTCCCCATCGTAGGCCGGGGTTCAACGGAGAAGGGTGCAAGGCTTTGGAGAGTACCCGCCCGAAGTCCGGCGGGTCATTGGAGTCACGGGTACGGCCGGAATTCGACGGTGCTGAGAGACCTAGGCCGGGTTCGGCCGGAAATCGCCTGAGCTCAAACGGGTATTCTCCGTCTTCCTCTTATTCATCTCCTTATGATCACAAAGCAAGGAAAAATCACTTCTAGAGCTCTCACAGTACAGCCTTTTGCTTGAGAGGTACAATGCCAACAACTTCATTTGGCCTCTTTAGTATCTGATTCTGAACAAATCTTGTTTCTGATTTCTTGCTATTGAGGTGTAAAAGGAGAATTTTCTGTTTAGTTGGAGCGTCTCTTTGATGTAAAAGGATTGTGATGTTTGGGATGTTTAGGAGAAGACTTGTTATGTGTATGTTTTAGCTGTGATGGGTTTACGGTTTGTATGCGTGTTGATTGTAGGATGGCCCGTGAGAGAGACCTAGCACGAGCTTTACGTATGTATTATTATGACTACTGCTGTGAAAACATGATGTTATGCATAAATAAGATGGTGGAATTGATATTTCTGCTCAATGAATTGATCGCTTATTGTTGTCAATTATTCAGGATGAAGTCTCTGTTTGTTTCATTTCCCATTTTGTTTCACAACATTAGATGGGGCTTTGCTCGTTTCTCGAGGATCTTTAAAGACCCTGCTGCAATCAATATTCAATGATTCTAAGATCCTGTTCTTTTAAGACACTAGGGAGATTTCTTTTCAGCACTTGCATTATATGTGTCTGCATCAAGAAATGCATCTATATCTGAATATGTAATAATTTGCCTAAAACTTGGTTTCCCAATTTTATGTCAATAGGAAATATATGCACGCGCTCACACAATGTGTCATGGGTGCAACTTGCATCTTCTTAGATTTATTGATGTATGTGTACGTCTATGTTGCATGGATACGGGTACGGTACCGGTACCCGGTACGGGTACTGGGTACGCAATTTTCTAAAAAAAACTAAGGTACGGGTACGGCAGTATTAAAATATATATATATATATATATATATATATATATATATACACAATTATATAGAGCATTCTATATTTTAAAGAGCATTCTAGTGTTTGTGAATAATTTTATTCTAACTATGACTATGAGAATGGCATTTATATTCTTCTTCAAAGTAAGAACAATTAAACAACAAACACATACCAGAAGTCGTTAATTGAATTTCCAAGAAAAGATCTGAAACCAACATAAAGGCGATCCCCATCATTGGGGTTGCAGTGCTTCCCATAAGAGAATCAAGAGTTCCTCCTGAAGAAGCATCATTTCAAGAATATCATAAATCAGAATAATGAAGTCAACAACATATAAGCAAGACCAACATATACAAAAAGAATTAATGAAGAGATAGATAGACCTTTGTCAATCACAACATGTCAACATCAAATGAAGCAGATTTAAAGCTATGCATATCTTGCACATCCATCTTAATATCTGAACGATTTTCATGAAGTTAGCTCAAAATCAATGAAAAAGGTATGATAAAATGAAAGTGATTATGATATGGCATACCTGTTTTAAACTCGTACTTCGTAGTGCAATCTTCCTACATATTACATAAACTCACAACAAACTCGTATTAAATAGTTCATGAACAAACAAGCAAATACAAACTTCAATACAATCATACAATGAATTATGAAACTCAAACTCCAACAGCCTCAATTTCATCATTTCCTTGCCCATCATCAAAGGAAAAGAATGCCTCCAAATCTGTTCATCAAGAGAGAGACTAGCAACTTCAAGAATCCCAGCCCCCTTCAAATGGATCCCATTCATCTCCACCAATGTCCCACATTTTAGTCTCACCTCATTATAGTTCTTATTCTTCCTTGAGAGGAGACGAAGATTTGTGTGGACAAAAACTAAATCTTCACCTCTCTTGGGATTTAGCCTATTCCTTTTCATGGAGTGGATAAAGGAATATGTGCCCAATTCCTTTCACAACAAGAGGAAGAGGAAGGTTGTGAAAGGAGCTTCAAGGCAATGGTTTGAAGTTTGGGGATTGAAGCTCCATACATGACCCACCATTCCTTTGGTGTCAAGTCCCACCTATCTTGCAAGCAATCAAATTGGCAAGCTCTTCTTCACCACTTGAGAATTTAACAAACTCCAAGTGACCTCTCGCCTTTCTTGAGAATCCTAAAGTAATCCTTCAGCATTTGTTTCTCCCCATACAAATCTCATTGTCCTTATGTGGGGGACTCGTTTTGGAGCTTCCTCAAGCCATTGTCTACAATAATACCTATTATACAAAATATAAATTGTGATTACTATAATACAAAAACCAAAGTACATCTCTTAGATGAAAAGTAAAAGAACTTGGAACTTGAAAGTTAATTAAATTTACCTAGGATTAAGTGAATGAGCCAAGCAATGAAGAGGTGTGCAACTTTTATTCCATCTAGAAATTAGGATGTCATACACCACTCCATAGAAGGATGAATGTTGATTCAACTCCTTTTCCTCATGTTGATAGATGGCTAGCTTCACTTGCTCAATCATACAATCCCATTTCTCATAAATCAAATGAAGGTTTGGCTTATCTGTCACAAGAACGAAGCATTTCATAGATGGGCTTTGTAAAGCTTAGAATATAATCAACTTTATCCCACCAAAGGTCATTCAAAATTGTTTCTTTCACAAAGGGTACTTTTTGAACATCATCTTCTATATAGTGAGACCATTCTTCACTAATGACCATAGATTGGAGACCATGCTTAATAGTTCTAAACCTTTTAAGCATTACAATGACGGAGGCAAATCTAGTCTCAAGAATAGAAAGTAGCTTCAGATGCACAAATTGATTATACATGGCTAGCCTCATGGAATGATTCATGATAAAATTCTTAATGAAAAAGGCATCATCAAGAATGAAGAAGTAATCCAATGACACTCAAAGATAAACACTCTCATTATTTGGATTATTTTTAGGAGCACAAATATTTTTCAAAGCAAGGTTCAAGGTACAGGTGCATTATCTGTTATAACTTGCACAACATTTTGAGATCCAACCTCATTAATAACTTTCATAATTTCATCCACAATAAAGTTTTTATCTTTCACCTCACCAAAGCAATCAATAGACCTCAAAAACATAGGACCTGCATTTGAAATAGCCATAAAGTTAATCAAAGGTCTTCTTTGTACATCAGTCCACCCATCTGTAACTATGCTTACTCCCTTTTCTGGCCAAGTATCTTTGATAGGTTGAAGCAATCTCATCAAATGAGCTTTCTCTTTCTGTAATAGTGTAGTCCTGATTGCATTGTAACTAGGTGGAGTAAAACCCGAAATTGAGGTGTTAGAAGCATATTTAAATGCACTAACATAATAAGGGTTTCTAACTACATTAAAAGGCAAACCTGTAGAGTAAAATAATCTTGCTATTTCACATGTCAAGTGATCCCTTGCTTCATTGTTAAATACTTTTGCCAATTGGCTTTTACCTAATCTTTTTCTTTTACTTCCATCAAACGATTCAAGTGTAGGTGGATTCAAACTTGTAGTTCCATTAGGTAAGGGAACTTGTAATTGTCTAGAATTTTCATGTGCTTCTCTCTCAATTTGTCTCATCTCTGAAAGATATTGGTCAGAAACACCTGAACAAATAACTATGCCATTTCCTTTTTCCTTTAATAAGTGACACTTCACTCTAAAATATGAACCTTTATAAGTTAAACCACAGTAGTTACACCGCCAACTTGCATTTCCACCTCCTGCCTTTTTGTCTTGTAACAATGACACATATGCCCAAAGCAGGCAACCTTTTTCTGGTTTTTCAAATGGAAATTTACTAGTGATTGAAGCAGACAAAGTACTACCAGTAGCAGACATATTAGACATCTGAAAATAAACAAAATGAGGGTGTCATTGGGTATCTTTACTATGATAAATTGATAATTGAACACTATGTTGAAAGGTTAACAAATACCAATAGAAAGGTTGACGTAAGTAGGATGTTCATTCCATAGTTTGGAAGCATAAAGCTACTCAAAGAATGACTCAGAAGCCAAGCATGTTTTGAGTATGTAACATACGAATCACGATTCTATTGTAAAAGCAACAAGAATATAGCACAAGGACAACACTCTAAGAATACATCATGTGTATTGTTCTCTTAACAGAATTGCTTTTACAATACAAGGACAACACTCTAAGAATGACTCTTTACTATAGCACAAGGACATACGAATAACAATAAGTAAAGATGCACACACACATAACAGGATTGTTGCTGTTAACAGGATTGCTGCACACATATAACAATGCTTCATTGTTCTGCAACATTGCATTTGAGCTCTCTTACTCACATATAACATGATTACTCCCATATCACAGCAACCACATTGTAAGTGTATATATTCGATTCCATTGACAAGTGACAGCTATTTCACATAAACCACATAACGTTGTAACTTGTAAGTATACATAAACCACATAATGTCACAAACATGTCGGCATGCCTTCAATTCAATGTTTCAATACGAAATGAGCCCCATTTCCACCTGAATATATCAAAGTAGAAACAATGCACACACACAGAGTTAGTCTGGCAGCTAAGAAGAATGGAAGTTAAGGCCTTAGAGTAGGGATGTCAATGGAGTGGATACAAAATACAAGGCAGCCCCACTTCCAAAATCAATCAGCCAGGTTAGGTGACGAAACATCAGTCATCATTGAACAATAAGTTATAAAGAGAGAGAGAGCTCAAATGATCATGATAGCTCCGAGAGCTCAAATGCTCCATCTTTCGCATAGCTTTAGGAGATATCTAGACAGTTGCATTGCATACAAACACTACAACTCAGAGAGCTCAAATGTCCCATCTACACGATAGCTCGGCATGATCATGATGCCTTCAATACGAAATGAGCTCCGTGCCGTTAACCTGTAGTAGAACAACCAACAAGGCAACAACTGTACCAGGCGGTTAATAGATGAAGGATGGTGGTCGACGGTGGCCGGCGGTCGGTGATCGCACTGATCGACGATCGTTCTGAGACGAAGGAAGCTTTAGTGAGACGAAGGATGGAAGGATAGAGAAAGAGAGAGCCAGGGGAAGAATCAAGAGAGTTAGGCTTAGGGTTTTAATTTTTTTTTTGGATTGGATTCGGGTACCGGTAGGTCAACTGACCCGAATCCGGTCCACCTATGTATCGGGTACCGGTACGTGGCGTACCCATGTTTGGGTATGCGTACCAGTATACGTATTGACATACCGGTATGCAAAAGCACGTATGGGTACGTACCCAATGTACCCATATGTGTACCCGTACCTGGTACATACCAGATACGGGTACGACGCCCAAATAGGCGTACCCGTGCTACATAGGTTTACGTTTTTGGTTTAATAACAATGTCTTGGATAACACTTGTTAGATGTAGGAGTACGTTGGAATCATGATAATTATTTTATAAGGTTCCTCAACCACCTGGGAGCGCGTTAGAAACTTACAATCACGTTGATTCAGTGCTTCTCATCTTCTGTCTTACCTTGAGCTTGAGAAGCCTTATTCCACACTTGGTGGGATTGACTAGAAGATCCAATGTGAGGACTGTAACCGTTTCTAATACTATTCTAGCCCAAAGATCCCTAATAGGATCTGGAGCACAAAAGTTGAAAGATTGCACTCTCTCATAAGAAGGTTCAACACAATTTTAAGCCGGCAGTCAGCTACCTAATACAATCTCCTTTATTTGGGCTTGAGACCGTTTATGCCAGGATGAACCTTTACCGGAGGATGACTTCACTTTTTTTTGCCAAAAGATCTTTCTTTTCGGGATTACATATTAAGGAGAGAGAGAGGAATTTGATTGTTATTCGTTTTATGCTCCAGTGGTTGGTGAAGCAATCTCCAGAACCTTGGATTCTAATGGCCTTGTCATCCTAGAATACGTGGAAGTTGTATATGTAATGAAGAAGCAACTGAGCAATCAAGCAATGGTGATCCTGTTGTCATTCTGCTGTTGTCACAAGTATCAGATGTTGACATGTCCTCCCCTATTTGTGTGAAAATAATTAACCTAATAAGTACATTTAGTTGGACCAGATTAAAATAATTCTTTTGTCAATCATGCCAATGTTAGACTCCCTTGGTATATAAAATGATGCTGATATTGGTCTCATATAAGAAACGGTACATGTATTTCTTTACTAAGACAAGGTATAGATTAAATGTTAAAAGAGGGAGAGGATGACCACAAAAGTGTGAAAAAAAACAATAAAGAATGATCTAGTTTATATGGAGTTAACTGCTAGCATGGCACATGATAGGGCTATGTGAAAACAAAGAATCCATGTAGCCGACCCATGTAGTATGGGAAAAGGCTTGGTTGTTGTTGTTGTTCTATAAGACAAGGTGTAAATTAAATTTCAACACTCATGTCTGTGAACTTGGGGCGTCCCCGCCTAGCGACGTGCTGCAGAGCCCGAATGCAGTAAGAAGTAAGCAAGGGCCACTACATTTTCGCCTGAATGTAGTGAATCAATTGCAGAGAGGGTTCCCACATCATGGACGGGTGTGGGTAAAGAAGTTAGTCCCACTACATTGCCGCCCGAATGTAGTGAAAATTTTTCAGAGAGGGTCTCCGCATTTTGATTATGGACAGATGCGGGGGGTAAGGAAGCTAGTCCTAGATAATAAGATTCGTATTGGTTCTTGGAATATCGGAACATTATCGGGTAAGCTAATGGAGGTGGTAGATACTATGATTCAGAGAAAGATTCATATTCTATGTTTACAAGAGACAAAATGGGTTGGAGAAAAAACAAAGGAGATAGAGGATACAGGTTTTAAATTATGGTACTCAGGCAAAGAAAAGGCTCGAAATGGAGTTGGTATTATCATAAATAAAGATTTAAAGGAGAGTGTAGTAGACATACAACGATATGGTGACCGAATCATGACGTTGAAATTAGTGTTAGGAGCAGAGGTTTTGAATATAGTTTGTGCTTACGTACCCCAAGTAGGACTAGAAGATAGTATAAAGACAGTTTTTTGGGAAGAGTTAGATAAGGTGTTTCAAAAGATTCCACAAAGGGAAATGATTTGTTTAGGAGGAGATTTAAATGGACATGTCGGTAAAGAGGCATTAGGATATCAAGGGATTCATGGAAACTTTGGTTTTGGGGATATAAATGAGGAAGGTAGGGAGATTTTAAATTTTGCTATGTCATTTGATCTCTTTATAGTTAATACAATCTTCAAAAAACGAGATGAACATTTAATTACTTATGAGAGTGGCTTATCACAAACACAAATTGATTACTTTATTTGTAGAAAAAAAGATAGAGTGTGTTGTAAAGATTGTAAGGTAATTCCAGGAGAAAGCTTAACCACCCAACATCGACTTTTAGTTATGGATTTACAAATAAAAAAATGGACAAAGAAGAAAAGAGTGCATCGAGCTATTCGGACTAAATGGTGGAACCTCAAAAGCGAGAAAGAAGATATATTTAAACGGAAAGTCCTTCAAGGAGATGTTTGGAATTATGTTGGCACACCCTGTGATATGTGGAACAATATGGCTATACATATTAGGAAAGTGGCGAAAGATGTGTTAGGGGTATCTAAGGGAGGTGTACCGGCACAAAAAGAAGCTTGGTGGTGGAGTGAAGTAGTACAAAATAAAATCAAGGTAAAGAGGGCATGTTACAAATTACATTATGCTAAGAAAACTAGTGAAACTTTAGAAGCTTATAAGAAAGCAAAGAAGGAAGCGAAAAAGGTCATTAGTGAAGCAAAAGCTAAGATTTGGGATGACTTTTATAAAAAACTCAACTCAAAAGAGGGTGAAAGAGATATTTTTAGGATAACTAGGGCTAGAGATAAGAAAACTAAAGATCTTAATTATGTTAGATGCATAAAAGACGAGGATGAAAAAATTCTAGTGGCAAATGATGATATAAGAAATAGATGAAAAAACTATTTTTATAATCTTTTTAATGAAAATAAAGATGTTAGTATTAGTTTAGGAGATTTAGCCAAGTCAGAAAAGTATATAAACCACAATTTCTACTGACTTATTCAAAAGAATGAAGTCAAAGAGGCTCTTAAACATATGAAGAGTGGTAAATCGGTAGGACCAGATAATATTCCTATAGAAGTTTGGAAAATACTAGGAGAAATAGGAATCACTTGGCTCACAAGACTATTTATTTAAATATGGAAAAACCAAAAGATGCCCGAGGAATGGAGAGCAAGTACACTTATACCCATATATAAGAACAAGGGAGACATTCAAAATTGTGCGAATTATCGAGGTATCAAGTTAATGAGTCATACTATGAAATTATGGGAAAGAATTATCGAACGTAGGTTAAGACAAGTATCAAGTACAAAGAGAACCAATTTGGATTTATGCCAGGCAGATCTTCTATTGAAGCGATTCACCTTTTGAGACGTCTTATGGAACATTTTAGAGCAAAAAAGAAAGACCTTCACATGATATTTATTGATCTAGAAAAAGCTTATGATAGGGTACCGAGAGAGGTTCTTTGGAGAACTTTGGAAAAAAGAGGTATCCCATTGACATATATTAACCTTATAAGAGACATGTATGATGGAGCAAAAACATGTGTGAGGACTCATGAATGAACGACAGACTTCTTTGAAGTTAATATTGGGTTACATCAAGGATCAACTTTAAGTCCATACTTATTTATAATGGTGATGGATGAGTTAACAAAACATATTCAAGATGAAGTACCTTGGTGTATGTTATTTGCAGATGACATTGTATTAGTGGAGGAGTCTAAGGAAAAAGTTAATAGAAAATTAGAACTATGGAGAGAAACATTAGAAAGCAAAGGCCTCCGACTTAGTAGAACAAAGACAGAATATATGGAATGTGAGTTTGATCATTTGACTACTTCAGAGGACATAGAAATTAAAATTGGCACACATTGCATTCCCCAAAAGGAAAGTTTTAAATACCTAGGGTCAAATTTTCAAAGTGATGGAAGAATTGATGGAGATGTTACACATAGAATTAATGCTGGTTGGTTAAAATGAAGAGGAGCATCAGGTATTCTTTGTGATAAGAAGATACCATTAAAATTAAAAGGTAAATATTATAGAGCAGCAATTAGGCCTGTCATGTTTTATGGATTTGTGTGTTGGGCAGTTAATCGTAACATGTACAAAAGATGTATGTGACAGAAATGAAGATGTTGAGATGGATGAGTGGTCATACAAGAAAAGACCGTATACATAATGAGGTTATTAGAAACAAATTAGGAGTGGCACCAATAGAGGATAAAATGAGAGAACATCGTTTAATATGGTTTGGACATATAGAAAGAAGATCAAAAGAACCTGTAAGAAGGTTAGAAAAACTAAATTTGGAAAGTATTAAAAGAGGTAGAGGACGACCACAAAAGTATTGGAAAGAAACAATAAAGAATGATCTAGCTTATTGGGAGTTAACTGCCAACATGGCACACGATAGGGATCTGTGGAAACAAAGAATCCATGTAGCCGACCCCGTCTAGTATGGGAAAAGGCTTAGTTGTTGTTGTTGTTGTAATATGTCTGTGAACTTGTGTTCACTGTGCTGGTTATGTTCATGGTGTGAAAATGTGTTGACTGGCAGCTGTATAATTTAAACAAGTCCGAGAAAAAATTGTTAGTTGAAGAATTAGTACAAAGGCATCATTCTTTACAAATGGTTTCTAGATTATTATCCTGCTGGTTCATGCATCAGATTTGCACATTTTATGAACTTACCAACAGCATAATTTTCCTGCAACTCCAGTATTTATTATATATTAGACAGGATGCCCTATTGCCTCTCTCTCACTATCATTGTTAACATCCGGTTTCAGTCTTTCTTGAACTTGCCTGCCAGAATTCGCTGGTTTGCTACCTTACTTCCAACATCAATTCTGCATTGCCCCGTTTGGCAAAGTGGGCGTCAGAGCAAAGGGTAGTGTGTCCCCTCCTGGGGTTTATCTGGATGAGGGTTTCTTTTCATGAAGAAAAAGCATCTGAGTCTGCATTACTACAGTCAAAAACATCTAATTTGGCATTAACGGGCAAGAGAAAACAACCCACATTCTGTATGTCCCCTTCCCATTTACATCGATCTCATATATGCTTCCATCATGTGTCTCATATCTGTTTCTATGTAGCTGACTTTACTTAATGTAGGATAAGTCAAAGTAATACTGGTTTTGTTTTTGCTATCTGAGGTGAACTGTGGCCATCTTCATCTCCTTTTGAGTTCTATTCTGCTATGAGAAACTTGTTTCGACCACCATTTCTGCTGCTACGAGAGTGTATTACGTTGCCTAACTCCATTAGTTTTTGACAAGGCTGCTTGTCTTCATCAATACCATCACTTGTGTCGGGATGAATAGCCCACAGAACTGTTTAGGACGGGTAAATTAAGTGTTTAGTCCAGAGACTGAATCATGGGCTTTTGTTGATTTTCATATTTGGGGAACTCGGATCCCCCACTGACCATCATTACCTCTGTTTTGAGATTCCAAGATGTTTCTTGTGTTGTATTAATGGTAGTAGGCAGCAATAGGTACATAATGACAATTATACTTTGGTGACCAATTATAGAATTGAGGGCGTGTGATTGCCCCGGCATTTGTTTGCAGACATTGATGCCTCCGATTTAGAATCATGCTCCAGTGTTTTGCCTTTTGGTGAGGGTGTTTGTTAATCCAAAGACAACTTTAGGGAGCATTCAGGTTCATGAATGGCGAAGTAGGGGACAGACTTTGCTGTCGTTTTTCATGGGTGACCGCCCCACCAATCAAACGAGGGACTATACTGTTCTAAATGGTTCTCCTCATGCTGCTTTGGGGACCTTTATCTGCAATATGTTGGATAAATCGGTTCTATATGCAGTAGCGACTGGATGTTCTGGTATTTTATGCCTTATGGGGAATCTACTTCCTGGAAAAGATGCACTTCTATTTCTTCTTTTCTTTTTTAGAATGAGAAAAAAAAATCATACTTCTTAGCGAAATTCTCTAGCACCGCCTATAGTAAGGGTTTGCTCTTCCATAAGCCATCAAGAGCCTGGATAAAGGAGGGTTGCATTCAGTGGTGGATCTAGATTTGGGGCGAGGCGAATAGCCCCTTGAATGGTTTCAGGTGGGGTAAACTATGTAGCCCATGGATTGTACCATAGGCTATAGACTTTAAGTTGATTTTCAAAATCTCGGGGCACCTCTGCTCAGTGTAGATCCGCCACTGATTGCATTAGATAGCCGACATCCACTGGAAATCCTTTTAACCTTTCAATTGAGGGTGTGATCTTTCCAACCCCCAAATGCATTGGATCTCATCTTGACTTCGAAGATAACCACGCCACAATAGTACTGGGATAGGTGAAGCCTTGGGATGTCCCTGTATTGCATCTTCTAGCCAAGTCCACTTGAAAGGCATTAGGAAGACCAAAGTCTAAAAGGAATTGAAGTTCACTCCAGCACTATATTATATGGAATTAATATAATATAAATGTGGCATGACTGATCTATTTTTACAGTGTTGAACCCTATTGCGAACGTCCATTACCGAAAAATAACATTTGTTATCGCCATTTCCAACAGTTGGTTGTCCTTCCTTGCTACCTGAAGTTAATCATGATAAAGGGGAAGAAATGAAGCAACCCTGTAAACACTAATGCATGTTTTGTTGGTATCCTAATGCTTTTTAAAAATTAACTTGGAAAAAAACACCTTTCCTATGGAATAACCTGGAGTAAAACTCTAAAGTTATGACAACTGCGCCCGATTAACTCTAATATCGTAAATCCTTACATATCTTCTGGTTATCTAAAGTTATGAAATATCTTCTGGTTGTCCTTCTTTGATGCGAGTGCCAGCAAGTTGTTAGTGATGCATGGCGCACAAAAATAGCAAGAACTCACGTGTTCAAGGCCATGGGTGAACTGAAGTCGAACAAGGAACAGCTCAAAGAGTTGGACAAAGTCTTGGCAACATTATCGAGGATCTGTTAAAATTGTTAGTCATGGATTCCTGCCTAATCCGATCTTGATATATAAATATATATATGTGAATGATAGGATCCTTTGAGAGTATAAACTCATAAAACTTGACTGTCTGATTACGCTTCATGGACAAATAAGAACAGGCCAATAATGCACCATCTTTGTTACATGGAGTTGTCTTTGTCACATATCAGGCTCATGTATGAGGAGGATTGCATCTTTTTGGTACCGATTTCGATCTTTGTGGTCCTGAGTATATACTATAAGAGGACACTACCATTTCTATACATACATACATATATATATATATGCATACATACATACATACATATATATATATATACATACATACATACATATATATATATATATATATACATACATACATATATGCATACATATATATATATATATATATATATATATATATATATATATATATATATATATATATATATATATATATATATATATATATATAAGGTTTAAGGATACAGACTACATCAACTTTATTCAAACAAATCTCAATCATCCAATCTAAGGACCATGCATACAAACTCTATTAATACCAATCACAATCTTTAAATCTAAGGGTCATCGATAGTTGATATTAAAAATCAAAAAGTGAATATACTTTTATAGGATATTTGATTGTCCCATACACATTTTTCATCTTTTCTTTTCAATCTCAACCATTCATTCATTTCAAATGGTTGAGATTGGTTTGAATAAAGTTTACATACGAGTAGTTTGGATAATATGCCTTCTCTCTTCCGTCTCTCTCTCTCTCTCTCTCTCTATATATATATATATATATATATATATATATATATATATATATATTAGTGATTGAACTAAATTTTTTCTCCTCACGTAAATCTCACCTCAACTAAATTTCGCCTCACCCTAGAAGAATTTCTTGGTCTGCCGCTTGCAAAAAGAGACTGGCATGTTCCTCATATGCAATAGCCTACCGTTTGGATCATCAGCCTTGAACAAAATGAGACTCATCAACCTTACTAGCATTATTTACAGTAGCCTTGTTTTACGGCCGAAGCCACATGCTTAGCCCAGACCTTCAGGTGGGATTTCATGTGGGGTTCTGATTTTGGTGATGGGATTCTCAGAACAAGCAAATCACTTCTCTCACCCAGCCATTCCTCAGAAAGATAGGGCCTCCTAACTTTCTCAGCTTCCTCAGCTTCTTCGCCGACTCGCCTAAGTCCTGGGAGCACATTTACCATGCAGGGGTCTGGGATCTCCCTGTCGAATACGAAGCCGAGGTCCGTGAAGCTCTTCAGTTCCTCGAATTCGAGATCTCCCAGGCTCTTGAATCTTCTATTCCTTCTTACACTAACTTGTGTGCACAACGATCCTTCGAGTGCTCTGGATAGTCTTGGTCTAGGAATGCCCGGAAACTGAGATCATGCATATATGTCTAACTCAAGGTCTCGAAAGTGTTTGACAGAAAGAACAATAACAATTAGGAAAAGATTGAAGAAGGTACATTTGCTTGAACAAGCTTCGAACAACGAGACTGCGTCGATCAGAACTCAAACAGAGAGAAACCATGGAATTCGACGATCTGATCAGATTTGTGTCTAAGCAAAGGCAAGTTGGCGAGTGGATGTTGTCACCAAGCTCAACATAATCGACACATTATGTCATAGTAAAGCCTAATTAGAATACCAGCTCTTGAATAATTACCTTAGTGGAAGAACAGTGAATCCCAACTCTAGGTGGAAAATCATTTCGAAGCTTGCAGACTGCACCTTCTCCTCCATGCTCGATCTCAATCCTTCCAAAACAGGACGGCAACGAAGGACTTCTTGACATAGGAATAACAGCCTCAGAAACACAACTTATCTCGACTGGTGCGCCATCATTAGCAGCTTCTTCAGATGGATGAATTGCAGGGATATCAGGGGAGCTGACCACATCTACTTTCATGAAAGGGCTTGATGAACGGGTTGGAAATGCAGGATCAGCTTGTGTAAGTATATTCTCATAGAACCATTGCTCATCCAAGCTCTCTATGACATCAAAGCCAGTTTTATTTTCTCTCAATGCCATGTCTATGTGAATCACCTCGTTTTCCATGAGAGAGAGAGAGAGAGAGAGAGAGAGAGAGAGAGAGAGAGAGAGAGAGAGAGAGAGAGAGAGAGAGAGAGAGAGAGAGAGAGAGAGAGAGTTGTCTCCTTACATTATCAATATTGGAAATAAGATGGGCCATCTTTAACAGAGACTGGTGAGGTAGAGTGTTTGACTTTTCAATTGCAAACAAGCCTGGATTCTAGAGGATGAGCATCATTAAGCACTAGTTTGAGTTTGTATCAATGAATTATTATTTGGCATAGATTATAATAATTGTCTCATTGAGAAAAGTTGAGTTATAAATTGAAGGTAAGGAATTGTTTAGTATTATTAATAAATGAACAATGTGGATTCTTTTAGCCAGCATCATAAGTTAGCTGAAAAATATTGCCTTGCTTATGCTTTGTCACATGTAGGATTTAGAAGAATACATGAATGGCACAATTTTAATCTATTAGAGCCAGCTGGGGCTGATAAACAAACCCGGCTGGTTGCGGTTTGGCTCGGTTCAGCTCTTGATGAGTTTGTTTATGTTCGATTTGCGACTAAACCAACCGAACACATCCTAGCTCGCTCTTAAAGCGTGGACTGAATATGAACAATGTAGAATGTAGCTACATGACCAGCAGCATGGTGCCTGCAGGCAGCATAGTGCTCATTTGTGAGGATGGATTACACCAACTAGACATACCAGGACTCGAACCAGCCCAAAGACTGGCAGGGACCGGCTGGAACTGAAACCTGTCAAATTGGACTAGGGACAGGGGACCACCTGATTTGGTTCCAATTCCGGTTCTGGTTCCACCTTGTGTGGAACCAAAACCGGGCCAAAACCGGAATCGTCAGCTTCTATATACTTGTTCAATAGTTTTTTCTGGTTTTGGGCAGTTTAGGACTCAAACTGGAGCCGCGGCCATCTTGAATCCGATACCGGCGAACTGTTGGGTTACCTCTTTGCAGGCCTCTATAACATGGTCCATAATCAACTCCTGCAAGAGGTTGGAGGCGTCCACACTCACTTCAGCCATGAAGGGTCCAGGAAATTTTAATATGTTATCTTGATTATAGTCTTCGGAACCAAGAAGTCTAGGCTGGTCAGCCATTGGGCTTCATCTTACACCTGCCCGTTCCGACCCAACCTTGCAGGTTCAACCGAAACTGAACCACCCACAGAACCGGGGACTGGTTCAGTTCCAGTTGTACCTACTGAAAAACCGAACAAGAACCAGTGGTCCAGAACTACCGGGTTCAAGCACCTTTTCTTTATTTGTAAGTTGCGCCTTATTTTTTAAATGAAACTGGAACCAAATTTGAATTATACCCTGTTTGAGGGTGCAACTGAAACCAACTTCGAAACTGGAGGAACTGGAACCGGAACAGAGCCTAGCATATAGTCCCTTCCTCAGGAGAATACTGATAATCTTATGTGCTTCATCTGCATAGAATATAGTGGAAATTTTCTCTTAGTTGCAAGTGTGTTCTCCTTCCTGAATGAGTTCCTTGACTTGCATGTGCTCTCAGCTTTACTATTTGGAAACACAGAGATGAATATTTAGTTTATTGCAGCTCATATATAGGATTTTATGTATACATATCCTAGAAAACCATGTTAACCCAATGAATTAGATTGGTATGATAGAATTAAATGCTAAATCCTTTCAATTTTACAAGAAAACTGCATAAAAAGTAAAATGATGATTCAATAAATTAATTAAAAAATCATCAAAAGAATGCCAAAATGATACACCAAACGATTTCTTTTTACTGATTCAATTATTGTAGCAACCTTTGGACCTGCCCAACAGTGAACCTTGGGGTGTGTTTGATACACAATTACAGGGGAAGTGAACCATAATCTTTGGTGCTTACAATTTCAAGTTTCATTGTGAATCTGGAACCCATCTCTTGTATGAAACTATGGTTCTATAGGTCCAATTTGAGTTAAAGACTTCAGCACCACATTAGAAGTGGACCACAATAATTGAACCTAGTGCTTCACATGAAAACCCAAGTTCCTTATTTTCTACTGTGTTGCTAGCATATCGTGCACAAAAGCCCAAGTATCAATACCACTAATGAATTAGAGGGTATACGCATGCAGTTTTAGTGCCAGGAGCCTGACACCAGAACCCAAATAGGTGGTTCCAGAATGTGGGTTCTATTTTTTTATTTCAAAATCTGTAATGGTTTTTTCCTGATTTCAGGAGATTTAAGACTGATCGGAACGGACAATTCCAATTCCTGGTTGTAAGAAAACCAAAACTAGCATTTTGGTACCACTGGTTCCAGTTTACCCAGAACCGGCCAGTCTACTCAGTGCTCCTAAATGGGATACAACATACATTTTTGGCCTATGATCTAAGATCAAGTATGGTTTCTATTGTTACCAACTTCATATATGATATATTGTCCATGTGTAGCAAGGTCCACAATGACCCACCTTGGCGGTGGGCTGCTAGATCTCAAATTGGAATTCGAGTTCCATAGTCCTGGCCTCGCAATCAACACCCTGGACTCTCTCGCCTTGTGTTTTAACAGGTTCCCAACCCATTTTCAGGATCCAGGTTGGGTTTGGGTGTGGCTCAAACCACCCAATCCACACCATTATGCGACTTGGTAGCTTGAATAAGAAGAAATGTCGATTAGAGGCTTTTCTTCATGGTAAGCACGAAGGTACTTTGTTTCTTCTCCTTTGTTCCTAATCTCTCTATGTTGGTTGCTGTAATATTTATGCTTCATATTGGATATCTCATCAATATCCAGCAAACTATATATATTATTTGTACATAAAAGTAGAAAAAATCATAGAAAGAATATTAAAGAAAAAGTCTTTAGGATTTCGAATTGAAGACCTATTTTGCACGAAAGTAACCAACAAGTCTGTTAGTACATGTGGGATGATATTCTGAATATGATATAACTTTAGTTCACTCAAAGTATAGACGACGTTTTAGAATATGATATAACCCTCTATCATCCAATTTAAGCAAGAGGGAAGAATCAATTTTGTGAAAGTTCTGATATTTATAAGTAATTTTGGGAATTTAAAGAAAATATGGATGCAAATTAGAGAGTTTCTGTTCGCTCCCTTTTTTTTCTGGTGATAAGAGGTAGGGATGGCAATCCACACCCATGGGGAAAATCCCAAATGTGAGAACCCGCCCCACAGTGGGTTGGGTTGGGATAACCCTTTGATGTGTGTTGCGGTCGGATTTAGGGTGAGCCTGACTCAATCCATCTTTTATATATATATATGAAAATTGAATCCTACAACCTCTTACACATGGATACTCATGTCCACCTCTTGTGAGTATTAACTAGAAAGTTTATATATATATATATATATATATATATAAACTGGATCCTACAACCTATTTCATAAGCATATGCATCTCTATCCTTTACTTTTGAGGGGTAATAGTGTAAAAAATAACCACCTTATTACATTCATGCTTTCTAAAAATAAAGTATCGACACAAGTGTGAATGTCTAAGGATTTAAGACCCAAACACCGTATATATACATTTAACTATTTGATATCATTATGTCAATGATTAAATTAATTGCTATGCTTTTCTTTAATCTTGGTGACAATAAGCTTATGAAGTGGAATCTTCCATATCCTGGAAGCTCTTTTATGGCTCTATGAGATAAACTAGAGGAACAAGTAATTTATTAATCCATGATGCAGAACTCAGTGGCGGCGGATCTACATTGAGGCGAGGTGGGGCGGCCGCCCCACCTAAAATTGGGAAAATAAATGAAAATGTTATAGGGGATGATTGAATCCATGATCACTATACATAGTCTTCCCTACTTCAAATGGTCAAATAGGCAGTTCACCCCATCCCACAAAAAATTCTAGATTCACCACTGGCAGAGCTTGGTCCTTAACGAGGACAATTCAGATGCTTAATGTGGAGCCTAATTCACTCTTCCATACTGCCTCTGTAATTAGTGGTTATTTACAGTGGAAATCTTTTTTTGTGGTGATCATGAAGCAGGAAGCAAGAAATACTTTGGAGTTGGAGATTTGGAATCACAAGTTTGAAAGTTTTGAGAAGTCTAATGTGGTTCAAACCAAAACCAAACCAAGTAGAAAACCAGCTGAAACTGGAAATGAAACCAACCCAACCATCTCTGAAACTTGGTTGAGACCAAAATGACGGTACCAACTCATCGGTGTAATCTCTTTTTAAAATTTGTTTTTGGTTTTGTGGTTTTATAAGTTTTAGACTCATAAACATTAACAGAAGCGGTGGTTCTGACTAAGACCGGAGCCGATGGTTTGTTAGCCTAAACCGGAGATGTCTACTTCTAGTACATATTTATTTCTTTGTCCTAATAACCATGTAGCTGATCTTACTTAGCATGGAAGAAGGCTTGGTTTTGGTATGTGGTTTAATCATGATTAGTAGTTTGTCACTGCTCATTTGCAATGCCACTTGGATCTACATTTGTGGACTGTCACCTTTCTGTCTTGGATATTTTCTCCTTTGCTTTCAACCTTTACTTTTCCATTCTAATGGATCATTCCTTTGTGCAGGAGATGAGAAAGAACCCAATTCTACTTTAACACAATGACCAATCAATTAGGGTTGGGTTCTAAATCCTTAAAAGCTTTGAACCCTAAATAATGGTCCACATTTTTAGTTACTAAGAGGACCAAAAGCATATAATCTGCTTTTCAGTGACAACGAGAACAACAAAGAGATTGATGTACATGATGGGAGCTTTAAAACCCTAAATAATGGCCCATATTTTCAGTGACTGAGGAATGACAGTGAAAGATATTGATGGGCATTGCTGTACATGATGAAAGGCTTTAAACCTTTGAATAATGGTTTATATCTTCAGTTACTTGGAAGACCAAGAGAATACCTCTACTTTTCAGTGATGATGAAAACCACAAAGGTATTGATGGACAATGGGGAACATGGGAAAACCCTAAACCCTGAACCCTAAATGATGGCATATATTTTCAGTTTCTAAGAGTAGACCAGGTGGGGGTAAACCGGAACCGGCGGTGGTTCTTCATTGTTGTTTATGGTTCCACCTAAACCATATTAGCCTGCTACCATTTTGTTCTGGTTTTGATTATGGTTCTCTAGTTTCAGTTGTGATAGTTCTTATTTCGTTTGAAAACTCGTTTCATCGATTTGGAACTTTACCACCAAAGATTGGTTATGCATCGCCTGTATTTTTGTTGAAAGTAGAATTGCAATCAAATTTGGGAGTCTTTGATTCAGTTCCGACCAGTTCGTAGTTTGAATCCATGAGATTAGATCTAAAATGGGCACCTCTAAAGAGACAAAGAGTAGACCTGACCGGTTTGAAACTGGCCCAGTAGGTTCAACCAGGAACAAACCGACCCAAGAACTAGTAGAACTGGAACCGAGAGTCACCTAATTCGAAATTGGCTCCACCTTTCATAAAATCAGAACCAGCCTGAAATCGGAAATGATGGTCCCAAACAGCTACTTCAATAGATTTTAACTTTTTCTATAACATTTTACATTTTTATTCTTTTTTCTTATTTTAGCCATTTAAGACTCAAACTGGAACCGAAACCGAAATCTACTCGATCCCGGTTCAGCTCAAGTTCCTGATTTTAGAAAAAACTAGAACCGGCCATGTCTAACCAAGACCAAGAACACCTATACAAGGGTGCTGCACAGGTGTTTAATACTCGAGACACTGTCATGAAACCTATATTTCTGATGTGATTGAACTCTGCACTAATTATTTCAATTTTTTTTAATTAAAGACAGTTTAATGCCATGTACTCAGCTAAATTCTGATGATCAAAGTCTAGCACTAAATTCTCTTTAAAAGTTTTAAGTACATAATAGGTGGAACAGAAAGAGAACAGTTTTTTGATGTTTTTTTTAATACAAGAGGAGGCCACAGCCTCACACAGACACACCTCATGCAACCCCCCGGGAGTCGAACTCCCCACAAACAATTAGGGCATCAAATACGTCCTACCGGTTGAGCTAACGCTCTGGGTGCAACAGCTTTGATGTTTGATCCAAGGAAAGCATGACTCACCTTTCTGACGCAGGATTCTTATCACACCTTTTGAGAAATTTTTTCTTTCTATTCCTCTCTTTAGCATTCATTTAGACCACAAATCTTTCTTAGTTTTGAAAATAATGGCCTGGGACCTGCTTTAAAACAAGAGAGAGAGAGAGAGAGAGAGAGAGAGAGAGAGAGAGAGAGAGAGAGAGAGAGAGAGAGAGAGAGAGAGAGAAAGGTAAAGTATGTTTGAGCACAAGGAGCTGCTTTCGTCCTATTCGTCCATCTTTTCATCGTGACAATTCCTTCAATCGCCACCACCCACAATGTAAAAGGAAAAGAGAATTAAAAGAAAAGTTTTCATGCGTTCCCTCCAACTCAAAAAGCAATCTCCCCTTGCTACTCTTTTGTCATACTGATCATCATCTTCTCTTTATTGCAATAGCAGAAGAACGTATTCATCCTGTTAAAGAATGGATATGCTAGCACCTAGTATTGTTAGCTTATATGTGTGCACAGAGAAAGAGCACAGTATATGTTAGAATATATTTAAACAAATCTCAACTATTAAATTTGAAAGATTGATTGTTGAGATTTGAATTTAAAAAATAAAACATTGTTTTTGAATAATTATACTTAAAAAAGTATAAGTTTACCTTATTATTTTTAAAATTCAAATCTCAACCATTCATCTATCAAATTAGATGGTTGAGATCTCTTTAGATATATTAGTATATAATATTAACATACTAAGATTTATATGTATATATATTGGTAAATGCTCAAACATTATTTGTACTCAAATCTATTCAAACATCTTTTCAACAACATGATGAGTGACAAAGATTTGAATTAAAAATATTATTATTTTTACTTTATATTTAATATATATACATTAAATGTTTTTTTGTTTTATCACATCAATCATTCATCTCAAAGATCTAAAGATTGAGATGATAAAGTAGATTTTGAGCACATAGAAGAAGGTTTGAGAATTATCACTACTCGTATAATATCCTGTTATAATATAATACTCAAACCCTTTTCATGCTCAAATCTACTCAAACATACTCAATGTTTTATTAGCATGATCAAGAATCAAGATTCGAATTAAAAGTACCATGTAATTTTGTACTTTGCATTTAATATACTATATACATTAAATGTTTTATGTTATTACTTTAATAATTCATATCAAAGATCAAACCGTTGAGATGAGAAAATAAAATTGAGCATGGATAGGGTTTGAACATTTACCGATATATGCATATAAAGAGAGATGTTCTCACGTCCTAATACTCATGCTTTTCCATTAATTTTTTGGCACAAGTATAATTTAAAACCTTAAAAAGGATTTTAAAGTTAAAAGAGACAAGCATATTATACTATTGCCCTTAAAAAGTAATGGGAAAGTATGACTAAACGTCAGAGTTGTATACAAAGCAACTAGTCTCATATACAGTCAGTTATATATATGGAGAGAGAGGGGTGCTAGGAAAAAACCAAACCGAAATTGTGAGTTCGTTTAAGTTCGATTCTGATCATGCCACAGTTTAGTTTGGTTCTCAAAATACTAGAAACCGCCGGTAGCGGTTTGGTTCGACATTGAGGCTAGAACCGAACCAAACTGAACTGTGAATGCTCCTATTGGTCATAGTTCAACTATCAGCCCACCTATACATGCTGACCACACAACTTGTTCACCTATCCCAGCAATTTTTATAAATTTCTCTTCAAATTCAAGGCAAAAATTGTGAAAATGTTCATCTAGTTGAGAAAAACTTAGTTAATATATTTATACATACATATATATATATATATATATATATATATATATATATATATAGAGAGAGAGAGAGAGAGAGAGAGAGAGAATGTGATTGGTTCTCCATCTCATTCATACTTAAATTTACTAAAAAATCTTTGTCGTTTGATTGACACGATCAATAGTGAATATTTGAATTTAAAAAGTAAAATATATTATTGCATGTTAAATATGAAGTGTGAAAAGTATAACAACATATTTTGCTTTTTAAATTCAAACTTTTCATACTCAAATCTACTCAGGCATCTTTATCATCCAATCAACATGATCAATAGTGAGGATTTGAATTTAAAAAACAAAATGTGTTTCTATACTTTTCAAACTTCACATTTAATGCAAAATGGTATATTTTAGTTTTTAAATTCAAATCTACACATTGATTATGTCGATCAAATGGTGAAGATCTTTGAATAGATTTAAGCTTCTCAACTTCAAATTCTCATAATTTTACACAATATTGTTAGTTAGGAGGTCTCTCAAGTCTTAGTTGATTAATAGTAAAACTCTATGACTCTCTTAAACATGAGAAATTGAAGTCTCAAAGTGTAAAATTTGAGAATCTAGAGGGTTCCTTTGTGAAATTATATATATATATATATATATATATATATATATATATATATATGTGTGTGTGTGTGTGTGTGTGTGTGTGTGTGTGTCAAGAGGTGTGCTACTATATCTCCTCTAAGAAGACAAGGGACAAATATTTCATTCTTTTTTACTATGCACATAATGATATTTTACCATTATATGGTTGTTCCTTGACCTTATCAGCTCCACTCTTTATGAGAGTTATTGATGCGTTATTGTCTCAACATATGACAGCTGATTCATTGACTATGTTCAACTTCAAATCACAAATGAAGTGTCTTATCCAAAAGGCACTCATTGTAGTCATACTATAAGTAATATACTCAATCATTTTGTATGCAATGCTATAAAAACTTGTTTGTTGTATGACCAAGAAATTATATATATATATATATATATATATATATATATATATATATATATATATATATATATATATATATATATATATATATATATAGGGGGTGGAGGATGATGGTAGATGATAAGATGCCAAAATGGGCCTTGCCCAAGGGACCAGGCCAAAGGATTCCAGCCCATATTTGAAGCAGAGCCAAATGACCCAACCATATGGCACTGGGGGCCGATGCGGGATGGGCCGTAGGGTCATAGGCCCAGTTGATATTAGATCGGTTCTATACCGATCCAAATATGCTTGAAATCCAAGTCCAACCGCAACGTTTTAAGCTTCAACAAGCCATATAACAAAAAACTATATATACACATAAATGTAATAATATATATACATGTAATGGAGAAAACTATACATGTATATATGTAATTGAAAAAACTATACATATATATATGTACTATATATATTACATATATATATATATATATGTATGTATTTGTATGTATGTATATGTAATGGAAAAAATTATATATACATGTAATTGAAAAAACTATATATGTGCATATATATATATATGTGTGTATACACACACACACACACACACACACATATATATATATATATATACATCTATACATATAATATAGTATATATATACATGTGTATATATATTATTGAAAAGCTATATGTACATACATATGTGGGCTGGGCCAGCACTTTAAAGGCCCATATAAAATGTGGCCAAGCCCGGTCCATATTGACATCTCTAGTAGACGGTTGAGCTAGGGCCATACTAGTGGCTCATTATATGATTGAGATTTATAATGGATAACTGAAGGTTCTCTTGGCCTCCTCCAATTCCAATTCCATTTGCAACGAAATGTGGAAACGTTGATATTATACATTATCATTTTCCCTCTCCATCCATATAACCCTCGTCGGACACAGTCGTGTTGTGTCGACACAAGCCTTCTGCGAAATGCACAGTCCCGATACATTTCTCGGAAAATGAACTGAGCTTCTCGCGGTTCAGTTTGGTTTGTCTTGTGCTCAATCCATTCATGTTCGGTTCGTGACCTAAACAAGCTAAATACAAACAATTTCATGTTCGGTTATGAGTTCATACTAGCATGTTCAATTCAGTATATCAAGCTTATATATACGAATATGGTAGCAACGTTGTTGATCCAACAAATTCCAATGTATATAATGATGAAATATTTCTAATTTACAAAGCATGCGAAAAAATTAAAATGACTTAATTTCTAATCAATAATTATATTAAATTTAACTAGTAGCTTGTGTCAGTGGTGGACCTAGAAAATTTTCTCGGGTGAGGCGAAATCCACTTGGATGAAATTTCAGGTGAGAAAATTTGACTTCTTTTAATAAATTTTGGATTTGTTCGAGTTGGAAGACAACTCGCTTGGCCATGAATGGACTCACCATTGGCTCAGTCTTCACCTCGTCTAAGCCGGGTTGATGTTCGATTCGTGTTTGGACCGGCTTAAAAGAGCCAACAAGCCAAACATGAAAATCATCGTCTTGTAATGACCAAACAAGCCATTAACAACCCAGTTGAGTTCATTGGGCTCTTGTGCCAGCATTATCCATATCCGAGTAGTAACTCTTTTATACTAAAAATATAAAAAATACAAGCAGACCCATCTAGAGAGAGAAAGTCTGGGCTGCAATTGGCTCAGTGTGGAGCTCATCTAACTGGGCTGATGTTTGACCCATGTTTGGCTAGGCTCAAACGAGACAACACGTTAAAAGCATCGACTTGTAATTACCAAACAAGCCATGAACAACTCGGTTCAGTTTGTTTGGCTCATATATCAGTACTATTCATATCCGTATCAGTAACTCTTTTATACTAAGAGTCTAAGTATATCCATCTCTCTCTCTCTCTGAAGAGAAAAGAGGAGAGGAAAACTGGATTATATCGGCTGCTAACCTACCAATTACTTTTAGTTGGTAATTTAAATATTTAAAGTTTTGAAACAAAAATATGAAGAACACTATTGTTACACTCATACTACCCAAAAGGAGGTCTAAATTTCATCACTCGTATATATATAATGGTTCGTGGTCATCGTTTCAACACAATAATTTGAATTTAAAAAGTAAATTATTATATATTAATTGTTAAGTATGAAAAGCACAACAATATATTTTACTTTAAATTCAAATCTTCACCATTGATCACATTGATCTAACAGTGAAAATATTTAAACATGAATGATATTAAGCATATACTGGTATGTATATAGATAAAGATAGATACATGAGAAAACTCAATCCTACTCATTTCTAACATATCTATCCATTGCTTTTAATTGGCATGAATATATTCTTCATCATTTTTTTAAACCCTTTAAAAAATTATAAGAGTAAGGCGTTAAAAGTGAGAACGATCCAATCTCTCTCTCTCTCTCTCTCTCTCTCTATATATATATATATATATATATATATATATAGAGAGAGAGAGAGAGAGAGAGAGAGAGAGAGAGAGAGAGAGAGAGAGAGAGAGAGAAAGAGAGAGAGAGATTCTTATAAAAAAGGAACGGAAGTCTTTAATATTAATTGTTAAGAATTAAAGTAGCAATTGACACGTGCATTTCAATGTGGACCAACCATGCAAAGGGTAGGAGAATTAGTGACACCCGGTGGTCGTCAGCAAATGCGTACGTATCTTATCTTGACATCACATGGCATTCCATGTTTTAAGGTGGGAATATTCTCAAAAGAGGCAGTTATAATCGTAAGGGTGACAGTTTCGTTCCCTACCTGTCAACCCGACCTGAAATTTACAAAACAAAAAGGTGTTATGAGTCAGGGAGAGGCACCTTGGGTCAGGTCTGGGCGACCTGGAGCATCTCGATCAAGCTTGGTTGGGTTAAGGGTGAACCAAAGCCAACCCGAAGTGAACGTCTGGTTCGCCAGTTTGGATCTGGACCAAAGTGTTGAATCCGAACCACCTCTAAAACAGATGGGATTTGAAATCGGGTGAACTGGAGTCAAAACCATAACCTAACCATGGATCCCCTCTGTGTTTGGTTATGGTTTCACCTGTCATAAACAAAAAATCACACCTTTGTTGATCTTTTTCTTAATGAAATTGAAACCAAATCAAGATTGGAACGGAGTGGAACAGGACACAAGACCGGCAAAATGAAAAGCATAACTGAAATCAATGAAGAACGGGTTTGATTCAGTTTCATATTCAAGGCAACCAAACCGGGGGTTTGGAACTACTAATCCCGGTTTACCAAGTACATAATATATATATATATATATATATATATATATATATATATATATATATATATATATAGGGAGGAAAAAGATGATGTACTACGTGCTCAAACTCACACACTGCTTTCTGTCACTTTAACCACCGCCGCCACTCTCTTCTACCTTTCACCACTTCGCACCTTAAAACCACTCTTTACTACCAGTTAAAACCTTTATCATCACTGTCAAAACTACATAAAAAAAACTACAAACTACTTATATGTACAATTGTTTAGGTTTTTTAAATGGTTGCTGGAGGGTGATTTTGAACTGTTAGAGAGTGGTGGAAGATGGTGCAGAGTGCTGCAATGGTTGAAGCTTTGGAAGTTTGCACCTTGCTGAATTGAGCGTGGACTCCATTCTCTCTATATATATGTATGTGTGAGAGAGAATGACAAATGACACTAAATATCCTGCTCTAGCTCCAAGTTATTCAAATGCATTAATTTGAACATTAACTACAACACTATGACAGTGCTCTTGAAACAGATGGCTACTAAGTACCAATGTATGATTCGTTGAACTTTTCACAATGATATAAATACAGGAATTAAATTCGCCCACTGAAAGCACGATGGCCTTTCTCCCCCCGCCCATTAAAGGGGGCTTCGTTCATGAACAAATGAAAATAACAGACATCTATCTGCAGACTTTTTAATACAAAGAAAATAATTGAAGCCGGGCATGCAAAACAAAAGGTAGAGAAAAGGCCGAAAAGGCCGTGGGGGAGCCATTATTTAAAGGTAACCCGTTCTGTCCGGGCGCCCATCTCACCAGAGTAGGCAAAGTCAGTAACTCATGTCAATTGCTTCCACCACAGCTGCCATTCACTCTGCACGCGCACAAGCTAAAGTAAACAAAACACCATTTTGCAACGAAACTCTAAAACAACAAATGATTAACTAAATATCAAATATAGAGAGAGAACTGAATAAAAGAGAGAGAGAGAGAGATGATAGAGATATGTGGGACTATGAGACTATCCGTCGAGTATTGTTGGAGGACCGTATTATATATATATATATATATATATATATATATGTGTGTGTGTGTGTGTGTGTGTGTGTGTGTGTGTGTTTGTGTTGGGGGAGGAGAGAAAGAACGGCTCCAACACATCTCCGTTCATGAATAAAAAAAATCGAACAGTTCATGTCTAGAAAATATATTTCTAAAAACCATATATATATATATAGGATATGGTAAGCCACTGTACCACTGTCACCACAATAATGTCCGACCGTTTTCTGCTGACGGTTAAACTGTCTACCAGTGGTTGGAGAGAGAGATGACGGTGGTAATTGGTAGTTAGATAATAGGTATCACCACTGTCTACTGGTGGTTTATATATATATATATATATATATATATATATATATATATATATATATATATATATATATATATATATATAGATAGATAGATAGATAGATAGAGAGAGAGAGAGAGAGAGAGAGAGAGAGAGAGAGAGAGATGGCATTACTAATTCAGCAGGTTATAGACAGTGGGGTTCAGCAACGGAAACTTTTGGTTTGAGATTAGATGCGATTAGATTGAGAGAGAGTGTGTGCAACGGCAGGAGTAACTCGGCAGGTTTATAGAGAGCAGGGTTCTGCAGAGCAAACTTTTACCTTGGATGTGGCATCTCTCTCTCTCTCTCTCTCGGAATGAGAACGGCAACCAATGGAAAAGATTTGAAAATAAAGTGGAGAGGAGGGCTGTCCCTTTTGACCAAGTCTTTTATGGTAAAATGATAATAATTGTGATCCATGAGAGAGAGAGAGAAAGAGAGTGCGTGAGAGAGAGGGGGAGTGTGTGTGTGTGAGAGAGAGAGGGGGGTGGTTAAATTGAATCCATGGGGAGGATGGGACAAGCGAAGGGAATAGAGATGAAGAAGGCACAAAACCAACAACACCCATCTGATCAATAGGGTGGGAAACGGTTGTTGGTGTTCATGGAGATCGACCTAAACAAGTTGGAAGACAGTATCTCGGATAATGGTAGAGATTTTCCAGGCTTGGTTAATCCTTCCCCAACTCGTTCTTCTTCTTCATCTGTGTGCTTGGAGCTATGGCATGGTTGTGCTGGCCCTCTTATCTCTCTGCCTCAGAAAGGAAGCATCGTGGTGTATTTCCCACAGGGCCATTTGGAGCAGCAGCAAGCACTAGAGTTTCACACTCGAACTGACGACCTTCCTCCTCAAATCATCTGCAGAGTTATGGACGTTAAACTCCAAGTAAGATGACACCCACCTTGTTAAATTCTATCATGCTGTTCATAGACTAAAATTTACTTTTAGTTTCATGTTTTTGGATTCTTGCCTCAGGATTTGGTTTCCCCACGTTGGTTTCATCTTTTGCCCTTTTTTTGAGTTTCTTTGCTAAGAATTTGATTCGTTCTCTGATATTCTGATTATTGGTAATTTTGGTTTTGTGGTTTTAGGCTGAGAAATCGAACGATGAGTTGTATGCTCAAGTCTCGCTTTTGGCTGAAGATGAGGTGAGTTTTCTCTAGGAAGCTTGGACTTCAAGGAGTATTCATTGAACGTTGAGTGTTTGTTTCCTTTGGATGAATTTATAATTTCTACAGCGGAAATTAAGTGCTTGGTCGTTTTGGTGCGTACAGTCGGTAGTAAAGAATTTGAGCGGAGGGGAAGAAGAGAGTGAAGAGAATCAGGGGCTGAGGAGAAGTACGATTCCTCATATGTTTTGTAAGACACTGACTGCTTCTGACACGAGCACTCATGGTGGGTTCTCGGTGCCCCGGCGAGCAGCAGAGGATTGCTTTCTTCCCTTGGTAAGAAAGGGCCTTGCTATTTTCGTTTAGTTTGAGATGTATGGTTGTTTTGTTTATGTTTATTCGCATCGTGAAGGACTATAGTCAGCAGCGACCCTCACAAGAGCTTATTGCAAAAGACCTCCACGGCATCATCTGGAGGTTTCGCCATATCTACAGAGGTGCTTGTTATTAATCTTGTATTTTTATTAATATATCTTGGTTTGTCCTTTGAAACGTTAGATGTGTTAAAATGATTAGCATTTAGTTGCTAATTTTAGTTGTCCTTCTTGTGCTCCTGCAATGCCAAATTGAGTCAACTCAAGGAAATTCTTTAATTTTGCCTGAGGTGGGGGATTAGGAATAGGCTTCACATCATGTCTTGAGAAGTTGATGGCCTGCTTTGACTCTTGCAGGTCAGCCCCGGCGGCATTTGTTAACTACGGGATGGAGTTCCTTTGTCAATAAGAAGAAACTAAAGTCCGGTGATGCCGTCTTGTTTCTCAGGTATCATATTTACGTCAATGCCTTTCTTTCCAAACTTGTTCTTTTTTTCCTGTAATGTAAGGAACATATCTCCTGAAGTGTCTGGTTTCTTCCTTGCTGTGCAGGGGTGATGATGGAGAATTAAGACTAGGAATTAGAAGAGCAATCAGACCATCACAATGTTGTGTTCCCTACTCTGCCTTTCTATGCCAGCTTTCTAATGTCAATATGCTTTCCATGATTGGTGATGCATTGTCCATGAAGAAAATATTTCACATTTATTATAACCCAAGGTATATCAGATTGATACTTGGTCATGTTTCAATTCAAATTGGGCTCATTTCATAGGATAGAAACTTCATTTATTGACTCTCTTTTCCTTTTGAACCAAGCCAGGAGTAAAGCCTCATGTATCTTCTTAATACTCTGTTAATTCTGAGTTTAAAGGTATTAGTTTGTCTTTATGGGACTTACTGCTGCATTTTCTTTAACTCATTTAGGGCCAGCCCTGCAGAGTTCATGATACCCTACTGGAAGTACTTGAAAAGCTGTAGTCATCCCTTCTTCATTGGAATGAGGCTTAAAATCAAGGTTGAAACTGAGGATGCAGTTGAGAGGAGGTTTGTTATATGATTCTACTTGACAAAAATCCATAAATAATATGGTTTTCCATGTCTACTGATCAAAGTGTAGATAACTGCAGATATGCTGGACAGATAACTGGTGTTGGTGATGTTGATCCAATTAGATGGCCTAACTCAAAATGGAGATGCTTGGTGGTATATCCTTGTGACTCTGATTGTCATTCTTCTTTTGTTTGATGTAAAGTTCTTTCTGTAGATGAATTGGTTTTGCTTTTTCCAGTTCTTATTCTTTTATGGTCTCTTAACAAGAGCAGTTCAGTATCTACAGTTTCGAGATGTCTTGTTCTCAAGTTGGCTCTTGATAGGCATTTTGTGGTTATCATTACACGTTACTAACAAAATGCAAAGTCTTATCATAAGTGTTGATGGGAATGTTTAATGCAATCTACCAAATCCATTAGTCAAGTTGTTGAACTTCGGGAAGTGCATGCGTGCGTGCGTGGTGACTAACACCTCTGTGTGTGTGTGAAAGGACATGAACGTGTCCTTTGGATTGAATACTTTCTGTCTCTCTTAAAATTGCATAATATTTTGCATCCTTTGAGAAACTGAAAATGGTGATAAGAAAGTCTGAATAAAAATAATAAAGTATTAAAAGGACATGAATGCATTCTTCGGACCGACTTCATGTAAATTTTTTGTTATAAATGGGTCAAATTTTTTTAAAAATTCAAAAGTGGGACTTTTTTTGCTTGAAATGGTTATTCATAAATATTGGATCAAATTCGGTCCATATTGGGGTTAGTCAAGAATTCTACTCAACTACGGGCAAGGACATGAATTTTCCATATCAGGTTTGGGTCAGGTACGAAATAAAATATTCCCTTAATGTGCTTTTAAATCAATAAGAGTGAAAAGTATTCTTCTGAAACTCGCTAAAGCTCCAAAACACAAGGAAATCAACTACAAAAACATCAAAATGTGCAAAAGAATCTTGGTGTTCTTCTCTAATTGCAAATATGTAAGTGCTAGTTTTACAAGTTATTGAATTTTCTTTTTTAGTAGGTTGCCCGGCCGTTTCTTCTTCATTAATGTATCACAGTGCAGGTTGTACCATATGATGCAATTATAGTTCAGATTAAGGGTGCCAAGTCCAACACGACCCAAAAACCCGACCGAACTTGAAACGAAAAGTTCGTATGCATGTGGGTTGAGTGCATTGAGTCAAGTTCAGGTTGATCCACAAAGACCTCATAAAAAGTCAAAACGAGTTTGAACTTAATCCCAACCATACCTGAATTTGACCCAATATCTATGAATATGCTTTTAGAAAACATTTTCTCTTGTTTTTGAAATTCTAATAAAATTTTGAATTATTTTTAGCAAAAAACAACAATGCCTTTTCATATTAATCAGTGCAGAAAACATATTGATGTCATTTAATACTTTATTATTTTCTTCTTCACTTTTTGAGTTTCTCAAAAAGGTTTTGAATCCCTCAAAGGGCACAAAGTACTCTGCAATTTTTAAGAAAGAATCAAGGTACTCAATCCAAAGGACATGTTTGTGCCCTTTCCAACATGATTTTGAATCCCTCAAAGGGCACAAAGTACTCTGCAATTTTTAAGAAAGAAACAAGGTACTCAATCCAAAGGTCATGTTCATGCTCTTTCTAACTTTTCATGTTCACTCTGCAATTTTTAAGAAAGAAACAACAAGGTACCTATGTGACTCAACCCCAACCTGACCAGGTAACCTGAATTGCCACCCTGCTTTGGTTCTGTGGTACCAACCAATAGATCACTGTTCCTTAAAAGAGCATATCTCATGGATGTCCAAAGTTTTGAGTCAAATCTTTCTTGGTTTCCTTTTGCTCTAAAAGTTACAGTTCATCTAATCCTATTACATATACTATCTGTTTCTAGTGTAACCTCATGTGAGCATGATTGAAATCTGCATATGATTTTAAATTGATTGAGAGCATTTCTTGTTGTCCTCATTCTTACAGGTAAGATGGGATGATGATGCAGGCACTTGTCTGCATGACAGAGTTTCACCATGGGAAATTGAGCAATCCAGTTCAGTTTCCGGTTTTAGCTTTCCATTAACAACTGCATCAAAGAGACCAAAGATGAATATCCCATCTACCAGAACAGATATCCCTCTTCCTGGTACATTTTCTGACATAATTGTGGTCCTGGTGATGTCTTCTGCTTAACAACAACAACTACAACAACAACTAAGCCTTTTCCCATACTAGATAGGGTCCGCTACATAGATTCTTTGTTTCCACAGATCTCTATCATGTATCATGTTAGCAGTTAACTCATAATAAGCTACATCATTCTTTATTGTTTCTTTCCAACACTTTTGTATTCGTCATCTACCTCTTTTAATACTTTCCAAATTTAGTTTTTCATACCTTCTTAAAGGTTCTTCTTTTGAACTTCTTTCTACATGTCCAAACCATCTTAAACGATATTCTCTCATTTTATCCTCTATTGGTATCGCTCCTAATTTGTTTCTAATAACCTCATTATGTATACGGTCTTTTCTTATATGACCACTCATCCATCTCAACATCTTCATTTATGTCACAAACATCTTTTGTACATGTTAACATGGCAGGCCTAATTGCTGCTCTATAATATTTACCTTTTAACTTTAATGATATCTTCTTATCACAAAGAATACTTGATGCTCCTCTCCATTTTAACCAACTAGCATTAATTCTATGCATAACATCTCCATCAATTCTTCCATCACTCTGAAAAAGTGACCCTAGGTATTTAAAACTTTCCTTTTGGGGGACGCAATGTGTGCCAATTTTGATTTCTATGTCCTCTAAGGTAACCAAATGATGAAACTTACATTCCATATATTCTGTCTTTGTTCTACTAAGTCGGAGGCCTTTGCTTTCTAATGTTTCTCTCCATAGTTCTAATTTTCTATTAACTTTTTCCTTAAACTCCTCCACAAATACAATGTCATCTGCAAATAACATACACTAAGGTACTTCATCTTGAATATGTTTTGTTAACTCATCCATCACCATTATAAATAAGTATGGACTTAAAGTTGATCCTTGATGTTACCCAATATTAACTTCAAAGAAGTATGTCGTTCCTTCATGAGTCCTCACACATGTTTTTGTATCATCATACATGTCTCTTATAAGGTTAATATATGTCAATGGAATACCTCTTTTTTCCAAAGTTCCCCAAAGAATCTCCCTCGGTACCCTATCATAAGCTTTTTCTAGATCAATAAATATCATGTGAAGGTCTTTCTTTTTTGCTCTAAAAGGTTCTATAAGACGTCTTAAAAGGTGAATCGCTTCAATAGTAGATCTGCCTGGCATGAATCCAAATTGGTTCTCTGTTGTACTTGATATTTGTCTTAACCTACATTCGATAATTCTTTCCCATAATTTCATAGTATGGCTCATTAACTTTACCTCGATAATTCACACAATTTTGAATGTCTCCCTTGTTCTTATATATGGGTATAAATGTACTTGCTCTCCATTCTTTGGGCATCTTTTGGTTTTTCCATATTTCATTAAATAGTCTTGTGAGCCAAGTGGTTCCTATTTCTCCTAGTATTTTCTAAACTTCTATAGGAATACTATCTGGTCCTACCGATTTACCACCCTTCATATGTTTAAGAGCCTCTTTGACTTCATTCTTTTGAATACGTCGGTAGAAATTGTGGTTTATAACTTTATATACTTTTCTGATTTGGCTAACTCTCCTAAGCTAATACTAACATCTTTATTTTCATTAAAAAGATTATAAAAATAGTTTTTCCATCTATTTCTTATATCATCATTTGCCACTAGAATTTTTTCATCCTCGTCTTTGATGCATTTAACATAATTAAGATCTTTAGTTTTCTTATCTCTAGCCCTAGATATCCTAAAAATATCTCTTTCATCCTCTTTTGAGTTGAGTTTTTTATATAAGTCCTCCCAAATTTTAGCTTTTGCTTCGCTCACGGCCTTTTTCACTTCTTTCTTTGCTTTCTTATAAGCCTCTAAAGTTTCACTAGCTTTCTTAGCATAATGTAATTTGTAACATGCCCTCTTTGCCTTATTTTATTTTGTACTACTTCACTCCACCACCAAGCTTCTTTTTGTGCTTGTACACCTCCCTTAGATACCTCTAACACATCTTTCATCACTTTCCTAATATGTATAGCCATATTGTTCCACATATCACATGGTGTACCAACATAATTCCAAACATCTCCTTGAAGGACTTTCTGTTTAAATATATCTTCTTCTCGCTTTTGAGGTTCCACCATTTAGTCTGAATAGCTCGATGCACTCTTTTCTTCTTTGTCCATTTTTTT
Organism: Brasenia schreberi; assembly: GCA_036023115.1. Taxonomy (NCBI): domain Eukaryota; kingdom Viridiplantae; phylum Streptophyta; class Magnoliopsida; order Nymphaeales; family Cabombaceae; genus Brasenia; species Brasenia schreberi. The sequence goes on along the minus strand of JAYKKT010000065.1, from coordinate 14,829,475 downwards.
ATTTGTAAATCCATAACTAAAAGTCGTTGTTGGGTGGTTAAGCTTTCTCCTGAAATTACCTTGCAATCTTTACAACACGCTCTATCTTTTTTTCTACAAATAAAGTAATGAATTTGTGTTTGTGATAAGCCACTCTTATAAGTAATTAAATGTTCATCTCATTTTTTGAAGATTGTATTGACTATAAAGAGATCAAATGCCATAGCAAAATTTAAAATCTCCCTACCTTCCTCATTTATAACCCCAAAACCAAAGTTTCCATAAATCTCTTGATATCCTAATGCCTCTTTACCAACATGTCCATTTAAGTCTCCTCCTAAACAAATCATCTCCCTTTGTAGAATCTTTTGAATCACCTTATCTAACTCTTCCCAAAAAGTTGTCTTTATGCTATCTTCTAGTCCTACTTGGGGTGCATAAGCACAAACTATATTCAAAACATCTGCTCCTAACACTAATTTCAACGTGATGATTTGGTCACTATATCGTTGTATATCTACTACACTATATTTTAAATCTTTATTTATGATAATAGCAACTCCGTTTCGAGCATTTTCTTTACCTGAGTGACATAATTTAAAACCTGTATCCTCTATCTCCTTTGCTTTTTCTCCAACCCATTTTGTCTCTTGTAAACATAAAATATGAATCTTTCTCTGAATCAAAGTATCTACCACCTCCATTAGCTTACCGGATAATGTTCTGATATTCCAAGAACCAATACGAATCTTATTATCCAGGACTAGCTTCCTTACCCCCCCGCATCCGTCCATAATCAAAATGCGGAGACCCTCTCTGAAAATTTTTCACTACATTCAGGCGACAATGTAGCGGGACTAACTTCTTTACCCACACCCGTCCATGATGTGGGAACCCTCTCTGTAATTGATTCATTACATTCGGGCGAAAATGTAGTGGCCCTTGCTTACTTATTAATGCATTCAGGCTCTGCAGCACGTCGCTAGGCGGGGACGCCCCAAAGCAATGCTCATAATTTTTGTAATCCATGTTATAAAAATCCGACGAAGTTTTACGCTAGCTGTCGGAAGCCTAACACAACCCTCCTCCTTTATCCGGGCTTGGGACCGGCAATGCAAGGGTGATCCCTTACATGGGCGGAGTTGATGAAGGTCTTGCAAGGTCAAGAAATTTTGGGTGTTAATACTCCCTTTGATGGTATTAGCGCTCTGAGTCCCCGGTTAACTGAATTAGGGAGGAGCTATCCTGGTTCAAACTGTTGTGGGACTGCTGCAACAGGAAATAATGTCAGAATCCCACAAGTGAGTTCTGATTTTTCCTGCAATGGCATAGGCTTTAGTGAATCTTTCCGATTCCAGAAGGTCTTGCAAGGTCAAGAAATCAACAAAGGTTTCTTCACCATCATCTGTATTAACGTTTCAACAGGCAAGTAACCAGGGATTGTATCCTCATTCAACATGTGGTCTCGATATGATGCCAAAGAATAGAGAGCAAAACAGATATGGTGGTCAGTTTGTCTATTCCGAAAGAGTCAATAAGAGACATGATTCTCCTCCACGTGTATTGGAGGACACTCAACGTGGGCTTGGTAGCTTGCGTTCAGTTCATACTACGAGAGTACAGAATCAACCGGGTAATGAACATGCAGATGTTCTTGATTACAGAACGGGGCATAGGGAACATGAAAAGTTAGAAAGGTACAACCAAAGCAGTTGTAGGCTCTTTGGCTTTTCTTTGAAAACTGATGAGGCTGCATCAAATGTGGAAGAACCAATTCAACGAGCCTTGTTTTCTCCACTAGACGCCTTTCACCCGAGTATGGCTTCCCATCAACCTTTTCATCCAACGGATTCAAAAATTAGTGCAAAACACTTATCGCCAAACATTCAGGGATCCTTGAAGCCATCAGTCCGCAGCTGTACTAAAGTGGGTATCTCTTTAACTTTGACGTGCAATCCTCTTTTGTTCTGCTCAATGCTTCTTCTCGTTTCTGACCATACTTATTCCATTCATTGCAGGTCTACAAGCAAGAGAGCTTAGTGGGTAGGGCTATTGATCTCTCAAAACTCAAAGGCTACGATGATCTGATCTCTGAGTTGGAGAGACTCTTTGATATGGAAGGGTTGCTGCGTGACCCCAAGAAGGGGTGGCGAGTTGTATATACTGATAATGACAGTGACATGATGCTTGTGGGTGATGAACCATGGCAGTAAGCTCCCATCCCATCTGTTTTATTTGCTGATGAACTGCACCAGTGTCAAACATGCGGACAGACAGGCGAAGCATAATACAACTTTATCTATATATGTACACCTATACATATATTATATCGAGTTATCCTTTGTCTTATCCATATATACCTATATATAGATAGATGGATTACAGATAGTTGGATTTTCCGTCTTCCATGATTTTTGAAAATTTCTTGTCTACTCTCTGCACGTGCACCAATATCCACATGATACAGCTTTTTTTTAATAGAACACATGATATAGCTTTGATGTACTTCCTAGCATGTTTAGTTTGCATCCTCTGGTCTACCCCAAATAAGTGTAAGATTGTCTGTCTGCATTTGCAGGGAATTCTGTGATATTGTTTCCAAAATTCATATATTTACACATGAAGAACTTGTAACCTTGGCTTCTCGAATGAAAAGCTATGAGGACAACAGTTGCTCATATGCTCCTGCAACTGTTGACGTATCCAAATCATCTTCAGATCACATGGATTCATCGACTGTCACAAGGAGTTAGTGGCAACTATTCTGGATATCTTCCCATTTCATCCTTTGAAGAATACTGCCCAAGAAATAGTGAAGATGTCCAAGATCTTTCAAGTCGAATAGGCCAAGCAGTTTTTTTCTTAAAGTGGTTGATTTCTTCATCATCATATGTCATCAACATATACAATTAGTATTGAAATACCTGTCCCCACCTTCAAGAATAATGTATGATCATTTTTACTTCTCGAATAGCCAAGGCCAATAATCCTTCACTGAATTTTTCAAACCATGCATGAGAAGACTTTTTTTAGTCCATATAACGCTTTCTTTAAGAAACAAGTATTTTTTGGTCCATAGAGATGTTCATCTTAGCCGACCCCGTCTAGTATGGGAAAAGGCTTAGTTGTTGTTGTTGTTGTTGTTGTATAGAGATGTTCATCTACATTATCTGATGTTTGCTCTTGTACTCTAGCCTGATTGTCTGCAAAGGTTTTAGGCATGCCACCCAGAATAAACTGCAACTTGTGCAAAATTATAGCAATTCCAATGAATGGATTTTCATCTTCAAAAGAAAAGGTTGCTGATCCCTCAGACCGTCAGTTAATGATAAATGATGATCATAAGCTCGTGACTGAGAATCTTAATCTCGATCTGTTACACTAGGTTACCCACTTTTCGCAACACCTCGAAGGGTGATTGTGTCCAGTCAGATTTATAAAAGAAAAATAATATGATGGTAGTTTTGTTTGTGGTGTTTTCCAATGGCAGGATCAATTATTTGTGATTGTTAAGCAGTTAATTAGTGTTCAGTGAGATCTATCTTTGCAGTTTATACTTCTGGGCAGGCGCCGACTAGGTCTACGCACATCATATGGCACTTGAGAAAGTTCCATTTGACCAATGGCGACATGATCAGAGCGTTGCTTTTGTTGCGGAAATATGATTCAGAAGTTCACAGTAAAAAGGTTTGCGTGAAACAGAGTCAAAAGAAGAGAAAACACACAAAGTTTTAGATGTTCAACCAGAAATGACTATTCCCGCAGAGAAGCCTGCACCATGGGCAAGGCTAGATACAAAATATGCGCTATAATGAAGAGCAGCATACAATCACATCTCACACAACCTCTCACCCCTTCAAATCCTAACCATTGTGCGCATCCTTTTATATGCTCTCCACGACCGCTACGAACCTCTAGTTTGGTGCGCAATTCGCATCCCTTCACGAGTTTTCTTGATGAGGTCACAGTTTGTGTCTGTGACAAATTCAAGCCTCATCAACTGTTTTATATAAAATGACGAATATATATATATATAATACAAAGCAATTGAATTATTTATCTATCCTTGTTCCTGGTTTTCTGTTTGTTCCTTATTCTCCTTTCAGCTGTAAAAGAATTCAGGGGATCCATCTTGTGTGTAAGCATGGCAAAAATGGCACGAGGCTCTGAGTTCGTTTAAGACCTTTTCCTTTTTTTCTAAGGTTAAATTCAAACATAATTAGTTCCTTGTTTATTTTTCTATCAGCATTCTTAATCAAATAAGTGCGCAAGCAGGGAACTATTTATACTTCTTAAGATTAGCTTACCCAGACGCTAAGGATGCAACAGGGGAAACGTAAGTTACGCAATCCCCTCTCTCTCTCTCTCTCTCTCTCTCTCTCTCTCTATATATATATATATATATATATATATATATATATATATATATATATATATATATATATATATATATATATATATAGAGAGAGAGAGAGAGAGAGAGAGAGAGAAGAGAGAGAGAGGATAAGCGGATCCTGTCCACATGTTGCTTTTTAATGGTACAATTATAATTTTACAATTTTAAAGCATTTTGAAAAATACGAAAGATATTATTATTATACTCATGTTATCGAAAAGTATTGATCGAGCACGAGTAATCAAAAAAACAATAATAAAACATGAAGTGTTGGACATTATTCAATATATATATATATATATATATAAATAGTTTAACTCATGGTTTTTTTGTTTCAATTATCATAAACCATTTTTCACCGGTCAAAATCATTAACCGTAACCATTAAAACCACCTAAAAAACTAAAATGTGTACATATATAAATTATTTTGGGGAAAACTGACTGGTTCCAGTGTGATGAAAGGAGAATCAGTTATCAAACTGGAGACCTCGAGGTTCGATTACAGTCCGTCTATGGTTGGAACCAGTCATGTCTACATGGTGGCGATTATGTTAAACATGATACCCGTGATGATCACCAAGTTGGCACAATAGGCGTAACGTGTTCACCAACCCATTGCTTTCAAGATCTGCATCTTTACCTTCCCTTGCATGCCTTCTCACGTCATACACCTACTTCATATTTTAAGACAAGGCTTGATAGCTAACATCTCGTATCGTCACTCATGGGGATATGATATCTACTTCAATAGATTCCTTTGCGATCCCATTGGATGCCTCGGTGACCTTTTATATTATTAGCTCAGGAGTTGTGAATTGTTCTCTTTTTGCTGAGAGAATCGAGATTTCCTTTCAAACAAGTTCAAAAGGCTGAAAACTAGAGTCGGGATCCTTTAGCACGTCGATCCCACTTCCCAGTTTTATAATTTGATGCGACAGTTCATCAAGCATCATTAATCTTCTATCATTTCGTTGTGTGATTAAACTACAGGAGGGTGCTGCAAAAAAGCAGGTTATATATGGAGGAGGGGACATAATTAATGTTTGAAGAGAGAGAGAAAATAGAGGCGAGAGAGAGAGAGGCTGTTCGATGGAGAAGGCAATTTTGGATGTGGTGTTAGTTCCAGTGAGCTTTGCATTGTTGCTGGGGTATCACCTGGTTCTGCTTTACAGGATACTGAGGCACCCACATACGACTGTCATTGGTTATGAGAATCATAACAAGAAGGCTTGGGTGGAGAGAATGATGCAGGTAAGAAACAACTCTCTCTCTCTCTCTCTGAGAGTATAATCCATGAACACATCTATCTATGGTTAAATTTGTTTAAACATTATTTACCGTTTGATCAAGATGTGATGAATGAATGATAGTAATTTGAATTTAAAAAGCTAAATGTGAAGTACAAAATGTACAATAGATCACGTAGATCAAATGTTTAAATGGATTTAAGCATTACACATTTACCACATTCTCTCTCTCTCTATATATATATGGCTTCAGCCTCAGGCCTTACCACTGTAACAAAAAAAAATTGTTAGAGAGGGATCATCCAACAACTGCTCACAGAGCTTGATCTGCCGGCGCAACAATGGCCGGCCTGAAAATTGGATGGTATATTCATTTTGTTGTTTCTTACACGGTACAGCGATGCTCGCCAACTATGGCAATACCTTAGAAGGAAACAAAGAGAAAAAATCTTAGAGTAATGCCTTTTTTTTAAAGTAGCATACATATTCAGTTGCTAAACTTATCAAATCTAGTCCAAGTTTTAAATTACTAAAAGCAACAAGAAATTGTGAATAACCAGACAAGAATTTAATCCTTCCTTCCCCCCATGACATTGTTGCAGGTACCCAGTTCGACCGGAAACGCGTTGGCGGTGATCTCCGGCAACATAACGGCAGCAACATTCTTAGCATCAGTATGCATGTCACTCAGCTCCCTCATGGGAACGTTTATAGGGAGCAGCACACTTTCCTCAATGATATTCACAAGTAGTGTGATATATGGTGACACGTCTTCATCCACTGCCGGTCTCAAGTTTGTGACCTTGCTTACCTGCTTCCTCCTGGGTTTCACCTTCTTTGTTCAGTCTGCTAGGCACTTTGTGCATGCCAACTTCCTCATCAGCACGCCCATGGCCGACATCCCGGTCGGTTACGTGCAGCGGGCGGTCATTCGGGGTAGTAATTTCTGGTCTTTAGGCCTAAGAGCTCTGTATTTTGCTACCAATTTGTTGTTTTGGCTCTTTGGTCCGATTCCCATGTTGGTGAGCTCAATTTGTATTGTGGCCATTTTGGGTGTATTTGACACCAATTCGGTGCCAATGGTTCAATATGGGCCCATTGAAGATCTTCAACTGAAGCAGCAGCTACAGCAGCAGACACAAGGGCACTATGATGCTCTAAGGCATCCTACTCAAATGGCTCCTTATATGCCATAACAGTGTAAAAACATTCCCCTTGCGCAGCCCTCTGGCTGTCAAAGAACTTGGTCTTGAGTTTTATGCTGGGTGGCTCCAATTCAACAAGTTTGAAAGTCTGCTTCCGCGAGTCGAAACCGGGAAGTTTTATCTTTCTGATCGTTAAAACTAATGGCCGGAGTCCGGCATTTTCATAGCTTTTGAGGGAGAGAGAGAGAGAGAGAGAGAGAGAGAGAGAGATCCTGGTATGTCAATTATCTAATGATAGAGAATTGTGCTGATGATCACACTTAAGTGGTTTATGCACCAGAACCAAAAGTGGTCATCCCATAACTAACATGTTCACCATGATAAACAGCACATGGAAACTGGATATTTCTTGTGCTGGATCATGAGACACTTGAAACATATATGAATAAGCTTAACAGAGTTCGCTCTCTCTCTCTCTCTCTCTCTCTCTCTCTCTCTCTCTCTCTCTCTCTCTCTCTCTCTCTCTCTCTCACACACACACACACACACACACACACACACACACACACACACATGCATAAAGACAATTAAATGGGCAGTGATAAAGGTTTCTTTTTTTGATGGTTTGATCCATTTGGTCTGATTGGATTGGTGACCGAAACTGGATTCAATTAACAAATGGATGTGGGTTTGGATTCATCCGTTTGCAACCGAAATCGAACTTGGTTGAGTTATTTACATGTTAGAAAAAGCAACCTGGCTAACTAATTAGGTCATATTCGATTTCAGGATCCGTAATCCAAACTAACATCCAATTTAAAGATCCGATGGACACAAATTCAGTAACACGGAGATCCAACTGAATCCAAACATCTGACATCCCCACCATGAGTTCCATTACTGCCAAGAGCCTTGACACAATTTCTAGCGACACGACAAAGTTAACACATAGACACGGTGAGTCGTGACCTGCTTTTTTTGCTTTTGACACGATTTTCAATTGGGGAATTTTGCCTCTAGCTACTTTACTTATCAGCAATTTATGTCCAATAGTGTCCACTCCCTCTCTTTAAACATTAGTTTTCTGAATTAATTCTTTGTCTGTATGTTGCTAATTAAAAGTGACATTTACTGATTTAAATCAATACCAATGATCGATTGGATCAAGTGGATAGCCACCCGTTTCCCTTGAGCAATGTTTCGGGTTCGAGTCTTGGGAAGGGATAATTCGGGTGCTTGTGGGCTTTCCGGACACCCGTGGTTTCTAATAAAAAGAATAAATGTGATAAATACCCTTCACGCAAGATAATACGCATATGTTAAATATCGATATATATGTCATTTTCACTCATTTATAGGGGTGTAATGTACCACACCATACACGCGATGTACATTTTAAGATATCACTATATGTTTCAATCTCACTGTCTTTTCTTATTTAAAATTATTTTTTGTTAATCAAAATAAGTATCATTTTCATATTAATGTATTCGTACCATGTAAAAATATCCTTGTCGATCGGCTTGGTTTAACTCATTGGCAGTTTGTTCATGTCTAGTTAGGACATGTAGTAAGCTGAACATGAACAGTGTGTACCCGTAGGTAGACATGACCCGTTCCTAACATGCTCGGCGGTTTCAATCGGAACTGAACCATGTCAGGAACCGGCTGAACCCGAAATCAGAACCGAACCCGGCAAAAAACATGGCACCACCCGGATTGGTTCTGGTATTTTTATAAAAAAAATAAGTAGGGTACCGTTTGAACTTGAGCTATAATGAACACAAAATTAACACAAGCTCAAAACAGCAGAAATAAGCTAAAACATATGCACAAATCGGTTGTGTTTGAACTCGACTCTTTATGAAATAACAAACGGCTCATGAACACGTTCAACCATAAATTGTTTGCAAATATAAGAACGTGAGCAGCCATTAGCCGGTTCGTTCAGCTTGCTTACTAGTCCTAGTGACAGGGATGAAAATGGGGTGGGGTGGAGCGGGTTTTCACTTCACCCGTACCCGCCCGTCCTGCAGGTCTTGGGGATCAAACCCGCACCCGCTTCTTACCCTTTTGTTATGATCTCGTCCCGCCCTATCTTACTTCAACATATAAAATATATTTTAAGAAAACATTTGTTTTAATAAATATTATTTATGATATTTTATATTATATAACTTTTATAAGCATGTAAAATACTTATAAACATATATAATAAATATATATATATATATATATATATGCTTCGGGGTGGGGGGCGGGGTCTACCGCAAACCTGCTCTTTGCTTGCCCTGTTGCAGGTATCCATTAAGTGGGTCCAAATTGTCATTTCTACATGATGGCCCTGTCTAATAAGAAAATAATTATATATATATATATAGAAAGAGAGAGTAGTTTTACATGTATAATGTTTCACCATGAATAAGTGTACATGACCTCTTATTTGGTATAATTTCATCATTTCAACTACCATCCGCTACCTTTTCACTGCTTCTTTATTTTTGAAAATCACCTTTTACTAGTTAAAGCATCCGCTATTACCATCAAAACTATTTTAAGTACATAAATCACACATACACATAGAAAGAGAGTGATTGGATTCTTTTCATGACTAATGTTGTTCATTCATTGTTTTTAAGTTGCATAAGTGTAATAAGAAGGTTTTTTGTATTTTAAAAAAAGTTTTAAAATTTTTAAATTATATTCATGTCACTCAAAAGCATGAAATCAACATGTTAAAAATGGGTATATTATAGTTTTCATATATATATATATATATATAGAGAGAGAGAGAGAGAGAGAGATTTTGAATGGTTTTAGAGATTTTTTGAATGGTTGAAAAGTAGTTAAAAAAAAGCAACGCTAGAACGGTAGAATCCTATCAAATAGGGATCATTTATTCTGTTTCTTTCTCTCTCTCTTTCTCTCGGGAGAGTGTTGTTTAAGGCAAAGGATTGGATTCTCAATGAAGAAAAGTTTCCCTTTGGAATAACTCAATAAACAAAACTTTAATGTCTGGATAGAGATAAAAGGTGTCATTACATGCCAAAGTCGTGCACTAAATCCTTGAGTCATTAACGTATAAGGTACCGGTTACGTATATGAGACCGAATCCTTCCAAAGTCATCATGAATTCGGATGAAAATACGGGTCACGTGTTGGTCAAGCTCGGACAAGTGGGTGCGGTGAGCCCGATGAGTCAACAAGCCAGCTCACCCATCGGAGTTTTTCTAATATTCAATTAAATGTAGGAAGATCGCAATAATATTAATACCGTTTACAATCTTCGGATCCGTTCTATTTGTCTTTTTTTTACATATAATTTGATTACTATTTTTCTTTAGAATGGGGACGCCTAAGCCAGATGCACGACTGGGGTATCGAACTCACGACCTTCGACCTTGTGAGTCGACCTCCCCCCCGAGCCATGCGAGCCATTTAGTTTAACTTTTCCGAGAGACTCGATTTAGTTCCGCTTCGCAACGAGGCAATTTCAGGTCTGAGGCTGTTTTCTAATGTTTCGTGTCATGTGTTCATGTCTAAAATGTTCTGATTTTTTACTTGTCATTTTGGATGGATAGAAAAACATACTTTCGGGTCACCTATGTATCAAGGTTTCTCGTTGTATATGAGATTGCCATCCCTAAGATTAGATCTAGTAGAGGTAAATACTAACCAATAGAGATGGCAATATTAACCCTACTTGTTCAACCCGGAGCTGACCCGATTAGAACAGAGAGAGGAATACACAAACCAAAAACTGATTGGGTTGGGTATGGGATAAGATGCTCCAATTCTTACCCGACCTGATACTTGCTCCGACCATACCTGAGCCCCCCTCTCTCTCTCACACTCTATCTACTATTTATCTATATAATATATAAACACACGGCCTTTTCGCCATGCATAAACTGAACCAATAACTAGAATACACACCCCAAATAAATATGTATATATATATATATATAATATACATACAGACACATACACATATATAAAGAAAGTGAGAGAGATAATGGTAAAGGCTCAGACCTAATGTATGCTTAAATCTACTTTATCATCTCAATCGTTTGATCCTCAATATTTACTTTATCTACGGTGCTTCATAATATGTGTGTGTATGTGTGGGCGGGTGGGAGGCCACATATGTAAATTGATTTTGTTGTGTATCTGTTGAGGAAAAGAGAATCCAAACCTGCATCCATCCCATTAAGTTAGAAATCCAGATTCAGATTTAATTAGGACAATTAGATATTATATTCAGGAATTATTAAATCTAATAAATATTGTATATTAAGTGTTGTTTTTTAGTCAGGACAGTCAGTGAACGGGACTAAATGGATTTGAACTCAGTTGGATATCCAGTGTGACCCGAAGATCCAAATTATTGCAATCCCCATCAAGTCCCAACAAATGTATTCATCATCCAAATAGCAACACTATATAATACCACCAACGTTATGTAGATAGCACCAAAGAAGCAACTTGATACAACCCTCAAACTTCCTTGACCAAACAAACATCAATAGTGCAGTCGGGTTCATGTTATATCATGTCATCTCTCTCTCTCTCTCTCCAAAGAAGCAACTTGATGCAACCCTCAACCTTCCTTGACCAAACAAAACATCAATAGTGCAGTCGGGTTCATGTTATATCATGTCATCTCTCTCTCTCTCTCAGAGTCAGAGAGAGAGAGAGAGAGAGAGAGAGAATTGAATCTAGGTGTGCCAATACGACACGGAAACCAGACAAGAGAAGCCCCTGTTCGTGTCCATATAAATATCATATAGTATTTGTTTTTACACACTTTTGACATAAGCATGACATAATTTGATATAAGCACCAAGACTGCATGAGAATGACACGAAACTTTTGTATTCATATCCTCTCTATCTCACACACGCGCGCACACACAAACAAAAGAACTGTTCCGTTTCGATCTTGTTCGTTGATCTATTTCTAACTCACACGGATGAACACGAAATAACTCGATCAAGACCTGAGACACAAAATTGAACCGCCAATCAGTTCCACCTCCGACGATAAGAAGAGAATCTCTCTCGAGGTTCACTGCCTCCTGCGAAACAGTGACCCCTGAGGGAGAGAGAGAGAGAGAGAGGGGCGGGGGGGGGGGAGGGGATTTTATTAATGAATGAAAGAAGGGACCAGCGCAAGTTCACAAGGCATCTGTGTCATATCCAAAAGGAAGCAAACGAGCCCTCATACCGAAACAAATAATCTAAAGAAAACATGATGGTCCGATTCCCCTTTCACAACGCCAACTCGCAAGAGGGCGACCACCCTCGTGCCTCTTTCTTCCGTTCCTTATTATTATAAACCAACAAAAGAATAAGTAGGGTCCATACATATTACACATCATCCATGCATGCATCTCCTAAATCTCTCTCTCGAAGGATTTAACAAAAAAACAGAATCTCTCTCACTCTTTCCACACACACACACACACATATATATATATCACATCATACATTCTTAAGCCTCGAAATTTAGTACATGGAAAAAATCTCTCTGGACACAATATGGTTGTATGCACACACACATATATAAATATATAGAGAGAGTGTGTGTGTGTGATGCTATCCACCCAATATTCTATCACTGTTTTTTTTGGAGCATGAATATAATAAGAACATCTTTCATTCTTCTTTGGAAACTTAAATTTTTTAAAATTATGTTCATGCTACCATAAATTAACGAGTGAATATGAGGGAGTATGTCAAAAGTAGGTAGTATCAAATTTTTCAATATATAAAATGGTTGGATTATCCACTCATGTTTGACTATTATTTTTTGGAAAAATAATATAATAACATTAGTTTTCATCTTTTTTCAAAAAAATTGAATAAAATCAATGAGCATACATTAGTGAACATGTCAAAGATAGACAACATATATATATATATATATATATATATACCACATAAAAGACGACAGATATACATTGCATGGTCCCTCATGGATTGGCAAAAAGGCAAATAAGATCAGCTTCTTTCCTTTTCCCCCTTATAAATTGCTTCCACTTTTTGTCGTCTCGCGGAAACCCTAAGTTAATACCCTTGGAATTGACCGTTAAAAAGCAGCACCTTACCTTGCTTTTCTCTTCTAATACTTTTTTTTCCTTAGTCCTTTTAAATTTATTTTACCACTTTTTGTCTTAAATAAAATGGGCACTGAACAAGCCTTCACTTCATCATCTTTGTCCTTCTTCCAAGTTAGAAGCCGTACATGCATATTTAATACTCTACGTCCAACAGATAGGTATGAAATTTTCGTGTTTGGATCGTGTTCGGGTTTTACAACAGGTCTACCTCCAGAAGACCAAGTCATTTTCGTGTCACTTTAAGTGAACCTGTCAACAACTTTTCAGGTAATTGTGTTCCTGGTCGAGTTCTCATCATGGGGTGTTATATCACCAGCAATTTGTGTTTAGGGTTGTTTGAATGTTGTGTAGTTTCCTTCTAAAAGCAGGTCAACCCAAACATGATACAATTATTTCCGTGTGGTTTGAATGGACACGAACAAGCTTTTTAGGTTGTGCTTGTGTTGTACTCCCAGCAATTTTGAGTTTAATGTTGTGTATTTTGTCTTCCATAAAAAACCAGAGGTCGACCTGAACATCTCTTGTTCTCTATTTCGTGTCACTGCTGTGAATGTGGGGGTTTTGGTTCCCTGGTATATCGTGTCTGAAATTTCGAACTCCCCACTTTAAGCCAAAGCAAACTTTTTCCTTTTTTGTATTATGTACGTGCATAGGTTCAAACTGGGCTCAAATCCACCACATTGTGGCGGGGCAGACCCAAAATTCTGAAATTTTTTAATTATGTATTGGAATTTAAAAATTTGAATTTTTTTAAAGCTCATCCCACCCGAAACAAGTTTCTAGATCCGCCACAGCTCAAATCCAATCAGCACAGTGTGGTGATTTATGTAGGCCCAAGTCGAGTTGGGGTGGGTAGAATGGAGCAGTGGACCTAGATTTAAGTCGGATCAAGTTTACTATGAAAAACCCACACACTTATGCTATAACAATACATTAAACAACGCTCAAGCAGCAGGTTTAAGACTATATGGGTTTTAATAAACAGTTCCTGGTTCTTGGGTTGCATCGTTTTCTTAATCCTTTGACACAATAACACCCATTTTCTCAAAGTTGCAGGGTCATTTTGCCGAGTTCCTTCTTCGTAATCCTTTTTCTTTAATTTTAATTAGAACTTGATCGCTTTAAGGTTTAGAATAACTCTTTGTAATCAGTTGGATCTTAAAGGTTTGACCCATATTATATAGCTCGGGAAGCTATTCCTTCTGTTAGAATACCTGGACCCAAACAGCTTTGGATCCGAACCCTACATCTGTGATTCTAATGTACATGAACAACTATTCATGCCAATGTGAGATCCTTCTCCATTAACCCAACATGAATTTCTACCAGAGGCAGTTAATTTTTACTCTATTTTTAATTGCATCTAACAAACTTTATGAAATTAACAAGCTATTGTCCGTCCAACAGTTGGAGTGAGTGAACGAGAGCTATGACACCCAAGAGCTCAAAAAGTCACACATGACCTCCAACACACACACACACATATAATATATATATATATATATATATATATATATATATATATATATATATAGAGAGAGAGAGAGAGAGAGAGAGAGAGATTTCATCATCCATAAATCTAACTCAAACATTTTCACGGTTCAATCAATACGATATAGATTTTAATTTAAAAATTGAAATATACTATTATGTATTAACATAAAGTACAAAAAATACAAAAATATATTTTACTTTTTAAATTAAAAAATCTATCATTCATAATCAATCAATTGAACAACAGAATGTTTTAATTGATTTGACTATGATAAGATTACATAAAGCACTATCTCTTTTTGTCTCTCTTTATTATATACATAAAGAGAGAGAGATGATGACTAAGCACGAAACTGTGACTAAAACACCACACAGAAAGAGATAACAAGTAAACATAAAACAATAAGAGAGATTATCATTTTTTGTGCTTGTCAAGAGTCCTTGATTGTGTTCATTCGTGCATTGAAAACTGAAGAATGGAGCAATCTATACTCTGGTTATCTACATTTTCCTTCTCAGTAAGAGGTTATGACAGTGCTCTTGCAAGGTAGACGATTGTCGTGGTATCGGTGATTTACCGGTTTTCCTTTTTATTAACATTTTATACTATATTTGTAGATATTTTATGTTGGAAAATCTCCCTTCATTTGAATGTAGGGTGTTATCGAGTGTCATATGTATCTTCTTGTTTATTTATGAAGTTTTGATAAAAAAATTTTGTTCCAGAAGGAAGCTGAAGCTTAACACACATATCCATACATACATCCTACGAGAGTTGAACCCCACCAAAACAGGTAGAGTCGATAATTATACATAAAACCAATGAGAGAGTAACAGCTTTGTACATGAGACAAAGAGACAGTAATATACACGAGAGAGAGAGCTGATAATTTTAGTGTAAATCAATGAGAGAGGAGAGGGAGTAATAAACCATAAAAGAGAATAATTAAATAGAGAAAGAGTGTGTGTGTGCATTGAAGGCGTCCACGAGGACAGGGGAAAGGGTGCATGTGCACACTGGCAGTACTCTCACCTCTCCCTTTTGGATGTTTGTGCACACACACTGCCCTATCACCCATGTGACCCTCTTTTTTTTCTTTTTTTCTTTATTTTTTTAATTCTTGTATAAAATTATTATCTGCTTTTTAGCTCTTGTGAGTCTGTGAACGTCCCTATTTCTGTAAATATTTAATATATTATTGTTATTATTGCACAAAGACCCATTCGAGAAAGCTGTCAAAACAATCCCCATCTGCAGCCCTCCCTAATTCCCACAGAAATGCAACACTGTTTGCTCGCTCTGTGCTGCTCCAGTGGCCCCCACTTTCTACACACACTCTCTCTCTCTACCTCTCAAGCCAGACTCTGACTAGTTGACCATCTCTCTCTCATTCTATTCTTTGTTTGTGTTGATTCCTACCAAGATTCGATCTTCTCTCTTCCTTTTCCTCTAACATAGTTTTTCTCTCGGTTCCTGTTGATTTTATTTAGCTTCTCTCTCTTTCTCTTTCTCGTTCTCATTTTACCTTGGTTTTTGTTGATCTCCATCGAAGATCAGGACTCTCTCTCTCTCTCTCATAAATCCGTTTCTCTCTGCTATCTGTTGATTTTGTCAAGTTTCAAGTCTCTCTCTCTGCGCCACTGCCACCAACTTGTAAATTGCAGGAAAGAACGGATGCCATTTCTTCAAACATCGCAAACAATGCTCCCTCTCCTTTGCTCTCTCTCCTTATCCCCGTAATAGAGAGAACTGCAGCCATACACAATCGATTCACAGCAACGCAGAGATAGAAACACAACAGAAAAGAGGAAGCAAGAAGAAAAGGTGTAAATCATCCGCTTAATGAGCGATCTCCCCGTGTGATGACCGAAGATGACGATGGCGATCCTCGAAACAGAGAGATCAACGTCCTCTCACCATCACCGGACTCACGGTAGCGAGCTCTTTGTTTGTTTCACTTCTCGCCCTTCGTCCGCCTCTATAAAGCTCGCACCTTCATCGTCCACAAAGGCTTCTTCCTCGATGCTGAGTCCCGGAAGAGCAGACAAGATAAGAGAGAATCCGGCGAGCAGACGGCTAAAGGCTAGCGGAAGCATTAAGGGACAATCGAGTCCCATGCTGTTCGCTACGGGGAAGAAGAGAAACGGCTCCGCTTTCGAAACTCAGGAGCCAACTTCCCCCAAAGTAACGTGCATCGGCCAAGTCAGAGTGAAAACGAAGCAGGGGAAGAAGAATATGAGACTCGGGAGAGGCAATGGTCTCGGTGGTGAACTGAGTTTCAGTAAAAGAGAACGCCCACAAGAAGATTGCCTCCCCCACAGAAACCAACGTTGGGGACACATCTTCGGCTTCAAAAAGGAGGTCTCTTTCAGCATCTGTGAAGCAATTCGAGAGTTCACTTGCTTCCTGCCGTGCACAAGTAGCAATGGTAGCGCCGGGAAGGCTTCCGCGGCTTCTTCGGTGGCCGGAAAGGACGGTAGCAAGGATAAGGACGGCGTTTCGACGGCCTGCGGGGAGGCTTTCGCGAAATGGTTGATGATTTGGCTTGATGGTGATGAGAAGAGGATGAAGGATGAAGTCATGCCCGTTGTTGTCGATGGTGGGGCGCAGAGAGAAACTGTGGTAGTCGACGAGGATGAAGATGAAGAAGAGATCGGCGAGAAATGTTCGAGGGTAGAGCAAGTGAGTAGAGATACGGAAGTTTGCTTCAATGAGGCCGAGAAGTATGACGGAGAAGAGGAAGATAAGGTTGTCGTGCCGCCACCGAACGCACTGCTGTTAATGAGGTGCAGATCTGATCCGGTTAGAATGGCCGCTCTAGCCAACCGGTTGTGGGACTCTCCGGTGGTCGCACGTCGCAATGAAGACGAAGACGGGCCAGATGAAAACGAAGAGGATGAGGATGAAAGGGAGAGTCTGCAAGAGGAGCAGCAAGGAGACGAGGAGGAGGAGGAAGAAACTGAAATCACAGACTATCGAAAGGATTGTGAAGAGTTTTTAGACTTCGATGAAACACACGTAGCAGAAGAGGACGAGACAGTAGAAAATAACATTGAACAAAGAGAACAGAAAGAAGATGAAGATGGAGAAGAGCCAAAAAACGAAGAAGTTGAAGTCTTGGAAGATCAGGTGAAGACGGTAATCAAAGAGGGGTGTGAGCAAAATGAAATCTTGCATGAAATGGCTTTAGACATTGTTGACAACGAAAATTTTGCGGTTCAGCAGAACACCGATGCGCATATTTCCCTGTCACCGACAGACAGTAAAGATGGTGTTGAGCTTTTAGCTAAAGAAGAAGAGCACACTGAACAACCCCCTAAATTAAAGGCGGAAAAGGTTGCAGATGATGAAGAAACAGAAGAGATTCACCAAAGATGCGAATCGACAAACACTACTGAGGAATCAAATCAAGATACTATCTTGGTAAAAGATGAAGAAACCAAGCAACAGTTAGACAGAGGTGAACCGCTCGGAATCACTATCTTACAAGGGGAGGATCGGGAACGAAAGGAAGATACAAGAGATACCAACAAAACCATTATAGTTTGTGAGAGTCACCAAGAGGAAGATAAAACGATGGTAGTGGTGAAAGAATGTTTTGTAGACGAGAAGAGAGAGAACGAGCAAGAGGAAGACGAAGGTGAGAAGCCATTGCCAGATTGCCTGTTGCTGATGATGTACGAGCCGAAACTATCAATGGAGGTATCAAAGGAAACATGGGTTTGCAGTAGAGACTTCCTTTGGCATAGGCCGAGACGCCAAGAGAGGAAGAAGCAGCAAGATAAGGAAAGAGACGAAGAGAAAGAGAGGAATAAAGATGAAGGAGAAAAGAGGAGGGTGAGCACGGACGAGAGGCCGCAGAAGAAATCGCCGTCCATGGCGAAGCTCATCGAGCAGAAGCTTGTGAACGCGTACGAGCCGTTCGTTTTGACAAGATGCAAATCTGAGCCTTTGAGATCGACCTCCACGAGCGTCGTGCCGGAAACCTGCTTCTGGAAGACGAGGAAGTTCTACAGGTCGTATCTGGGAATGGGGTTCTGAGATGTTGTGGTGGGAACTTCCCGGCCATGGTGTCACCGGATTTTTTCTGTTTTCCGGTGCAATTAGCTGTCCTACTTTTTTCTCCTTTCTTTTTCCCTTTTATACTTTGTACATCTTTCTTCTTCCAACTCTTTTTCTTCTCATCTTCGTTTTTAGTTACATTTCATTTTTACCATCCTTGTTCATTGTAAGTCTCTCTCACGTGGTTTGCGCTTCACTATCTAAAGACATTATTTCGACACACTCGTCTCTCTACACAAAAACACACACATACGTATGTATGAAATATACGTGTATATGTTTGTATGTATATACATATATATCTACATATCGTTTTAAAAGTGGAGATTTTGATTTTGATTGTGACTCTAAATGATGTTGGCTTGCAGGATAAAAAAAATCAAAGCATTTTGCACGAATTGATCCAATAGCGCTTTTGCTTTTTCATTGATCTCCAATATATATATATATATATATATATATATATATATATATATATATATATATATATATATATAGACCAGACTGCCTAGCCAACTCAGGCTTGAATTTTGGTGGTCGGGTTCGTGTTGGATAAGTCAGGAATCTCTACTCGTTAGTTGCGCACTCGCGACTGAGATACTTCTAAGATTAATAATAATTCAGACATGTCTGGTTCCAGTTAGCTTGGAACTGTAATGGAACCGGCTGAAGACTGGTTCAGGTTATGGTTTTAGAACTATTGGTTTTGAAGTGGTTTCGGTTTGATCCGGAACCGCTCAAAATTGGTACTTTTATTGAATCATTTGAAAAACATAAGATTTTTTTAAACAAAATACTGAAACCGTCAGTTTTGATTCAGATCGGATTTTGGTTTTATAAGAAGTGAAATCAGAACCAAATTGAATGGTCCACGGTCTCTGACCCGGTTCCGGGTTCAGCCGATTCCTGGCTCGATTTGGTTCTGGTTGGAGCCGGTTAGAAACGGGCCATGTTAATATCCACATCGAAACCAAGAAGATATTCCATCAGTATTTTGTGGTATCCACATTTGTGTCTGTCCTTGTTGATTCTCTTATTTAAAAAGCTTACCAACTCTTTTGCGGTTGAATCGGACCAGTTACCTTGTCAAGGTTTCATTTCTATTTTAATTCTGCCCGCAGGGTGAATCCAAATGACTATGGTCTCAAGGTGGCTGGTTTGGATCTTATTTGGTGGTTGAATCGGAGACAAAACCTAAACCACGAACTTCCACGGTTTGTTTTTGGGTTTTATTTATCGAAAAACCGTTGAAACCGGAACCAAAGGTTCCACTTCTAGGTTCCAGTGGAGTGGGTCAGGTCTACAAAGCCGAACTCAGCTTAGTAAAGCAATGAAAAGTAGACCTTGCCTGAGGTTCAACGAGATTGCCAAACCTGTGTCTTCAATCAATGGTTGATCTTCAATGGCTGGATCCTGACCCTGCATTTCACCGAATTAAGGAGATTCGAAGAAACTCCGTCAACAAATAAGTGTTCTTACATAACGATTTTCAAGCCCAAATAAGAGAGAAGGATTGCATTAAGTAGACGATAAAAAAATCAGATTTTCTAAAAGGAATGTAACGTTTTCACCATGAACATAGTTTCGAAGTTACGTATGTCTATTTTATTTGGAGACCACGGCGGATTCACCCACCCACCCAAAAATTTGAAAATGTTTGTCTACGTATTGGAATTTCAAAAAAATTCTGATAATTTTTAAAGCCATCACATATCCCCCACCAGATGCCCATTTTTAGATCCACCACTGCTTGGAGGGTATCAATAACTTCTTGAGAAGTGGTCGACTTGCATCTTCCAACACATCTTACCTAGTGTATAAAATCGATACACTCACATTCTTTTTACTATTCACGCACCCTTTTTATAGTGATTCTTATTTTGCTTCTACTAAAATCCAAAAATAAGAAGTTAACAGTGTCTCTCTCTCAGTTCTCACCTTACCATCGATCATCCAACACCATTTCTCTGACAGCCGATGATGGCCCACGACTCGAAGCTCGATCTAGTGCATGATACTAAAGCATCCTATGTTCCATAGTACTTCGAATACGACCGAAAAAAGAAAAAAGAAGAAAAAGAGAGAAATAACCTCATTCAAAGAGAGTTTCAGTGATTTGGTGGGGTATTTCATTGATTTGATGTATTTTTTTTGTAGTTTATTTGATGTATTGATTTTATTTTTGATTGAAACAAAAAAATGACATTAAGTTTTCAACTCAATACGTGGCGGAAGCGCATCTCCCTCGTCTATTGGTAGGAGACACGATTGTGTCGTGTGTGAGTTGGAAACTTAATGTCAATTTCTTGTTTTTTGTATGTTTCTTTCTTTTTTCTTTTGTTTTTTATTCTTATTATTGTTGTTTTTTTTCTTTTTCTTATTATTGATTTCATTTTTCTTATAATTTTTTATTTTTTAATTTCTTTTTCTCTTTTTTTCTTCAACGAAATTCTAAAAATACGTGTTGTCCAACTAAAAGCAACAATACTAAAAACAAATGAAAGGTCGGTCGCTGGAATAAAGAGATATGGCGAGGGAGAAACCCTTACTGAAATTGGATGGAAGAAGAGAGAGTGATGAGAAGTAATTTTAGAATTTTTTGAAAAAAGATGGATAGATAGTAAAAAAGGTGTGTGAATAGTAATTCTCAAAGGTTTTGTTAAGGTGAGAATGGTTTTTTTAGTTGAGAGTATTTAGAAGAGTTAGTTATTCAGTGTAGTCGAGTTTGGCCAACCGCACCCAGAAAGCTCAATGACAGGGCACTCTGGAGCCATTGCTGCTGGTGTGGAGTTCGACTCCCAATGGGTGCATGTGTGTAGGCTTCTACCTCCTCTTGTAACAAAGAAAGAAAAGTTTGGTTAACCCAATTTAGGGATCACGTTCTTAGTCAGATTCCCAAACGGGACCTAAAACTTTAGGTGCCTTCCCTTCTGGAAGCCATCTTTCTGTCTTCTCATCCCTTTTACTCTTTTACATTCTTGTTTTGATATAAAGTGCTTACCTTTCCCTGTCCTGAGATTCTTATGCCCGAATACTTTTCCTCTCAAGATTTGGCACTTCTCTTCTTTTGAAGTTTGTTGCTGATGCTTTTTTAATAAACTTGATTAGTTTAGCTAATCCCTTCTTGGATACTTAGATTTTCTTGCCTTGATAATTTGTCATCTCATATTTTCTCCGGCGACCACTTACTCAACGAGGTCGGGTTCCTATTCGACCATGTTTAGAAGAAAAACCTTTATTGGTATTTCTGTTAACTCAGACTAACCACTTGGGAATCCTTGGTAAGCACTATCTATCTAGAATCGGAACTGCCGGTTTCAAACGGTCCAGTTTGAGTTCTAAAACTGCCTGGAAACAGAAAAAATATTTTAAAAGTTAAATGAGATGAAAAAAGCCTTGTTAGATCATGATTTGAATTGAAATTGGTTCAATGCTCCATTCAAGTTTATAATTGTGGTTATGTTTATGTTATTCATCTTGTTTCATAATTTTTAGATTAGAAGCCAATAAGAACCACAATACAACAATAACTGAGCCTTTTTTCATACTAGATAGAGTTGAGTACATGAATTCTTTGTCTCCATAGAACCTGATCGTGTATCATACCAACAGTTTACTCAACATCAGGTAGTTCATTCTTTATTATTTTCTTCTAACACTTTTGTGTTCTTTCTTTTCCTCTTTCTCTTTCAACACTTTTACAATCTAGCTTTTTAGACTTTCTTACTGAAACTTCCTTTAGCTTTTGAGGCCTTCTTACTGAAACTTCCTTTGATTGTCTTGCCCATAAATCTGTTATGAGGTATGTTGAGTTAGAAAACGAGAAAAAATACAGGTGCCATGAAAGAAACCCACTGTTCCTTTTTATTTATTTTGGCAGGACGAGCTGGGTCCAATGGATCCTTACCATGGTGTGTAATTTATACAAGAAAAATGCAAAAAATGTGACTCATCTCATGTCATTCTGGCATGCAGTGATATACTCGAAAGTTTATGAGCCTGCCCTTAGCAGGTGACTTGCCCTTTCATCATGTCTATAAGCAAAATGCTAAATCATAAAGAACCAATCAGATCATAAAGCACGAATATTGTGCCAAGTGATGGAATGTGGATCTTCACCAAACGTACGAAGAAGATACGTATGTTGAGTTGAATGTGTTGCAGGAAAGGGGGGAATACTTGTCCAGTTGGAGAATGGAGCTAAGATGCTCCAGCCTGATACCTGACACACACATACATACGTAAACTTGGAATTTTCAATTGTATCGTTTTTGTAAATATTTTATGGTTCGGTTGAAAAAAACAACTCTTGAATTTCAGAAGGAAAGACATGACCCAACTGTATTGACATGCATTTCCACCACTATTATGAGTGATCTTGCGTTACTGGAATTGATAAAAACATAATTTCCACCACTATTATCGAGTGATCTTCCATTATTGGAATTGATAAAACATAAAACAATACTGCCAACGAACGCATCATTTGACAATAATTTTCTACTCAATTGAGAGTTAATTGACGAGAATTGGCATAATACAAAAGACACGACATCGTGAGATTGATATTCAAAATAGCATTGGTTCATAACCCCCAACTTAGCGTTTCCACCGCCCCATATGAACTTACCCTCCAACTCATTCTGAAAAGATCGAGGGGAGAATGCAGTACAAATGTAGCCAGTCGAGGAAATATAAATCGCTACCCCAAAAATCTACCGATTCTCTCCCGATTGTCTCGTGTATGTATCATGCCTACACATTACAATGCTATAGTGAAAATCCCTTGGGGGCGTTTGATTACAGTTCTCTGGGTCTGCAGGCCCACTTCTGTCAAATATGGGGTCATGCTGTACACCGAGACTCGAATTTAATTACGAAACCAACTAAGCCAACCATTCCAATTCTTGAGCCCAAGCCTCGTAATCAAACACCCCCTCAAGGGCCACCTGCGATAGCAACTTCTTGATTGCTTGGGCCTAACAAATACCAAAAAACTAACCGTGTTCGTGCAAATAATGTCAGCATTCAGAAAAGTTTTAATCATCACCAAGACGAGGAAGAATCCATCTCTGAAATCTGATATATGGTTTACTGATCCATCTTTCATAAGGTGATAGCTAAACAAAATGGTCAAATTCAACTGATCAACAGGACTGAGGACCAAAAGTCGAAAGTTAGGCAAGCAGAAGCGATGCATTTTAAAGGTTGAAAAGCTTATTAATAATTTCTTTAGTTAATCACGAAAGCATACATTTACACAAGTAGCAGAAGTAAAAATAATCCAGATGAACAGAACAACGTGAGAAAAGGGGAAAAGCTCTTGCTTTTGACAAGACAGGCTACAGCTACAAGAAAAACCTCACCAGTTTCACTCCACAGAAAATGGTTACCAGCAGTGAAGCCATTAGCAGATGACATGAAGATGAACTATACATTTGATTCCGGTCCCAGAGCCGGAGTAGATTCACGAAGTCACAAGACTTCCAAGAATCATTTGCGAGCAAACCAACTTGGAAATCTGAAAGAACGGAAAGCACAACAAAGTATACATGTAATCCTTTGAGAAATTTGCATATACATGCATGGTGAAACTATGCAATCCCCGTGGAACACAAATCAGGGTTCAGTAAGGACCCAGCAACCAGAAAATAGAAATCAGTGAGTAAAGGCAATTAGTTGACAGAAGATGTGGCAAACGATTGGTGTCCCGAGCTAAGTTCCATATCGGCGATCAAAGTCATCAATGTAATAACCATACTGAAAAGTTCCTTCATACTCAAAGCTACCACCAACTGGGGGAGCCTGATTAATAACCAAATTTGGAGTCGCAGCTACACTATTTTGAGTAGATAACATGTGGCCCTTAACAGACAATTTGCTATCCGCAGGAAACTCTGCCGAGAGCCTATTCAACTGCTGCTGCAAATCCACAAGTGAATCACCGTTTACCTTTCCCTTGGAATTCTTCTTCTCGCTGACCATCTTGAGTTCCAGCCTGTATAGGGCATAAGCGTCGCAGTTGTTCAGCTCGTATTCATATAGATGCCATTCAAACGGACCTACCGGCTGTGGATCCATGTAGTATGACCTCTTCAAACCCCCAAAGTCCTTCATTACTTGCTTCCTTGATTCATGCCAACCTCGGCCATTGTAATCCGGCAATGACCTCTGCTTCCTGTTCCCTGTTTCGAAGGCCCTCCTAGGCTTATCAAAGAATAACCACTCTCGAAGCGTTTCACCATCAAGAACAGAGAGATCAAAAAGCTCTACAAAAACAGAAAAGTTATACATCACATCATATACCAACAAAGCATAACAACCACAACTACAACTAAGCCTTTTCCCATACTAGATGGGGTCAGTTACATGGATTCTTTATTTTCACACAGCCCTATCATATACCACTAGCAATTAACTCAATATAAACTACATCGTTTCCATATAGCCCTATCATGTGCCATGCTAGAAGTTAACTCAATATAAACTACATCATTCTTTATTGTTTATTTCCAACACTTTTGTGGTTGTCCTCTTCCTTTTTTAACATTTTCACAATCTAGTTTTCCATATCTTCTTACGGGAGCGTCCTTTAGTTCCAAAGGATCTTAAACGATTTTTCCTCATTTTATCATTTATTAGTGCTACTCCCAATTTGTTTCTAATAACCTCATCATGTATATGCTTTTTCCTTTGTGACCATTCATCCATCTCAACATCTTCATTTCTGCTACGAACATCTTTTGTACATGATGATTAACTGCCCAACACTCATAACCATAAAATATAGCAGGTCTAATTGCTGCTCTATAATATTTATCTTTTAACTTTAATGATATTTTCTTATCACATAGAATACTTGATATCTCTCACCATTTTAACCAACCGACCTTAATTCTATGTGTAACATCTCCATCAATTTTTTACACTCTTAAAAGCATATCCTAGATATTTAAAACTTTCCTTATGAGGGATACAATGTGTGTCAATTTTAATTTCTATGTCCTCCGTGAAATACCCAAACGATCAAACTTACATCCCATATATTTTGTCTTTGTTTTACTAAGTCAGAAGCCATTACTTTCTAATGTTTCTCTCTATAATTCCAACTTCCTATTAACTTTTTCCTTAGACTCACCCACTAAATAAATATGAACTTAAAGTTGATCCCTTATGTAATCCAATATTAACTTTAAAGGAATCTGTCATTCCTTTATGAGTCCTCACACATGTGTTTGCACCATCATATATGTCTCGTATAAAATTTATATATATTAATGGGATACCTCTCTTTTCCAAGGTTCTCCAAAGAACATCTCTTGACACCCTATCATAAGTTTTTTTCTAAAACAATAAATATCATATGAAGGTTTTTTTTGCTCTAAAATGTTCCATAAGACGTCTCAATAGGTGAATCGCTTCAATTGTAAATTTGTCGAACATGCATCTGAATTGGTTCTTTATTTTACTCAATACTTATCTTAACCTACGTTTGATAATTCGTTCTCATAATTTCATAGTATGGCTACCTCGATAATTCGCACAATTATGAAAGTCTCTCTTGTTCTTATATATGGGTATAAGTGTCCTCGCTCTTGATTCCTCGAGCATCTTTTGGACTCTCCATATTTCATTAAATAGTCTTGTGAGCAAAATAAGCCCATCTCTCCTAGGATTTTCCATACTTCCGTAGGAATATTGTCTAGTCCTATAGATTTACCGATCTTCATATATTTAAAAGCCTCTTTGACTTCATTCTTTTGAATATGCCGATAGATATTGTGGCTTATATACTTTCTGATTTGGCTAACTCCCCTAAGATAATACTAACATATGTATTTTCATTAAAAAGATTATAGAAATAGTTTTTCTATCTATTTTTTCTATCATCATTTGCCACTAGAATCTTCTCATCCTCATCTTCGATTCATAAAACAAAAGTAGGATCCTTAGTTTTCTTATCTCTAGCCTTTACTATCCTAAAAATATCTCTTTCACCTTCTTTTGAGTTAAGTTTTTTATATAAATCCTTCCAAATTTTGGCGGCCTTTTTCGTTTTTTTTTCTTTCTTCTAAACCTCCCAAGTTTCACTAGTCTTCTTTGCATAATGCAATTTGTAGCATGCCTTCTTTGCCTGGATTTTATCTTACACCACTTCACTCCACCACCAAGCTTCTTTTGGTGCCGATATGCCTCCCTTATATTCGCCTACCACATCTTTTGCCACTTCCTTAATATGTATAGTCATATTGTTCCACATATCAGAAGGTGTACCTAAATAATTTCAAGCATCTCCTTGAAGAACTTTCTATTTAAATATATATTCTTTCTCATATTTGAGGTTTCACCATCTAGTCCGAATAACTCTATGCATTCTATTATTCTTTGTCCACTTTTTTACCTACAAATTCATTACTAAAAATCGATGTTACGTAGTTAAGCTTTCTCCAGGAATTACCCTGCAATCTTTAAAACACAATCTATCTTTTCTCCTCCAAACAAAATAATCAATTTATATGTGTGACAAGTCACTATTATAAGAAATTAAATGTTAATCTCATTTTTTGAAAATTGTATTGGCTATAAAGATATCAAAAGCCATAACAAAATTTAAAAACTCCCTACCCTTCTCGTTTATGTCTCCAAAACCATAGTTTTCATCAATACATTGATATCCTAATGCAACTTTACCGACATATCCATTTAAGTCTCCTCCTAAACAAATAATCTCCCTTTATGAAATTCTTTAAATTCCCTTATCTAACTCCTCCCAAAATACCTTAACTATATTCAAAAGCTCTACTCGTAACACTAATTTTACCATCATAATTCGATCATCATATGTCATGTATGTCTACTACACTATCCTTTAAATCTTTATTTATAATAATACCAAGTCCATTTCGAGCATTTTCCTTTCATAAGTACCATAATGACTTGTATTCTCAGTTTACTTTGCTTTTTTTTAATCCACTTTGTCTCTTATAAACATAAAATGTAAATCTTTCTCTGAATCATAGTATCTACCACCTCCTTTAACTTGTCGGTTAATGTTCCAATATTCCAAATACAAATATGAATCTTATTATCTAAGACTAGCTTCCTTACCCCCCCCTGCATCCGTCTATTTTAAAAATATGGAGATCCTCACTATAACTTATTAACTACATTCGGGCAATAATGTAGTAGAAATATCTTCTTTACCCACACCCGTCCATGATGTGGGAACCCTCTCTACAATTGATTCACTACATCTAGGCGAAGATATTGAGACCCTTGCTTACTTTTAATTGCATTCGGGCTCTGCAGTGCATCGCTAAGAGGGAACACCCCAATGCAATGCTCATAATTTCCAGAATCCATTGTAGATAAGACAAGGTACAGCTAATGATAAGTTAAACATTGTGATTCACCAACCGATCTTGAAAAAGTTATAACCTATAAAGTAGCATCGAAAAAGGTAAACTATAGAAGAAACATAATTGAATAAAGAATTCATACCAGGTGCATTCCATGGAGATTTTGTGGTTGCAACACCTTCACACACTGGAATACCAACATCTTTGCTTTGTGTCTTTGCACCCAAAGCTGCAAATAAGGGGCCATCTTTAAGGTCAATGCCTCCAGGTCGAAGAACGGGCTTCATCCCTGGCGGGCCTTCTTTCAGCGCAAGACTGGCATGAAAGTTGCTGCAGTAATCTTGGCACCATTCTGATCCTTGAACCGGCCTAGGGCAATCCCATAATGCACATTTTGGACCCAAAAATGCTGCCGCAGGAAGGCTAATACCAGGAATGTCAAGTATAGGTTCCTCAAGCTGCTGGCAGCCAGCAGCTGGGAAGCTAATACAAATATCATCAGCAAAAGCTTCGTGCAAATCAAATTGAAAATGATCAAACACAGTGGCTGGTAACATATTATTGTTGTCAATAGTGTGCAGCAGTCCCTCACTGGGTGGGCATGCACTTCTGTTAACAGCCTGACAATCATCTTCTTCTTTTACATGATCAACATAATATTCCTGAAAGATACAACGTGAATATTTTAATGGAAGTGCTGCAATGAACTGCTACGCTAGAAAGACTCATCAGCAACCGGAAAGCATGACATCCATCAGGTCAGGTCTAAACAATAAAGACAAATATCAACAGTTCATGGAAATATTTAAATAAATCAACGGAACAAGAAATCTCCTTAAGTTGCACGAATTTCT
Organism: Brasenia schreberi; assembly: GCA_036023115.1. Lineage (NCBI taxonomy): Eukaryota > Viridiplantae > Streptophyta > Magnoliopsida > Nymphaeales > Cabombaceae > Brasenia > Brasenia schreberi. Next base: position 14,800,815 of record JAYKKT010000065.1, on the reverse strand, counting down.
TGCCAAAATGGTCGCTTGAAACAAACAATAGAATCTGGCAACTTGTGTCAGTGAGAACCTTATTCATAAATACAGAAAATCCAGAGAAACTTGGACTTCCAATTGCCAATTTCTTTATGTACTTATTCACAGACACGAAGTATACCATCCTAAACATTAATCATCAAAAAGTAATTACCCAATTTGGAGCCGTGGATCACTTGAAAGGAAGTATAAACTAACCAACTGTTAAAGGTGAAAACCAATGTGACACGAACAAGCTGATGAGGATACACGATTCCAACTTTGCTCTTATAGTTGTTAGCAAGAATTGCAATTAAAGGAACCCTTAAGGTAGCCCCAATCATAAACTAAGACATGGCTTCTGTAAATTAAGTCAACCTAATTGACTTAACGTTCAAAAAAGGCTGCGAACTGGTAAGAATGGCGAATCAGAACACTGAATTGTATACGGCACAAAACAAAGAGGAAGAATTGCCTCAATCTTTGGGCTCAGTGGAACAGGAGCTAGCTTGCTGGTGGCATCATCAGCCTCTTCACAGAGCTGCAGCAGCCGGCGAATATCTGATGAAAGATCAGAGGGACCATTGCTTCCCTCCTGAATTGCATCAAAATGAACACAGGTAAAGAATTGCATCAAAATGAACACAGGTAAAGATGAAGCAATTCAAGACCAAATTACAATTGGAGGTCAAAAGTGATCTTGCCTCGACGTTACCTGCAACGAACTCGCAGGAGTGACCTCATTGAGCTCCGACTTCCACTCGCGCAGCATCTGCTGAACCTGTTCCTCCAGGAGCGCAACGTCGCTCGCGCGGCTTTCTTTCCTCGCGAATTGGAGATTCGTGAAGACGCCTTCAAGATCATCCACCCGATTTCGTGCCTTATCCTTGAAAATTCGGTGAGATGCCGACTTTCCGGAAGCGTTCTTTCCCATCGTAACTCGAGAATATCACAACGGCAAACCTAATTATCCTTTCGAAAAGCAACAAATGCTGTTGAAAGGTGTCCCACTGATCCCGCTCTGATCGAAACCTATAAGAACGTCGAAATTTCAATGATACCCTAGCTTCCCGTAAGGAATCGAACAAATCCTTTCTGAACTCGCCTGATTTCTACAGACTGGTGCTTCTCCCTTCCAAATTTTAAAAGTATTTCAACCGGATTCTCAATCACTGGCCTGCTGTCACTCTCTCCTCAGAAACGAGCAATTTTCTTTCTAAGAATCAATCAAGTACGCCTACTTCATGCCAGTTGTCAATATGATCACCATCAAACCCTGAAATAACGATTAGATCTCAAAACATAAACTCGCAAAACAATGATCGGATCTCAAAACGTAACGGTGCCCATCCAAATTCAATCAGAACCTAGAAACCCAGAAAGCGAGCAAGAAGACCCTTGTCTTTCTTCCAACCTTCAAAATCTCACCTTTCCCAGAGTTAACGACGCCATCCGCTTATCGGAGACTGCAGCAACCCTAATCTCGTCGGATCAAGGGGAAAGAAGAAGACGAGCGATCGAGAGAGAGAGAGAGGGCGCCGTAAAGGGGCGGTGCTTAGTGGAAATGAATGACTGCTTTTCCCCACCAAAAAGTTAGCCCTCTAATATTTTCATTTTTCTTTATGCTGCGTCAAAGTTCTTGCGTTCTCAATATGCGCCTCAGATCAAATGCCCAAAAGCAGGTTTTCCTGTGAAAAATGAAAATGAGTCGGATTTGGTGTAGGGAACGTGATTTTTCCATGGAAGATTGAGCTAATGATGGAATCTTTTTCGAGCATCCCCCATTGGAAACCGTAGAGATCAGAGGTGCCGATCTGGAAAACCGTGGAGATTAGAGCTAATGATCCATGACCTGTTCGGTTCCAACCTGGCCCTGGCCTTGGCCCTGCCGGTTGAACTGGAACCAAGCCACCCACAGAACCGATCGACACAGAAACCAGCGGTGCTAAACCCACTGGTTCTAAGGTTTCAGTTCTAAAATTACGATTATTTTGGAAAGAAAAAGTAGAACAAATCAGAACCGAAACTCATTTCAAACTGAAACTAAAACACCGAAACAAAAACCAGAATCAGACCCAAATAAGGGCCGATTCAGTTTCAATTCTACGTTTTCATGGAACTAGGACCACCAATTTGAAGCCGACAGTCCCGGTTTATCCGAAACCGGATACGTCTACTTAGTGTGACAGGTAAAATCAGATCTGAACCAGTCGGAACCAGGACCCATGCAGTTTAGTTCCCGTCCAACCTATCATAGGATCGAACTGGAATTGAAATTAAACCTTCTATAGGCTCGCTTTTATAACTGTATAGTTGCATTTTACATCTAATTTTATTATCAACCAAGTTTTACCCTTTTGTTACAATGAGGCCTAAACCTAAGGCTCACACCCAGGAATACATGCACCGAGAATAGAACTCACCACCTAAGACATGGGACTGAAAGAACCTTCCATTCAAGCTAACGCCTGAATGCATTAGTGAAGTTTATTCCACAAGGGACTCGTTGATAATTTTTCACATATTGAAATGCTACAACTTAACCATTAGGGTGTATTTGGTTCGTGGTTCTAGGAAAACTAGACCCTGATTTTCACTGCTCATAGTTCTAAGTTTCGTTGTCATTGTTAAACTATAGTTCTATAATCCAATTTGAGTAAAAATGTTGGCACCAAGAGAGACGCGGTATAAAAACTGGATCCATGAGACTTGGTACCAAAACCCAAATGCATCCTCTCTCGTATTGCTATTTCACCTTGCATGAAGACTGAAGCGTCAATACCACTGGCAAATCAAATACATAGCCATGATTACAAGTCCATGTGGGCTCAAAACTCTACTTCTAACACTATGGTCCTAGGACCATTAATCAAATACATCCGTAGGAGATGTTTGATTGACGATATCAAGCTTTTGGTACTGGAACTACAATTCAAAGTTGATGTAGAACAAAACTGGTTTGATTTGCACTTGGAACTGACAATCGAACTATGATTTCACGTTTAATTTGCTTTTGGACCTAGTATTCAAGTTCCAACTCCCTAATTTTTCGTTTGATAAATATCATTCATATACATATTGACCAATCAACTAGTTCAATCAAAACTACAGATAACAATCAAAATTACAAACATCATATCTACATATTCAACCAACCAATTATTTGTACTTTTGTATTCCTTTGAAATTTTGACACAATCTCTTCTTGTCCGAAGTTAATTGAGGATGTTGGGTACTTACAATGATAAGCATATCAACAACTATAACTTTTGTTGGCCATTCAAAAATAAAATAAACCTACAAAAGATAAATCAACAACAACTAAGACTTTTCCCATACTAGATGGGGTCGGCTACATGGATTCTTTGTTTCCACGTGGTCCTGTCATAATTTATAGAATCCATGGTAAATAAGTCCGACAAAATTTTACACTAGTTGTCGAAAGCCTAACGCAACCCTCCTCCTTTATTCGGGCTTGGGACTGGCTATGTAAGGGTGATCTCTTACATGGGTGGAGTTTACGAAAGATAAATCAACTTTAAAAAAATAAACGGTAATACACTCCAAAATGACATTCAAAATTGTCACAAATACAATATGTTTGCGCTTCTGTTTTCTAGAAAAATATGCTATAATCGCTCTTTGCCACAACACAATTCTAACTCACAAAACAACTAAAACATCGATATCATCTAAAGAAGATGAATGAAAAAAACTTTAAGACATATTTTAAGTCCACCGACAACTTCAATGATAAAACCAATTAAAAGTACATAACAAAATGAATTACAACTACAACTTTAAATCTAAAATGAAATACTTCCAAAAAGTATCAATCATTATACAAAAATAACAAGCTTTTATGTTTGATTGATAACCTTTTTGCATCAAACCATTCAACAGAAAAATTAGTAATAATAAAGAAAAGTCACAATAATATTGAAAAGTACGAAAGTAATATGTAACTCTATCACTTGCAATGATTTTCATGCAATAAAACATCAATAAACAATAAAATGTGAAGTTCATGTAATAATAATATGAAATAAAAGTACATATAAAAATACCAATGTGCAAGTGAAATATCTAATTCATAGGTCAATAGAACTTATTTTCATTCTCAACCATGTAACTCTATCTTTCTGAGAAATATTGTAAATTCATCTAGCAATATCTTTTAAGACAATCAATAAAGTACTCCTAATTTGATATCTCCCAGAGTTAAGGTGCTTTCTTAGTATTTTCTCTCTTTTATAAGATTTTCTTGTGCATATATGAAAGAATCAATTGCAGTTACAAACTTATGTAGTCCTTCCAAGAAAACACCACCAACACTTGTATTTTTTACTACAACAACAACTAAGCCTTTTCAACACTTGTATTTTTTACTACAACAACAACTAAGCCTTTTCTCATACGAGATGAGGCAACACTTGTATTTTTTATTAATATTTCTAAAGTACGCTCTAGTAAAACTCCTACTTGATGCAGGACTATCATCATCCACATCTAAGTTTAATGGTGGTACACTAGGTATACTAGGGTTATCTTCTAAGTAGACATTAAAGTATTTGGTACTCACTCCTTGTCCTACATCATACGACTCTAAAAATTTCACTCAAAGACAACATAATACTTTGAGTGTGATGTATGTCGAAAACCCTTATGATTTGTATGATACTTGATATGTTCAATCCAAACATCATGGACAACATGCAAATACTTTTTCTCGTAATCAAAACTAAAACTACTCTTAAAAAGTAAAGTTTTGCAAATCACAAGATTCACTTTTACTTTTTTCAATTTGTTTCTTAGCTTATCCTTATCAAACTAGCCTGTATTTCTCGGACATCTTTTTTTCACCTCTCTTATCGCCTTAGGCTTCACTATTCCCCCTTCTTTCATGTCATGGATGTGTGACTGCTTGAGTATACATATTCATCATTCCATTTCAGACCTTCTTGTGATTCTTCAACATCCTTCGTGCTAGTATTCATTCCTTTTAAAACACAAATATTTAGATGCATATAAAACAATATCATATAAGAGGATATACATGTAATGAAAAAGTGAAGAGTTGAGACACCATATATAAAGTAAAACAAATGCTCAAAATAAGTGCAACCAATAAAAAAACCAATAACATACCCCCCCATTATGCACATTATATATATATATATATATATATATATATATATATATATATATATATATATATATATGCGTGTGCATGTGTCCAAGGGATATGATGCTACTTTTTTCAACATGTGTGCATGTGCGTGTGTCCAAGAAGAATCAACGACATCAAAACCGTGTTTTTGAAAGCCATGATCCTTAAGGGATCCTTGATGTAACCCAATATTAACTTCAAAGAACATCTTGAATATGTTTTGTTAACTCATCAATCACCAAGATACTTCATCTTGAATATGTTTATATACTTTTCTTATTTGTCTAACTCTCCTAAGTTAATACTAACATCTTTATTTTTATTAAAAAACTTATAAAAATAGTTTTTCCATCTATTTCTTATATCATCATTTGCCACTATAATTTTTTCAAACTCGTCTTTGATGCATCTAACAAAATTAAGATCTTTAGTTTTCTAATCTCTACCCTTAGCTATCCTAAAAATATCTCTTTTATCCTCTTTTAAGTTGAGTTTTTTATATAAATCCTCTCAAATTTTAGTTTTTGCCTTCACTAACCGCCTTTTTCACTTCCTTCTTTGCTTTCTTATAAGCCTCTAAAGTTTAGTAGTTTTCTAAGCATAATGTAATTTGTAAGATGTCCTCTTTGCCTTTATTTTATTTTGCACTACACTCCACCACCAAGCTTCTTTTTATGCTGGGATACCTCCTTTAGATTCACCTAACACATCTTTCACCACTTTCCTAATATGTATAGTCATATTGTTCCATATATCACAGGGCGTGCCAACATAATTCCAAACATCTCCTTGAAGGACTTTCTGTTTAAATATATCCTCTTCCTCACTTTTGAGGTTCCACCATTTAGTCCGAATAGCTCGATGCACTCTTTTCTTCTTTGTCCATTTTTTTTATTTGTAAATCCATAACTAAAAGTCGATATTGGGTGGTTAAGTTTTCTCCTGGAATTACCTTGCAATCTTTACAACATGCTCTTTTTTTCTACAAATAAAGTAATCAATTTATGTTTGTGATAAGCCACTCTTATAAGTAATTAAATGTTCATCTCATTTTTTGAAGATTGTATTGACTATAAAGAGGTCAAATGCCATAGCAAAATTTAAAATCTCCCTACCTTTCTTATTTATATCCCCAAAACTAAAGTTTCCATGAATGCCTTGATATCCTAATGCCTCTTTACCCACATGTCCATTTAAGTCTCCTCTTAAACAAATCATCTCCCTTTGTGGAATCTTTTGAATCACCTTATCTAACTCTTCTCCAAAAGTTATCTTTATACTATCTTCTAGTCTTACTTGGAGTGCGTAAGCACAAACTATATTTAAAACCTCTGCTTCTAACACTAATTTCAACGTCATGATTCAGTCACTATATCGTTCTATGTCTACTACACTATCCTTTAAATATTTATTTATGATAATATCAACTCCGTTTCAAAAATATTCTTTACCTGAGTACCATAATTTAAAACCTATATCCTTTATCTCCTTGGCTTTTTCTCCAACCCATTTTGTCTCTTGTAAACATAAAATATGAATCTTTGTCTGAATCATAGTATCTACCACCTCCATTAGCTTACCGGATAATGTTCTCATATTCAAAGAACCAATACAAATCTTATTATCTAGGACTAGCTTCCTTACACCCCGCATCCGTCCATATTGAAAATGTGGAGACCCTCTTTGTAAATGATTCACTACATTCAGGCGGCAATGTAAAGGGACTAACTTCTTTACCCACACCCATCCATGATGTAGGAACCCTCTCTGTAATTGATTTATTACATCCGTGCGAAAATGTATTGGCCCTTGCTTACTTATCACTGCATTTGGGCTCACAACATGTCGTTAGGCGGGGACGACCCAAAGCAATGCTCATAATTTGTGTAATCCATCATATAAAAATACGACAAAGTTTTACGCTGATTATCAAAAGTCTAACACAAACCTCCTTTATCCGGGCTTGGGACTGGCAATGCAAGGGTGATCCCTTACATGGGTGGAGTTAACTATTAATAAATCTAGTTTAGAAAAACTTTAAATTAATGAATATAAGATATCTAATTCTAACACAATAAACATTAAACAAAATTAAATCCAAAAACTTGATTCGAATTAACAATATTTTAAAAATTAGAAATAATCAATAAGAGAGAATGAATTTGTAAGCAACTTTCATCATCATTAATTAGATACAAAGTATAAAGCTACAAAATACGAACTATAGAAATTAAACTACTGAATAAAAGTTTGAAACCATAAATTCTAATAGAACCATCATCCACCCAAATATGAAAAATCATATATAAGGCATAAGAGACCAATTTTCAATATCTACTATTCTCATTACCTCAACCAAAGGTACAATCATACTTAAAAACTTGCCATAATTTCTCAAAAGTTAGCATTGAAAACATCTACTATAGCAATTCCCTCGCTTTTTCTCGACCAACTAATAGAGTATGATTCATCATATGCAAACATTTTTTCAGTGCATTTTATGTACGACAAGACTTTGAATAGTAATAACATTAGTAGTAAATCTTGTCAAAGAAGACCTAATTAACTCCCTTCCACCAATGTGGATTCTCATTAAATGTAATACAGAAGAGTGATTATAAATAAACTTTGTAACATTTTTTGCATGTATATTGTAAGTAATGAATTGCACACCAATTGTAATACCCACTTCCTCAAGAACTTCTTAAAAAATAAGGAGTAAATTATATGCAATTTTGTCAATATGGGAGAAGTCATATGATTTCGAAAACAATGTCCTCTTGTCAATATGTGATAAGTCATATGATTTAAAAACAATGTCCTCTTAGTACAATAGACCAAAAACTTTACCAATGATCTACATTGATCGTTCGCCCAACCATCAACCATAATGGAACAATCTGTAAGCTTTCATATCTCCCTAAATTCAAAACTCCATTTATGCACAATATCAACATAATTGTGCAACAATTTACCCCTTAAAAGCATGATATGTAAGGACTCTATCACCTGATCCCACACTAACAATAGCATATGTCATACTTTGAAAGGAAAATGAATTTGCAACATTAAAATGAAGGTATTTTTCGTAGAAAAATTCAGCACACTTCATATCTACTTTCTATATTATCTCCTTCGAAGCTGCTTGGTCGAGCTCTAAGAGTCTTAGTGGAAAAAAAAAATGAATGTATCCCACAACCTCTACCTCCTCTACTATTACTCGTAGTCATCGACTGGGTATGAGCTTTTACAGTGAAACAAGAACCAACTTAAATGTTGAAGAATATATGTATATGTTGTTTTTAGTATTAGTTTTGTAATTTCGGACATTTTGGTATTATTGTAATTGCTCGTAGTATTAAGGGCGTTTTGTTTATTTTATATTTTACAACCCATTATATAAGAGCTTGACATTTTGTATTAGAGTTAAGAGTTTGATTAATAAAAAGAGAAAGGGGGTGGCCTCCATTGGAGGGCCTGCCCCTCCTCCAATCTCTCATTTTTACTCTTTAATGTTATTAATCTTTGTTATATTTGATCTTCTATTGCGTTACTCACAAATTTTAACATGGTATCAAAGCTTCTAATAGTTGGAATCAATGGTTGCAGACGTGAAAAGTGTTGAGGTCCATCCTCTTGCAGAACCTCTTGATGGAGAAGAGATGGAGGCAAAAAATGGCGATGCAACATATGTGCTTTGTTCAATGATGCAATTGAGAAAACCTTGTCGAGTAAGCTGGAAGAAGCACGCCAAGCTGTTCAACTCAAGATAGTTAAAGGCCTAAAAGAGTACAGAAACTTGTACGCAGTTCAACATCGGTTAGCGGGCAGATTAATATATCCAGAATCTTTGAGATTCTTGCCTCTATATGCACTGGCGTTGTGCAATTGGCTTTAACTTTATGGTTATGCCTGTTAACAGGCTTCTTAAGCTGCTCTATCCAAATTTATTCTGGATCGATGAATATCTATTAAAGGGGCCTGCTATCGTAGATGATTACACGAAAGTTCTACAACAGGTTCCTTTAACAGCATAATCATTTGATCCTAGAGGATTGTTTCTTTATGATGATGGATTCTGCTTCATTATTTGGTTTGGCAAAGTGTTGTCACCTGACATAGTTGTCAATGTAATAGGAGCAGACATGATGGCTTGTAGTGAGTTGTCTAAGGTTAGTTTTGTCAAGAAAATTTTCATCCCTGTTGAAAAGACTAAGAGAGGGTGATCATAGTACCAACATTGTTATTTTGTAAGACAAGGAGAGCAACCGAGAGAGGGTTTCTTGCTGCTTCTTAACCTTGTTGAGGACCAAATAGATGGGTACTTTGTCCTTTTAATGACCCTACAACTCTGAAGATTGGTGAGAAGTAGCGATGTGGTTTGTGCTTACTCATATCAACCTTGTTGAAGGCTCTGGAGAAGATAATGAAGAAGGAAGAACAAATGGGTTGCTTGGCTTACCTATCATTTCCAATTTTTTCAAAAGTAGTTACAAGAAATTATGCAAAGAAAGATTTGATTTTTTTTAAAAAAAGTAATTACGATTTTTGAATATTAAATACTGGAGTTGGAAAAGTAATTTACAGATTACTTTCTTGATTTTGTGGGAAAGCAAACCATAAAGGTAGTTATAGAAAGTTATTTTCCTGAATTTATGAGAAAGCAAACCAAAAAAGGTAATCATGGAAAGTCACTTTCCTGATTTTGTGAGAAAAGAAACCAGAAAAATAGCTATGGAAGATCATCTTCCCGATGATAAGATAAAAAAAGAGAAGAATCAAGATAAGGATTATCAAGAAAAGTAAGGATGATCCTCACGATTTTAGAAAAGAAAGAAGGTAATCGCTACCCATCATCTGCATAAAGAAAGTGAATGCAGAAAAAGGAATGTGGTTGGTTATAGCAGAACCTCCTCTATGGAACATATTGACATGTGAGTCTGGTGGTGATGAATTTGAACATTTTAAGGATGTTACAGAGAGGATTCTCAAGATATGGAACATAGTACTTCCCTCAACATTGGAGTGGTTGCCGTACCTAAACATGAGAAAGATCATAGTAATGTACTCAATGCAAAAGCATCATTACCTGCTGGATATGATGTTAAGCATCGGGAACCTTCTTTTAATAATGTGGATCGAACAAGTTGGTGGGAGTTGGCTACAATGGCATCACATGTTCATCCATTTGTAGCAACCATGGCTCTGACCTTCCTGTCTCGAGCCTTTATCATCTATGATGGAGAGCCAATAAGGGATTTATCTCTTAATGCCTTTTTGGACAAATTTATTGAAAAGAAACCAAAAGCTAGCTGGAGATATGGAGGGACATGGCATGGTGGTTCCAAAATTGCACCTGCAAAAAAGCTAGAGATGAACAAGCATATTGTAGGGCCAGAGATGTTGTCACTAGCCAAAGAAGAAGAAGTTCCTCCGGAGGATATTATATTTCACATGTTCTATATGAATAAAAAGGACTCATCGAAGAGGAAGAAGAAGAAGCATACTAAAGATGAGGCTGTTGATGATTTGCTTGGCATTGATAATGTTGAAGATGATTCTGATGATGGTGGTCAGAGCAACATTGAGGAGATTGATGGATTACTGGAAACTTGAGTGAGCATGCCAGTGGAAAGTGACAGCGAGTATGATTATGACAAACTTGATGAAGTCATTGATGATGATGATGATGAGTTACTTGCAGATGGAAGTGATGATGAAATAGATGCACATGCTGATTTTGGTGAAGATAATGATGGTGCAAGGATTTTGATGATGATATGAATTTGAGAGGTAATGAATCAGGTTATATCAATGTTAAAGCACCTAAAGGAGGCCAAAAAACTTGTGGTGCAGCAGTCCTTGCTGAGATTGGTAGTTTGGTGAAGAAATAGAAATATTTTTTGAGAAAGTTGTTGAATACTTTTTATTTGCAGCCAGTGAGAACACAAAAATATTTTTTATTTGCAGCCAGAGAGGTTACAGGAAGCTGCTGAAAAAGGACAGCCATGAAAGCTGAATTGAAAAGTTGTTATAGCTAAGAAGCTGCTGAAAATTGTCGCAACCATGAAGCTGAAGATGGACAACCATGAAGGCTGAGTTAAAGAATATTGCAGTCATGAAGGTTGTTGGAGAAGTGTTGCAGCCAAGAAGGTTACTTGAAAATGGACAGCCAAAAGGGTTGAAAAATTCAGAAAATATGAAGTATTACGTGATGAATGTTTTTTCATTTGGTCAAACAACATAAATGCACATAGAAAAAAAGATAGAGTGCAAAATATCAGTTTTTTTGTCACCACATATGCTAAAAATCAAATCATATAAGAGGTAAATGCATTATTTCTTATGGAATGTGGCAATATCACCAAGAAACATAAAGATTAAGACCTTAAGTTGCTGAAGTGAACAATCAGGAGGGTTGAAAAAAGCAGTTGCAGTCATCATGTGAAGGGATGCAAAACCGATTAGTATGAGCAAATGTGTGATTCTGTTATTTGAGTGGTAGAGAGAGGGCATCAAACCAACACACCAGCAACAACCACCATGTGAAGGAGAGAAGAAAAAGTCATTTGAAGTGTATATGGTGGAGATAATACCTCTTACCATAAAAGATCAGCTTCCTTAAGAGAAGAAAAATATGACTTTTGAAGTATAGTTGCCCATTTACCTCATTGAGAAGAAAAAAAAGAGAGCAACTGACACCAATAGAAGGGTTGTGTGCTACCTGTGTTCTTGATTGTTAAAGTTGATTTAAAGAAGCCTCACAAAGATCATTAGTGCATGTGTGGTGAACAAAGAATCAGTTTTTTGACAAGTTTCGAGTTCGAAGTTTCTCACTCTCAACTTGAGGAGGGTGTTGAAGAATATATGTATATGTTGTTTTTAGTATTAGTTTTGTAATTCCTGATATTTTGGTATTATTGTAATTGCTTGTAGTATTAAGGGTATTTTGATTATTTTATGTTTTACAACCCATTATATAAGAGTTGGACGTTTTGTATTAGGGTTAAGAGTCTGATTAATAAAAAGAGAAAAAAAAGAAGGGGGCGGTCTCCATTGGAGGGTTTGCTCCTCCTTCGATCTCCCATTTTTACTGTTCAATATTCTTAATCTTTATTATATTTGATCTTCGGTTGTGCTACCCACGAATTCCAACATTAACTACTATTACCCATAGAACCTACACTCTTTCCCTTCTCACCTTCTTACCTCCTCAGTCGACTCTTCTTCCTCTTCGATTGCACCATGAAATTCTATAGAATACATCTATCTAGCAACAACTTCAAATTGTTGAATCTTATGACATATTTGAACCACCTATTTCTACCTTTTCTCTCAACTGTAATATTTTTCTCTCCTTTATAACCTCTAATAATTACTCAAATTCATCATTTACTGTTTCGAGCACCCGAAGACAAGCACTAGCATCTTTCTTGGTTCCCGCAAGGTGTTTCGTACGAGAAATATCTCCATGCTTAACTTCATTCCAAAAAAATATACTTATTAACTAGCCTATTACCTTTGTACACTCAAGTGCAATACGGATCGATTCAATCGAAAGTTATTAAGCAAAAAGAGATAAACAATAAGAAAGAATCTTTTGAAAGGTAAAGAATCACGAAATCCATGAAAACCTCAAAATTTTGAAGTGAAAAATCGGGTGGAATGACAAGAAAGGGATTATGTAACGGATTTGACAAAACCCTAAAAATGCAAAAAGAGATTGAGTTAAAAAACTCTATAATCTTGAGATTTCTCCACAAAATCAACAAAAGCAATGATGGGGAAAGGGTTTGAGAACAGAGGATTAGAGTGAAATATGGCTTCAAATGAAAAAACGAATTTTTGAAACTCATATCCTGAATTTTTATACCCATAAAAATCGACATCGACTCGTACGATATGATGATACGACATGATAAATCGCACAATGTGATACACGTACATGTATCGTATCATATTTTTATATGATACATGATAAAATCGTACGATACGATTTTAATAACATTGCTATTGTGTACCCTTTTAAAGGTGGAGAGGTAGCAGTCATTTGTAAATATGACAAAGACCTAGAAAAAGTAAAAAAGCCAAAACAAACGACTTGTTCTGCTCACTTTTAAAGTAGTCAGCTGCGTGCATGTATCAAATGTGTAGGAATGAACCTCTCTCTCCCTCTCATATAATACACACACACACACACACACACACACATATATATATATATATATATGTGTGTGTGTGTGTGTGTGTGTAAGGATGGATGTGTGCATGCTATACATTACCTTTTATAACAAAAATTGTAGAAAAATGATGTGAGTTTCCGGCGAGAAATTACATTGAAAATTAGGTTTTGACTTTAACAAGTGAATCCATGGCTTGTCTAACTCACACCATGTCTTTGTTCAAGCTTGGCTTGGTTCAAATGAACAAATCAGCTGAACAGGACCACTACTTTATTTTAATGAGATAAGTCTCAACAGCCTCTGATTCATTCAGCTTGTTTAAAAGTCCTAGAAGCAAATCGCAACAATCAACAGAGAGGTGCACATTTGATTAGCTTAATCACATTCTAGCTTTCATGTGTAAAGAAGTTGGTGAGCAACAATTAAACAAGTCAAAGGGCAACAACAGGGGAATCACAGAGGAATAAAGCTCTCTACACGATCATACATCTCTACTGAATAAATAATCAACACTGACACACTTTCATACGATTGAGCATGACATAGCCTCAAAGATTCAATATAGAACCCTTTGTCACACAATTCTCAATTAGAACATTTTCAAACCATTTCCTTAGAGAGAAATAAAAACAGTTAACTAGTGTTTCCATAAGATTATCAAGTGTCGAGGAAAATGCAGTGAAGAAAATTACATGCTGCAAAATCTGAGCGCCAATGAACCATACCAGCAGAACAAATGAGGGTACCCTAAAGACAAGATATATCTCAGCGTCCATCAAAGCATGTGGTACAGTCAATATCCTGGAGCGTCATCTGACCCAAGTAAATGTCACTTATGTGCTGTGAGCAGAGGAACAGACACTTGCGGTCTATGCTCTCTTGAATAGTAGCAATTCCAGGAACCCACTTTTTTTCATCAAACGGGTCGATATTTAGGCGACTTTGAAGCAACCGTACTCGATATGCAACAGTATCCTTCCCATCGCAGAAGTGAGCAGCACAACAACTTGATGGAACATCTAAAGCTAATCTAACCAAAGTCATGCAAAGAAGTCCATCCACAGGTTTTGGGTCAGATAAGTTTCTGTCACCCATCATTTTAATTTCATTCTCTGTGGGGAAATGAATTTCCTCAGTCCATGATGCATTAGCAACTTTCAAATCCTTAGAGTAGTGTTTGATAGCCTCACGTTTGGTGGATTCATGTTTCTCTGCCAAGGTCAAGATGCATGAGAATCGCAAATGGTAATTGACAATAGTTTTGACTGCTCGGAAGTTATGGCAACAGCAATAGAAATCAAGCCACCTCTTTCCTATGCCAGCATACCACTTGATAATATCTGCGTCTTCTAGAGCAATAAGCAATTTGATTGGTCGGGGACGACCCATTGAGTTTGTAAATGCTGCCAGTTTTACAGATTTCCTTATCAATTCCAGTGGTGCATCGACCTTCATGCACAATTTTGTCAGATCATCTACAGTCCTCTCAGAGTATCTCAGGTCTTCCTCTTCTAATTTATGTTCTTCAAGTTCAACAATCTTTTCCCTCATTTTCTTTGGATTAAGATATCTATTTACCTGCACCTGAAATTCATCATAAGCATCCAAGAGATCTTGTGGCAATTGATGTCTAACAGAAGACGAGTATAGAAAGTCACCAGATTTGAACCTGTGATGCCACTCCCAACACTCATCAGGTGAACCAAGAAAGTCGTGAATGACTTCATTTGCCCAAGTCCCAAAAGCTTCTCTGACTACTGGAGCCACTTCTGACTCGTATTTGAAACCACCACTGTGTTTATACTTCTTGAAAACATGATCCAATATTTTCACTCCCAATTTCTTCCGTCTTGTCTCCATCGCATTTCTTTCTTCCAAAGCTCTAGCCTGTTTCTGTTTTATGTACTTCTTCTTTGCTCTTAGAGCTTTCTCAGACAAAGGGGGTCGCAAGACCGAAGGAGGAACAGCCTGGAGTTCGAGGCCAAGGAACTCTATCTTCTCAGAAACAGCACTATGTATCACAGTGTTCATTTTATCTATTTTCAACTTCAATGAACTTTCCAAGTATTTAACAGCCCAATCTTTCACTTCCATAGTTAGTGCCTTTGATCCAGATGAGATTACCAATATATCATCTAAATATCTACAACAGAATAACTTTGTTGGTTTAAAGAAGATGTTGCGTATGTCTTCAGAAGATCTATATTTTATCCTTTCGTGTATCCAATCTTTGAGCTCAGATGACTCTGTAAGTCCATCAACTGAATTGAACTTTGAGCTTGTCCTGTCAATACAAAAGCGCCAATTCTGAATTTCTCTATCTAACCCATTCAAGTATATATTAACAAGCATGGAACTCAATCTGCTTTCCTGTGGAAGACCTTTCCCCATATACGAACCTCCAAAATCAACACAAACTGCTCCAAACTGAAACAACCTGCTTAGCAGATCTATTAGCAACGAATCATCAATCTTTTCCTCCAAAAGTGCTGCCAATTTCGTCACACAACTATGATCAAAACTCTGAGGTAAAAACCTGATCCGAAACCACCAATTTGGGCTAGTGACTGATGTCTTAAGGTACCTAACAGCTGTATGACGCCCCATTCCTACACGACCACCATAAGAAAATGTCATAAACTTCTTATCATAAATCACCTCCAGCACCATTCGAATTGCTTCAATCACAGTTTTTAGTTTCACGTCAGGAAGGACCAATGGCTGTCCTTTTTTCCTGTTTGGGATCATCCTAATGCAGCCAGATTCTACATCCAAGCTACCCTCTCTGAGTTGCTTAGATGTGCTCTCTATCCAGTTCCAGTCAATCCCCTTATACCCTGAGGAAACCAACAAACTCTGCAACTCTGCACCCTTTTTACCAACACTCAAGTTTTCGCAAGCTGCAAACAAGACACTGGGGACTGCGATCACTTCACTTACCAGGTCATGGAATCGACCATTCTTGTACTGCTTCAAAACAAGGCTTTCAAGCTCAACTTTGGTTAAAATTCTCATATCCTTGGTTTCATCAAAATCAACGCCCTTAGAGAAACACCGGTTGAATCTCAGGTAAAACCCAATCCTAAGCCGAGGCAAACCAAACCGATTGAGCATGAAAACCTGTACCAAAGAAAAATTGAGATACTAGGAACATATATATCATCACAACAAAGGTGATAAAAACTCAAACTCAACATTCATGCAAAGGTGAACGTTCCCTCAAGAATGAAATACACTAACAAATGAACGAACGAATATAAAAATAAAGGGAGATATCAAGATGGGGAGTAGGACTTCAAATCTTTAAAGGGTTCAACTTGATTCCAGCCAAACACAAACAATCCCTCATCTAAAAATAAAGGGAGATATCAAGATGGGGAGTAGGACTTCAAATCTTTAAAGGGTTCAACTTGATTCCAGCCAAACACAAACAATCCCTCATCCATAAAAACAAACACGAATCAGAGAAGGAAAAAGGGATACTTTTATGACAAGCAGAGAAGAGCCAATAGAAAAGGTCTAAAGCTGTTACTCTTTTCAGAAATAATGCCTTTCCTATAGAAAAGGTCTGGAGCTGTTACTCTTTTCAGAAATTAATCTTGAGTTTGCATAATTGAGGACTAGAACATATTGATGTCTCTCCTATGCTTGATTGAATAAGTGGCTCTGAACGTTCAATTGGTTAGTCCATAATTAAAATGCAAAACGGAATACCACACAATGGTCTGAATTTCACAAAGACTCATTGTTGAATCGTCATTATCCACCAATAATGACGCCAAATTGCCATGCAAGACGCCGATCTTCGCTACCGCCGCTCGCCATGTTGGAGAAAGAAACACAGAGCAGGAACAGAGAAGGAAAAAGAAAAGGAAGAAGAGGTCAATGAAGAGAAAGACAGAACCTCGTGGCACACGCTGGATCTTCGTCACTGCCTTCCACCGCCGAAGAGCCTCATAGACGTGCCGGAGAAAGAAACGGGAAGAACGAAACAGAAGTAAGCGGGCTATGTTTTGTAAGAGGGGTTCGATTTTTTCGGATACGTTCAGGTGATGTGGAATGGGTCATGTTGAACCGAATCGAACTCATGTTTTTTTATCCTCAGCTTCGTGTTCGGGTAAACAGGAATATGACAAGAAATACGAACTGTGGTGAATATTCTACAATGTTATAGTGTTACTGCGTGGTGTTGACACGAGAGAAAAGAATTGCTCTGGATGGGAGAAGACCCCACTCGCGTGAATGGATCTAGAAAATCTATTACCAAGCTAGATAACTAGGTGTGGTTGTCGGTTGATCCCTTCCTTAAGAATTATTGATACTTAAGATTTAAGATCTATATTTAGGCTCTACTTGAAAGAGCTCATGTGAAGAGCATACAAATAAAATTCATGAACTTTCAATACCTACTAAAGAGCCACATGCCCAATGGACAATCGCCACTCCAAAGTGGCTTTCAACTTGAGAGTGAGGTAAAGAAAAGTTTAGGTCACATCATTTCAAACAACTAAATGACAAGATTTTTATAACTAAAGTCCAACCCTTTCATGTTTAGGTTAGCAATCAAATTGGTAGTTCTTAAAATCACAATGTAGAATCAAATTTTATTCCAACAATTTAAAATAAAGAAGTCAATCCTACCTTGTATGGATACAACAATAACAAAGCATTTTCCCATACTAAATGGGTTGGTTACACGTTACATGCATCCTTTGTTTTGACGTAACCTTATTATAATTTATAGAATCTATCGTAAATAAGTACGACAAAGTTGTATGTCGAAAGCCTAATACAATCCTCCTCTTTTATCCTAAGCTTGGGACCGACAATATAAGGGTCATCCTTCCGTGTGAAGTTCTACCTTGTATGGTTATCAAAAAGAAACTAATGATGTTGAAAGGTGTCCAACTGATCCCGCTCCGATCAAAACCGATAAGAACGTCTAAATTTTAATGAGACCCTAGCTTTCCGTAAGGAATCGAACAATTTTTTTCAATCGGATTCTCAATCACTGGCTTGCTCTCACTCTCTCCTCAGAAACGAGCAATTTTCTTTCTGAGAATCAATCAAGTCATGCCAGCCGCCAATACGATCACCATCAAACCCTGAAATAACAATTAGATCTCAAAATATAAACTTGCAAAACAGCGATCGGATCTCAAAACGTAATGGTGCCCATTCAAGTTCAATGAGAACCTAAGAAACCCAAAAGGAGAGCAAGAAAGCCCTTCTTTTCCAAACTTCAAAATCTCACCTTTCACAAAGTCACTTATCGGAGACTGCAGCAACCTAATCTTATCGAAGACTGCCGAGAGCCGAAAAGGGGCGGTGCTTAGTGGAAATGAGTGACTGTTCTTCCCCACCAAAACTTTAGTCCTCCAACATTTTAATTTTTCTTCATGCTGCCTCAAAGTTCTTTGCGTGCTCAATATGCCCCCTCACAACAAATGCCCAAAAGGGCCAAAACCAGGTTTTCCTGTTTATGAGAACTAAAAATGCGTCCAGGGGAACGTGAATTTTCATGGAAAGTAGAGCTAACGATTAAATCCTTTTGGAGGATAAATATCTTATTGGATGAGACATCGATACATTTTTACACGTATATTGTATCATATGATACGGTACGATAGAGGTAATTTTTAAATTATTTAAAAAAAAATTAATAAAAAATTTAGAAACAAGAAAAAATTATGCAAAAAATATTGAAAACAAACTAAATGTATAAATCGCTCTTGAGCCTCCTTTTCAAACTTAAGATTAAAACTATTAATAGATGTCAAATGGATGTGGGAATTTTAGGGAGAAAGGAGTTGGCCTTGAAGAGAAAAAAAATAAAAGAAAATTTACCTAGATAGAGTCTCAACACACCTAAACTATAATTTTTTAAAGAAATTATAAATTTTGAAACTTATAACATATCACATAGGCACTATCGCAACGTATTGTACGGTATGCCTCAATACGATTCAATAAATGAGTTTTGCGATATATGTATCTAAATCGTATCGGTTCAAATACCAATACACGTATTGTATATGATCTATTAATACAGGAAAAATCCCCCGTTGAAAATTGTGGAGATTAGAGGTGTCGATCTAGACTCGACCCATGATCTGTTTGGCTCCAACCTGACCCTGGGGTTGAACTGGAACCAAACCGCCCACAAAACCAATTGACACCAAAACCAATCCGGAACTAGGGACTCCTAAGGTCTAGTTTCAGTTCTATCTATAGAGGAACCGGACCACCAGTTCTAAGGTTTCAGTCCTAAAATTCCACTTATTTTTCAAACCAAAGTAGAACAAAATCAGAACCAAAAGTCATTTGAAGCTGAAACTAAAACAACACCAAAGCCAAAACTAGAAGTTGACCAAAATGAGGGCCGGTTCAGTTTCAATTCTAAGTTTTGGTGGAACTAGGACCACAAATTTGAAACCGGCAGTCCCGGTTTATCTAGAACCAGACAGGTCTACTTAGTGTGACAGGTTGAATCATATTCGAACCGCCCTTTGAACCAGACAGGACCCATGCAATTTAGTTCCCGTCCAACTTATCATAGGATCAAACTGGAATTGAAATTGAAACATTTTATAGACTCGCTTTTATAATTGTATAGTTGCAAATTGCAACTTGTTTTATTATTAACCAAGTTTTTCCTTTTGTTACAATGAGAGGCCTGAACCTAACGACACACCCATGCATACGTTCACCGAGAATCGAACTCAGCACCTAAGATGTGGGAGTGGGAGAACCCTTCCAAACAAGCTAACGTCTGAATTATCCAAGTTTATTCTGATATGATAATCTTTCTTGTATTGAAATGTTATAACTTAACGAGCACATGCTTAGGGTGTATTTGATTCATGGTTACAGGAAAACTAGACCCTGGTTTGGTTTCACTTGTAGTTCCATGTTCATCAAACATAGAACCTGTTATACACGTGGAACTTGCAGTTCTACGGTCCCATTTTAAGTAAAAAGTATGGACACCAAAAGGAAAACGAGGTATAGGAACTGGATCCATGGACTTTACACCAAAACTCAAGCACCTCCTTCTCTCTCGTATTGCTTTCCACCTCACATGGAAACTCAAGCATCAAGAGTGGACCATGGTTATAAGTTTATGTAGATCCCTGCCTCTAGTTCTAGCACTACGGGCCGAACCACAAATCAAACACATCTCCTAGGAACCAAACCAATGAGGAATCATGGTGGCTTCTTCAGTTTGATGGCATATAATGGTTTTACTTGGTATTCTAAAATCAACATTTTTTTTGAAAGGCAACGTTCAAGTAGACATTAACAAGCATGAAACTCAATCTGCTTTCCTGTGGAAGACCTTTCTGTTGGAAAAAACCATATACATACATGCATAATAAAGTAATATGCAACAAATATAAAAATGTCTCAACCATAAACAACAACCGCATATCCAAAATAAGCCATAATCAGGAACTCAATCTGCTTTCCTGTGAAAGACCTTTCCCCATATACCAACCTCCAAAATCAACACAAACTGCTCCAAACTGAAACAACCTGCTGCTCCCCATAGACAGCAGCAGCTTTTGAGAAATTGATTTACTTTAGTTCTTACTTAAGACAAAAAATAAATTGCGCTCAAGATACTCCTAAATAAGAATTCTTTTCAAAACCTTTCTATCTTTTCTTTGGTTCACTGTCGGCTCAACAAATAGATGCTCAACTAACCCCTCTGTCATCCAAACTTAATAACTCAATTTCCTATTTTGCTTGAAAGGCAACGAAGTTTACTATAAGGCGCTCTGTGTATGCTTTGTTCACAGTTATCTTATAAGCAGTGAGGAGTTGCAAAGACTCAACGAGCTTACTATAATTAATGGCTCGCTAAAGTCTTTGTCAAAGGCTTGCAAAGACTTTTTGGGAGATCTTAAAGAGCGAACGCATAGTCCATACTGCTTACAACTTATAGTTGTGAGCCCTTAAAAGATCGTTCCTTACTGTAATGGTCTTTGCAAGTCTTGACACTCAGCTTCGCTTTGTTATAGTTGCGCTTACAGTAAGGCATAATATTACACTAAGCAGTAGAGAGTTCAAGAAGGCGATGGAAGAAGACGAACAGAGAAGACAAGGTCACATCATCTCAAACAACTAAATGCCAAGCTTTGATAACTATATTTTCGCTTAGGTTAGCAACCAAATCGATAGCTCTTCAAATCACAATCCAGAATCAAATTCCATTCTAGTAATTTAAAATAAATAAGTCGATCTTGCCTTGTATACTGGCATCATGGAATTCCAACCCCCTCTCCACATGTCACTCAAACGGAAATTATTCTCAGTAACACCTATAAAAATATTTAGAATAAGGGACGAACATTAACTGCACATGCTTTGTTGGTAGATGTGATCTCTTTGTAACCTCAAACACATAAAATAATACATATTTTCAAACATACATACATATATATATATATATATATATATATGAAAATCTACTTCATAACTCAAATCAGTATAGAATCATTGTAATTATGCATGCATAACCAAACATAAGTCAACAATGCAATTTCTTTTAGTTATTTTTCTTTCTCTCAAGATACAAGACCACTAGTGTGTCAAATCACTACATCGTAAGAGTCCTCCAATGCTTCTTTGGCTCTTCCTGTCTATTTATGTGGTCTCTGACCGCCATGGCAATACTTTCCTCAGGTCTACAAGGTACACCAGTTTTTAGACACGCACAAGTAGGGTCATGCTTTTATACATTTACTTTTACAAACCAAAACTATTATCCACATGAATCTAATCTAGAACCACCTCCTAATAACAATCCTTATATATAAACTGAATATCACATATAATCAAAGCAAGTGTCAAGATAATTATATTTTAAAATGCTCACTATTCCCGCTAGTTTACTAGCACACATATCCCTACCTAGGCATACCGTATGATACGATAGGAGTTGCCAAATGTAAACAACAAGTGAGCTATAAAAAAAGTAACAGACAGATTAACATCACAACACACACTGAGCGACAGACCCAAGATCTTTTTGGGGTGAGGTGCACTTATATGAGTTCTTATTTACTCATTAATATTGTTATTTTAAAATTATTATTTAAAAGTTCTTTACGTACTTGATTAATTGATTTTGTAACATAATAATGCTATTTAAAATGGTATGATACTGTTGACACTTTTAAAGTTTGATCATAATAACAATAGCTTAAGAGTTAACATCAACATCAAATGAAATAATAATAACTTTAACATCAAGCTTACAAGTAATGGAGCTAACGATGCAGCTTTAACAATACACAAAAACCTAAAATGTTATATTATTTAATAAAAACTTGTTTAATTACTTTTCAAATTAATTAACACTTAGCAACTTTAATAATTTTCAAATTAATAACTATTAGCAGCTTTAAGAAATATCAAAGTAATGGAGCTAACAACACACAAAAACCTTTTATCGAAAATAAATATCTTCCTTTCCATTCAAGTGCATTTCTCTTAAATGGAAAAAAATTGAAAATGTAACATTTAAGAATTTGGATGTTATGAATTAAAATGAGAAGGTTCAAGGAAGCCATTCAAAATGGCCCAAATAGAACCAAGTCAATTGTTGCTGGATATATTTTCTTTGCAAGAAATTAATTTCATTTAAGTTTTCTCATTTGCTTTCTTGTTTTAATAACAAGTCTCGCTCACCACCTTTGGCATGATAGGAATGCTATGTATAGTATGTGATTCATTGAGACTAAGTCCTGCAGCCTTTCTTAACAGCACATTATAGAAATCTGAAAGGACAGGTGACAAGATCCCTAACAAAAGAAAGAATATGATCCAACAATTAGAAAAAACAAGAATTTCACAATAACCCATCTGAAAAATTGATGGTTTTTAATGTGCCACGGCCCACAAATCATAATGTTTTACACTTAGATTCAAACCGCCAAACAAAGATAACAAACTAGAGAGAGACAATTACCTTAGTCGCTAATTACCAAAAGAAAAGAATAGTGACAGTCTTGGCGGAGCATTACCCATGGAGCATGTTGTTGGCCCGTCGTTCAGATTGAAGCTAGAGGTGAGAAGGTGGTGAGATGCTGTCTTGCATAAATCTCCTCAAACGTGTTTTTGTAAATCCTAACCTTTTTCAGGTTTGGATTTTGGATATTTTTGTTGAATAGTTTTTTATTTGTAAAGACAATAATGTGATAAAGTTTCTAAAATTCAATCTTTAATGGCTTAAATTCAATGAGTTATTTTCGTGCTGTTTACCTTTTCTTTTTCATATTTTCACGTCAAACAAACTTTATGTTTTTTTCTTAAATTACAATGCACCTTCGTAATTTTCAACTTTAGAATGGGATGCACGCCTCACCTCACCTTAACAAACATGAGTCTGCCTGAGAACACACCCATCCATGAGTTCATTATGCACAATCAGATATGTACAAAACCAATCATAATTAAATACATCACTAAAAAACAATAAAACTATCTTTAGTGTACATCGGAAGAAGATAAACACCTATTTACTCATGCCTCCAAGCAATATCCAATTTCCAAGATGTCAATCCCCTCCAAATCGTTTCAAATTACACTCAAAAACATAAAATCATGAACTACTATTCAAAACTAAAACTACCTATTCAATCCACTCGTAAATCGGGGTCCAAATGACTCTTCTTCAAGCAAAATACCCTAATCGAATCTTAAATAAAGATCTAGATACAAAATTTTCTAATCTAAACTTACTTGATTTCTTTCCCAACTCTTAATAAACTACATCCCACTATGAACCTGACCCATCAAACCATGTCAAAATCAGAGTCCGATCAACCCCAAACAACCCGCACCATCCTTATTTAGATCTATTTTAAACCCTATTAGATACATTTAACCTGAAACATCTCCAAGATCACAAGTTAGGCGAGTCCAATACATGCCACTGTCTTAAAAACCAATGGCGGATCTACATGTAGGGGTGGGGGCGGCCGCTCCCTGAAAATTTGAAATTTTAGAAAAAAACTTATATTTTACAGTTAATATATGATTGAGATTCATTCTTCGCCCCCCTTACACGATGAAATATGTATGTCGCCCCCTATAACACTATTTTCTAGATCTGTCACTGCTAGACACCCATCAAACCAACTACTTTCTCCTCCCTAAACCGCCATTTCATCCTGATAAAGGTAGGGCCGCACTCGAGTCTCCATGACCGTTCTTTTGCCCCCAAAATTGGCCACTGTCGATAGGGTTTTCGCCGGAATCTAGAGAAGAAAAGGTTCTACGACTGGGTTGGACTCAATACGGGTAGATCAACTCGGTATATTACAGTTCAGCTTACTTGGCACAGCGGTTGTCTTACAAGTTGCTGGCAGTGAGTTCGGTTCTCCGGACGTGCATACTTACCTGGGGTTTCTCTAAGGATGGCAGTGGGTCCGGTGCTGTTTCAGGTTCTTCTTTTTTCAATAGGTACGAGGCAAATATATATATATATATATATATATATATATATATATATATATATATATATATATATAGAGAGAGAGAGAGAGAGAGAGAGAGAGAGATTGGTATATGCTAATGCTTTTTGGTATTAACAAATTTAAATAAATCTCAATCATTCATATTTTTTGTGACGTATGGTTGAGATTTAAATTTTAAAAAACAAAGTGTTCATGTAAATAACTTGTACTTTTAAAAAGTACATATTTTTTTATTTTATAGATTCAAATATCAACCATTCATCACTAAAGATGAATGGTTAAGATTTGTTTTGATTTGTTAACAACTAAGCGTGCTAGCATATACCGGTTTCTCTCTATATATATTTGTGGAGACACTTGCATTCTTAAGTACCAACATCAAAGATGATAGCATATACCGGTTTCTCTCTATATATATTTGTGGAGACACTTGCATTCTTAAGTACCAACATCAAAGATGATAAATGATTGATATTTTAATCTACAAAGTAAAAGGTATATGTTTATTTTTTTGTAGGTACACTTAATTTATATGAATATTTTTACCTTTTAAATTTTAAATATTAACTATTTACGATTAAAGATGAATGATTGAGATTTGTTTATATTAATACATGTATATTTTTTAAGTACACTTTATTTATATAAACACATTTTTTAAATTCCGGGTTGGAGTTGAATGGAAATGACACAAACTATTCGAATCGTGTTGAGATCGACCTGCTGGTGTTCGAGCACGACCAGGGACACGAAATGGCCATCCTAGGTAAGATGAAAAAAAAAAACAAAACCAAGTCGAATCAAATAAAAAACGTACTGATACGAGAGAGGGAAAAGAGGAGGGAAACTTCACGAATTTCTTGAAGAAGGCAACGTCTTCTTGTTTGAGAAAAGGTTTCTTCTCGATCTCCTTTTCTCCTCCTCCTCCTCCTTCTTCATGGCCATCGATTTCGGAGAGACTGGAGAATCGCAGGCGACGAATCGCTCGCCGACCAATCTTCTTCCACTTCGTCGTTTCCCGGCGGTCTGAACTATAATTTCTCTACCGCCAGCTCAGTTTCCGGCAAGAAATCCTCCCCTCGACCACCATCGAAATTCGATTCCGCAAACTCGCCTTCTTCTTTTCCAGGGAATGAAATCGATTCCGGTTTTTCTCATAATCCTAGGGCTTGGAGTCACTTGAGCCATCAATGGAACACGGGCACGCTCGAGAATTCTAGGGCACACACGGTAGATATCCCGTTCATGCCGCCGGTGAGCCCTTCGCAGTTTTTGAATCCGGCGGAGAAGAGTCAAAATCCGTCGAGGCCTCGCTTTGTTAAGGTGAAAAGGAAATCCGCTCCTCAAAAGGGGAACACTTCAGCTTTGCTTGATCGGCATCAGAGTCGATGACGAGAAGATCGTTGCCGCATTGCGCGATTCTCTTGGATTGAATTCCTTGCCTGCTTCCCAACATCCGGAAAGCAATGGCCGATCCTTTGTGAAATCTGGTGAATTCGCGGGATTGTTTGGTTCAGATGCTTCTAGAATTGAACTCGGCGTTGATCCTGATCGATTTCGCGGATTTGAAAGTAATGCAAGACCGGAAATTGGTCAGAGGATCGGTGATTTCTCTCTGGTTGGAAAGAGAAACGATGAGAAACCTGGTGGTTCGTCGAGTTCTCATGTGGATAGCTGCGAGAAGGTGAAGGGTCTCCGTGCGCGTGTTTCCGGTTGGAATCCGTTTTCTTCAAACCTTGGTGATGATCTCAATGCGCGCTTTAGCTCGATCGGTAGTCAGCGTGGAGTTTCTGATAGTGGAAAATCTGCATTCGGAGTTGATAGTAGGCATTGTTGGACGCGGAATCAGAGTTCCTCAAGCTTTTCGGGATTTCCGATTCTGAAGGAATTCAGTAAACTGAATATAGATGGGGTGGGTTCAATTGGTACACCTGTGGATTCGGATGAGGGAATACTTGAGGTGGATAATAATGATCAAACAGTTAAAGAGCAACACCGCAATGTTGCTAATTTCTTTAGATACAGTGCTGGTAATAAGCAGAAGTCGGTTGATGCTGATGTATCAAAAGGTAAAGTTTTCGTTTTTGGTAGCAATGTAGAGAAAATGAGTTCAGACCATTGTAAGTCGACCAGAAATACGGATGAAAACGCGGATAACGTGCTGCCTCGTGAAATGAGGAAGCTAAAACTTGAAGAAATGCATAGGGCTGGCACTTCTGCTGCTTTTACATTTGAAGCCGCTTCTAAATTGAACTCAACTATAGGTGGAGTGTCAGAAAACGAGCATTTTGACTTTGGCAAAAGTGGCAGGAAAACAAGGAGCTCAGGGAAGGCCAATGGTTCTGCTAGTGGGTTAAGTGAGAACTCATACAATATGCTGCCTAATCAAATGAGAAAGCTAAAAATTGAGGAACCTGCTTTTGCATTTAAGGCTGGTAGTAGACTGCACCCAACCGCTGGTGAAGCACCAAAAAATGAGTGTTTTGTCTTGGGGAATAACAGAGAGAAAGTAAGAAATTCATGTGAGGACGGTGGTTCAGTTAGTGAACCAAGCAAAGAGAATATTGTGCTTGACGAAATGAGAAAGTTGAAAATTGAAGGAACCCAAGGGGGCAGCTTGAAAGATTCGAAAAGTGGGGCGTTCAGCATTGGTAGTGCACCACAAACCGGTGTTGCTTTCAAGGCTTCTGATGATGGTGGAGTGCCATTCTCAGGAACCATTAGGAGCTCCGCAGTCTTCATCTTTGGTAGCTCTCATGCGGCACGAAAAACTAATAATGTCAGTGAAGGTGGGAAAACTGTACCATCAAATGAATCAGCGATTGGTAGAGCTGATTTGAACACTGCTAGGCAGACGGTGACATCTGAGAATGGGATTGGAGGGAAGCCTTTCATTGATAGTGTTGATGGGTTAAATGAACGGTTTAAGGCACCCATTTTTGAATTCAAAGCTGGTGTGAGATCCGCAAATGGTTCTTTTGAACAGAATGGTTTTTGTACGGGTTCAGATGGCACTAAAGCATCATATATGAGGGACCTACAAGGAGATGAATACGGGTCACATCAATGGTTCAAACGATAACTCGCATCATGATTTTGATGGGAAGTCAACACCCACTGTGCTTGATGAGTTCAAGGAGTCGACTACTCAAAGCAGATTGCAGAATCAATCTGATGCACATGCAAGTGAAAATATGCCGATTCCAAATGAGCATTGGGCTTTCAGCTGCAATATCCAGGACTGTAGTGCGAAAGTTAATGAAACGGGATTTACGTTTGCTTGGAATGCTTTTCCTGATAACACTTTTGGCGTTGGTTCTGATGCTTCCGCTAGTCATTTACGGGAAAATCTAGTACCCGAACTACCTCATGTGATGAGAAAGTTGAAATTTGACAGCAGATTGGAAGACATCATTTTTCTCAGTGATGGTTTTCATGGTTCTCTACGCCCAGAAGGTCGGGAAGAAATAACAATTACCCTCACAAGGGAAAGAATGCCAGGCGTTCCGCCACAGCAGCTAAAATCGATAAGACATGTCGCCCTCCAAGTAATGAGCATGGTTCACATGTTGATGAGGGTATGGAGGAGAAGGATGTTTCTTCTTCTAGGTACGTAGGTGTAGATGTTGATTCATTTAATGTGTTACAGGGTTTTCGTGATGCTCTTCAGCCGGAAACATCTCCACCGGTTTTCTGGTTTGGAAGTAGAAGAGTGATGGAACCTGATTCTGACGTGCAGCTTGGGGAAAAATTTAGGCCCAGCACAAGTGGCAAGGCCTCTTCCTCATCGACTGCCTATGAGATCCCAACTGACGTTGCCGGTTCTTGTGGTGTATCATAGGAAGCACGTGCAGATGCAAGAGCTTCAAAAGTTGACAATGCGTCTTTGCTTAAAGATTTCCTTTGGAACTCTTCTGAGGACCCTTCTACAAGTATGGACAAATTATTCTCATCCAACACAAAAGGAGGACGAAGTAAAACTAGTAGATCAAAGAAAAAGTTAGGAAGGTCGAAGGGTGCAACAGATAGATCAAGGCATGACTCATCTTTTTTTCAGGAGACAAATTCTCAGGAGAAGCCTGAGTTGGATTCTCCAGGCAGTTACTCTCCAATGGATTTCACTCCTTACAGGGAAACATCACCAGGTGATGGATACTCATGGGCAACTTCTGTTATATCGGATGAATCTGCTGGTGCTGAATATGTCGTGAAGGATTCCAGTCACGCTTTTACCACTGAGGGCTTAGATGTAAAAGTGCGTGGCGTAGCAGATAGTGGTAACGATGGTAAGACAGAAGGGGTTCGGAAACCTACAGTTAACATTTCGGCGGCTGAAAATGTCAATCATTATTCTAATCAAAGCAAAATAGGACACCAGGATTCTCTGTCAGATGGAAATGGCATCTGGTCTTTCTTTTCTGATTCAAGACTTGCAAATGAATTGCTTAGCTCTAAAATGGCGAGCTGGAATGTGGAGAGTCGGGGATCAGTATTTTCAGGTGACCTCTCCAAATTAGATGGTGGGGATCCTGAGAAGCATGAAGCATCAAACTTCACTTTTGCTGCAACATCGGATGGAGATAACATACCTAAATTTACTTTTGCTGCATCATCTTCCCCAAGGACTTCTTTTTCTGCATTCAATCCTAGAAGAAAATATCGGATGAGAACTAATCATGGGTCCACTTCAAGTGCAAACTTTCAAAAGGAATCTCCTAGTGTAAATACTTTTCCAGCCACTGGTGGTACTCTTGATCAAGCTCCTGGAAGTGACAAAGTTTCATTTGTAACTGAACATTCACGGGAGCCGGATTCGAAGTCATTAAATCAAAATTCATTTGTGGATGTCAAGTCAGTGAAATTAAAATTTAAGGCTCCTGCAAACGGAATTATAGGCGAGTCTCAAGGTTCCAAAATATCAACACCTTCTGCTACATCGTACGCCAATGGAAAATTAAAGCCTGCAGAAAATGTGGCAGCTGAAATACTGGAAGCTTGTGAAAAGTGGCGATTAAGGTGCATTTTGTTTCTACTCTCTCTGATGTGACCTTTTCCTTCACATGGTGTCAAGACATTCTTTGTCCCTTCACTTTCCTGTCTTGGTCTCGTTGGACATATACGGTTCTTCTTACATGTAGGATTGTTTTTGTGGCAGTGGAAACCAAGCTTATGGAAAAGGGGATTTTTCTAAGGCTGAGAAATATTACACTCGTGGCTTAAGTATGGTTTCTGAAAGCGATTCATCTAAAAGCTGCACCAGGGCTTTGTTGCTGTGCTACAGTAATCGTGCTGCAGCACGTCTAACTCTGGGAAGAGTGAGAGAGGCACTAACGGACTGTATGGAAGCCATTGCAATCGATCCCTCCTTTCCAAGGGTGCTACTTAGAGCAGCAAAGTAAGCTTCTAATTGAATGTGCTGGCTTCCTTTCGGACCAAATTTTTCTCAAGATGAAATGCAAGATTGGCCTTAGTGGCTTTGCTTCCACGGTTCCACCATTTGATTATAATGTTGTTTTTAACTTAGTGTTCTGGGCAGTTTAATGTGCCAAAGCCTTCTAGGACACATGCATGGGTGCTGATCTATTAGGTGAACTGTACAAACGTCATGCTTCATTACATATAATGTGTTCATGTCCTTTTGTTACCCTTTGCCTTAGGGGAAGCAAATCAAGTTATGAGGTCGAGTCACTTGGGGTTTGTTAAAATCAGGCTGTCTCTAACTCACCCCATTAAAAAAATCAGGACATTTGATGCTACGTGAACTTGACCCGGTTGGGTTCATGTGGGCCTGATCCTACCCCACTACACGCAATGTTGGTTCAAGCCTATATAAAATTGTGATTCTTTTATACGTTATTCTTTTAGCATCAATCCCTGCCTCCTACACTAACCTTTGAAGTGAACAAATATGCCTATTTGTAAGACGGCCGCGTTCAATGATGACATATAGAAAGTGAATACCAAACCGTGGAATAAAACAACATTTATTGATGAGAGAAAAATAGGGTTTGAAATTAAAAAGGATTCAATTCTTGGAAACGGCAAAGGTCCTCCTTGGTTTTTTACCATATTTAGTGAAGACTTCTTATTTTTTCACAAATTGGGTAGTTTTCAGTTGGGTCAGGGTATACCTGGACTCGAGCATTCTTGTTGTCGGCCACTTTTTAGCAACACAGACTCAATCCGACTGTGCTGAAGTCCTACTCAACACGGATTTTCTGTGTTAGGTTCCGATCAGGTTGTTGGGCTGGGTCTAAGCCCAATTTGTTGGAGGCATCTGATGCTTCAAGATGATTGTACGATGCATGCCCATTTCTCTATCATGATAGGCTAGTTTGCCCTAAGGTCGTTGATTGGTTTCATTGTGGGGGTGGGTAGGTTTGGTGTTCAGGGACTTCTTTTTTGTAATTCATAACTATCACAGCGTTACCTGCAGAAATTTGTATATCCTCTTCAGTGCTCATTCTCAAAGCAATGGCTTAACTAGTTTTTCTTTGTTTGTTGGGAGCATGACGGTTAGGTTCTTTCTTCTAAGAGTTTTTATGTATAGTAAAGTTAACCTTTCCTAGTTATGTGCTTTTTATTACAAGCTATTGGTGATGTTTTTTTATGTTAAGTCTGTAAACCCTCTAAACGTGGGATATCTTTTTTCTCTTTCTTGCCTTTTTAGTTGCTATCTTGCCATTGGGCATACTGCAGATGCATTAGCGCACTACAAGAAATGCATGGAATACAAGAGCAAGTCAAATGTGGATCAAAAGGTTGTCATTGAAGCTTCAAATGGTTTACAAAAATCCCAGGTAGTTCTAGTGCATTCTTGATTTGATTCTTAATGATGGTTCATTACAGCTGGTATATGCGATATTTGCCATGAACTTTTATAGTCTCCATTAGCTAAAGTAGTGGAATTGCGTTTTGGTAGTTGCTTGGATACCAAAAATAGAGGAAGGTTTATTACCTTTGTTTTTACGTTGGGTAGGTTTGCTGATCTTCCAGGTTTCATCAGGGTCCAATCAATTCAATTAAATTCCTGGAACATGCTTCCTTGCATTTGCTGTTTTATGTCTTAAGCGGTTCATGCACAAGAGATGCTCTGAGATCTAAACACTTTCAACTGTTTGAATCTGTTTGTATTCCTCGATGATTTTGAACTTTTCACAAAACTTTTGCACTTGTGTTTGTAGTGTTAACATATGCACAAGACTTGGAAGCCAATGCTTCGCTGGTGCCTTTTTTGAAGGGAGCTTTTAATGGGGAAAATTTTATCTTACAACATTGAGTTTTGAATCATTGATACCTGTATGTAAGTTAATTTCATCAAATCTCATTATTTAAACATGATACAAAGGATACTACCAGACTACGAGTATTGAATTAAGTCATCTTCAAATCAGTGTTCTGTATGACCGTAAAGGGGACAGAAAATCAACTTGGGATCTCATAATATTGAAATGGCTGTCATGTTTCAGAAATTCCTGCTTCGTCATATACCAAACCTTTTGTGTAGTTTTTATCATTTGTAGAGCTTGCCTTCCTTATAGTTGGTTTACAATGTTCACTATCGCCCTCTTGTTCTTAAAAGCATACAGAATTTCTGGAAAATCTTGACTATTTTAGTATGCACAAATATGTGGGCTAGTTTCCTTCCGGAAAGATACTATAGTATCAACCTTTTCCATTGCTGAAGCTCACTGGAAGTTTACAGTTTTTTTTTGCTGACTTCTTTCTTGTTTTGTTATATGAACAAAAGTGTGATATCGCTACTAGAATGATATGTTTTTATCTGATTGGCAGCAACTAGGTGACTACATGAATCAGGCTTCCAACCATTTACAGCAGAAGACATCTAATGCTGCAGCTAATGCATTACAAGTTATTGAAGACGCTTTATCACTAAGTCCATACTCTGATCACCTGATGAAAATGAAGGCAGAGGCCCTTTTAATGGTTCGTGCATCTCCCTTTATTGCTATAGTTTCTATGATAGTCCTTTGTACATTTCCCACATATCATGCTCCTTGTGTGAATATAAGGACATGTCATTAGGTTGCTGACACAGTTCTTTCATCTGCAGCTGCGCAAATATGAAGAAGTGATCCAGTTGTCTGAGCAGAGCCTAGACTCGGCAGAAAAAAACTCAACTTTCCCCAGTTCCAATGGCAAATATGAACATGATGAAGGGATCAAGTTAGAGAAGCCTGCTGTAAGGATTTGGCGTTGGTGCATGATTTCAAGGTGCTATTTTCTTCTGGGGAGGGTCGAGGATGCTATCAACTTCTTTCTGAAGCATGAGATAGAGGATTCAGATATACAAAAGTAAATAATTTATCACTATTCACCTGTGGATCTTGAATCATGTTCAGAACTAACCAGATGCATAAATGTGATTGAAATCCTCTCAGGCACAGTATCAAGATGTCAGAATCTTCGGTGGCATTCCCTACTCTGATTCGTGAACTCTTACGCCTCAAAGTATTCTCAACAATCTTTAAGCATTTGAGCATTGAATTTTCTTTCTGTGCACTGCCTTTGTTTGTCAAATTTGTCTGCAGATTCTTTTGCCGAAGTAGTCTCTATCTATTTCCCTTTTTACTTCTGATTTCTACCTTTCTTCCATACCAAAACATGTTGTAGATTAACCTCTTCTTGATAGCCTTACACATATATGAAAGTCCACACCTTCAAATGAAGATTCTCAGTTGCAGCATATATTTGTTACTGATGGTTGGTACCCATCATTTCTTAACTACTTCTTTTAACACCTTATGAGTTGATGTAAATATTATTCACAGATACATCTGAACCAGGCAAAAAGATATGATCTGGAAGGCACAGATAATTCTCGAGTCCTGGATTGTGGCTTTCTTGGTTGTTTAGAAAGGCTGATTATGCTAATTTCATCTGTCAAACCCGATAAATTTGTAGAATTCTCATCAAGATATTGTGAATAATACCAACTGTACTAAACCTTGATGACTAATGAACTTCATTTTTGGAAGCATTCTCACGTTTAACAGGAAATTGGGTGATCATTTCTTGCTTTTAAAGTTTTTAAATCTTATGTTTTGTTCACGGTTGATTCTTAATGACTTCTAGCTTTTGAAAGCTGACTCGGTGATTGGAAGTTAATATTTGTATCTTTTGGAAAGATTTCTCAAAGTGATACAGTTATCAAGGCTTGCACAGTTATGCCCACTTAGGAACTGAAAAATCTTCAGGTCTGTGAAGTTTGAATCATTCACTAAGAATGCGAAGGAACTTTTATTAGCTTGAAGCATTTTACCTTTCAAGGTGTTGATGAGATGATGCCCTAAAAGCTGTAGAGTGAATATTTTGTTTCCCTGAATCATAAAGCTCTACTTACTAAGCTGTTCTGGGGAATGTAGTGGAGAAAGTAGGGTTTGTAGTCTGTTACTGTTTCCTATTCATGTATATGGTGCATCATAGTGGTGTTTGTTAATAATTTTTTCTTATTTATCAAAAAACACTTAATAACCTGTTTGTAGTCTATTTCAAAATTTTCAGTGACTGTATTTAAAGGACTGTTAATGTTATCTTTTGGGTCCTTTTTTCATCTTACCTTGTCAGTCCTCTAGACATTTGGACTGACGATTTCATTTTATTCTCTCCTAGTCTGCTGGAAACGAAGCATTTCAAGCTGGAAGGCATGCAGAAGCAATTGAGCATTATAGTGCTGCTCTAGGATACAACGTTGAATCACGACCTTTTTGCTGCAATATGTTTTTGCAACCGTGGTGCTGCATATCAAGGACTGAACCAGATAACAGATGCCATTGCTGATTGTAGTCTGGCAATGGTTCTAGATGCAAACTATGCAAAGGTATGTCTTGGATGCCATAGTGCTTTATGTGGTACGCTGTTCAGTTTCTGCAGGAGATATGTGAAACTCCATTGGATGAGCCTTAGGAGAACATAGATGATTCATTACTGTTGATAATGTCCTTTATTTTATGGCCAGTCAGCTGTTATGGGTGAAGAGCGCAGTTGACCTCACTGTTTTTATTGTCTTGTCCTTTATTTGGGTTATTGAATCTGCAATATTGCTGCCTAGGTTGGTCATGGTTCATGTAGTCATCTGATGGATAAATTATTGTGTTGTATTTCTCGAAGTCAAGAAAGAAATGATGCAGGCCTGTTGTCAAAGAGAATCTTAACCAGTTGATTGGCTTTTGTGTTTGGATAATCGTCATATGACCTGTATGTGATGCTGAAATAGGAATTATATGGCTATGTTATGCAGATAGCTTAAATCCTGACATACCTATGTCATGGCTTGTGCTCTCCAGGCAATGGAGGGAGGGAGGTTGTCTGTTGTACCTACCTACCCATTACAAGTGACAGAAAGCACATCTTTTATGCTATAGTACTTTTGTTATTTGTTGAAAATGTGTCAC
Organism: Brasenia schreberi; assembly: GCA_036023115.1. Classification (NCBI taxonomy): domain Eukaryota; kingdom Viridiplantae; phylum Streptophyta; class Magnoliopsida; order Nymphaeales; family Cabombaceae; genus Brasenia; species Brasenia schreberi. Next base: position 14,765,558 of record JAYKKT010000065.1, on the reverse strand, counting down.
TTTTGCAGCTTGTCTCTCTCTCTCTCACACACACACAGATGCACATACACGCATACATGCCGATCCATAGATTGCCAAAGACCAATTATTAACTTGCTTTTCGAGTATGCTAATTGGCATACACAGCCTGATTTGTGGATGCTTTCGCTTGGAAACATGGATTTTGAGATTGCTTGGAACCAATTATCAACATACTTCTCAAGTATGCTAATTAATATACACATTCTACCTTATAGATGCTTTGGCTTGGATACATGGATCTGGAGGGCAAAGGACCAATTATTGACATACATCTCTAGTATAGTTGTGTTTTATAATTAAGAAAGGCATAGTTCAACTAGGCACTGCAAGAGCTATTTTGCATTAACAACTGTTTCATGGCTATGTTTCAGGCAGTTTCTCGGAGAACAACTTTGCATGAGACAATTAGGGATTACGGACAAGCATCTAATGATCTTCAGAGACTGATTTCACTTCTTCAAAGGCAGATGGCAAATGTCCCTAATGAAACTGGAGCGGTAGGGAGACCAGGAAGTATATTGACTGATATAAGACAAGCTCAACGCAGGCTTGCTGCTGTTCAGGAAGAACCGAAGAAAGAGCATCCTCTAAATATATATTTGATATTGTGAGTGTATCTTCTCCCCCACTATAATGAACTTAACAGGGGTATCTTTCTTATATAAAATCTGAGTTAGTTTCAACTTTTTTAAATGACGCAAAATACTAAAATGTACACAAGAAGAGCTAATAAGATCACGTAGTTGGCTAGGTTGCCAAATGATTTAATGCAAGCATGGAATAGGCACATTTTTGCCTTCATCGACGACAGAGAATTCCTTGAATTGTCAAGTTTATGAGGGAAAAACAGAAAAAACCAACCTCCAAACCACTGGAAAATGGGTTTTCTGTTCCTAGAGGATAGGATAATCGAGATTTGTTGTTTATACATGTTGAATGCTTTTTGTTTTTCATATTTGCTTTACATTCAAAGTTAATAATATTTTTATTTTCATAGCTCAAATTTATGAGTTATGAGTCTTTTTTATTTTGCTGCTTAGATTGTTCCCTTTTATTTTCTTGTTACTCTTTTGGAATCAATTGTATATTTTACTTATCACATTAATCTCTGATCTCTGCTACCACTTTGTTGGGATCCAAGTGTTTATTTCTCACTATCCACATGTATGTTGGTTTGGACTTCTTTCCTCCATCTCATCATGGTAGGATTAGGTAGATGCATCATTGCTCTGCATTCATGTCTTCCATTTGTAAATTTGATTACACTAATTGCTATTATCTGATTTATGACCTAATATGTGGCATGATTTTGCTCAGGGGAATCGACCCATTGTGTACAGCATTGGAAGTGAAGAAAGCATATCGCAGGGCTGCACTTAAACATCATCCCGACAAGGTTTGACTTTGTTAACTGCTTAACTTACTCCATAGTCCATACTCCATCCATTATTTACCTTAAGTTTGTGTCTTTTGATTTAGGCCGGTCAATTCTTGGCGAGAAATGAGAATGGAGATGATGGACCCTGGAAAGAAGTTGCTGAGGAGGTGAACAAGGATACAGACAGACTTTTTAAGATGATTGAGGAAGCTTATGCAATCGCTTCAGACCCCAGCAAGGTTTCTTATCAGCTTACAGTATCTTTTATTTTTCTTTTGACGGCAGCTACCTCGTTTAGTGATTTCGGATCTAGGGTAGCTGTAGGACCTGTTGCCCTAGGAGACTTTTGTTTATCTATCATCTTAGTACTTCATCGAAATGACTAGATAGCTTATCCATTGATATTAGCCACCCGTTCATATTTTTCATGGTATTATGGTCTAAGATAAATATATTCTTTGTTTAACAGCGTTTGCAATTTGATTCCGAGGAAAATATGCGGAAGGTACAGAAGAAAGGTAGTGCAAGCAGACCATCTCAGTCATCACCAGCTTCTCACAATTATCACCCATTTGACAAAAGGAGCACCAGGAAGTCGAGGAGAGATGCAAGAACATACTACCAATGGTCAGAACCATATTGGTGAAGCTGGTTGTCATGATTTATCTGACCATAATTTCTTCGTGCAAGCACCCTTCCATTCATCAATTGCTGAAGCAGGCATCGTTTCAGTACGATTCTCGATTTTATCTGGCTTGTGCCTTCGCATAGTTCAGCCAGCCAACATTCTGAAATCCGTTTGAAGAGAATCTTGCAAGTATATATATGGTGGCCTTGAGTTTGAGCAACTGCGGGATTGAGCTCTTGGCTGTGCTTTGCCATGATCTGTAATGGATCATCAAACGTGACCTCATTCAGGGAAGAGGAAGACTGTCTTTCGCACACTTTTCCTCGGGGTGCTACGAACAGCATGTGGACTTCTACGCCGGAGGCAGCAAGGTTACGGCCACGAATTCATGGCTGGAGGCGCCGCATAATACGCCATTTGTTCTGGGGCACTCTTTCTGACACTCATGTATATTTCTTTAGCCCCTGTAAATTTATGACCTTCAAAAAGGCTTTGTTGTAAAGCTTATTTTATTAATGGAAGTTTCTTATCATAGTGTTTCTAAGGAGACTTCATATGGAGCTTAAGCCATTTTTCTAAGACGAGCCAATCACTGTTATATCAAGATCACATTGCTCAATTCCAATGTTACAGTTCAGACTGAATCTATCAGGATCCCTTTGTGTGCTCAAATTACCATCATTTTTTTCTAAACAGCACACGTGGTAGAACTGTTGATATGACATTCTTTTTCTTCAGTTTAAACCACCGGTCTCTAGAAGCCCACAAGGACCCCGGCCCTCTCTGGGGATAAAGCTCTCTGAACACATTCGCAAGACTCTAACTTGAGACATTTTGCTTATGAGGAGCAAGTGCCCAGCCAAACCAACTTGAGCCAACTGGCCATTGAAATGACATTTAGCAAAGGATTATATTACTGTGACAACCCTATTAAAAGCCGGCTACATCAATGCCTGGAGGGCTGGCTGAAACAATTCATCAATAACATCCATAATATAAGGCGAATGTGCGTTGGCTCACCTGGCAGCAGTGATGGACAGAGCGAGTGAGGTGAGGCATGCATTTCACTTGAAATTTGAAAAGTTTTTTTGATTCATTATTGTATATAAGAAAATACAAATTTTTGATTCATTATTGTATATAAGAAAATACAAATGCTCCATGAACGTGAAATATAAGAATGTTTCATCTTAAATACAAGTATTCCACACCCCTCAAAAGGATTCCTGAGTCCGTCACTGGCCAACATAATTATTAAGATCATGATTGAGTTCAGCACTTGGACGGCACACTGGCTTTGAACTCCCCGCTGTAGCCCACAAAAGATGAATGGAATCAACACATCTTTCTCACCGTCACGTCGGGACATAAACTTATAACTGAACTTAGATCGCAGTATGCCAAACAAGATTGAAAAACATCTTAACCACAGTATCGGATTCTTGCTTAATCTGAGTGTCTAACTGAAATCCGATTATGCGAAGTCTTGCAGGTTGAGTCAGATTCGATTGCTAATAAATCTGGTCCTACTGATGGTTGACATTATATATATATATATACTTCCTTCAAACCAATCACAATCATTTCATCAAAAATTGTAGGTGATTGAAATTTGTATACTTTGAACTTTTTGTGTTCCAATCTCAACCATTCATACCTCTCCATCATATTATTGAAATTAGTGTGAATAGAGTTTGCATACACGTGTCTGTCCATACATATGATGATCCAACACACATATATAGAGAGAGAGCATTGAAGCCAATTAAGCTGCAATAAAAATCGCAACAAGATTACAATAAATTCACCATCCGATAACATCCCCACCATAAAAAGAAAACCTATCAACAGAACTCAACAAAATTGCTCCACCAAAGTAAATGAAACACCAACAGGATGATCCAGAATTCCACCCTACTATAATGGCAATGCACTTTTAGACCTGCTAATTAAAAGCCGGTTGTGGCTTCAATAACGTTCTTGGAGAGCATATGGGTGCGCAAAGACAATTGCTTTGTGCTTTCTATGATTTGTTCATACCTGCGAAACTCAAACAGCATAGAAATGAAATTAACAGAAGTCGGAACAGGAAAAGAGAAAACCAAACAAGCATTTAGTCTTTCCATTAGGAAACATACTACATTTGGTGTCATTTAACCACAATATTAATAAAACTTACACATTTGGGTAGCTGGTACCAATAACAACAGTCCCCGACATGGAATCAATTTTAGCGTCAAGCTTAGAGTTCCTAACAAGATTGACTATCCATCTCTCAGCCTCATCGTAACTCATATTCAACTTCTCCACGAGCATACTGTATTAAGTAGCATATTAACTGTGAGCAAATGGTAAAACAGAAAAATCCAGAGAGTAACTCAGATTCCAGCAATTAAAAAGCAAATTCAACTGCAACTTGCGCCAAGCAAAAAAACCTTGCCCCAGCTTCAGTGGCTTAAGTACAATAAACCTAATTGGAAGCAGGGAGATCTTTTTTTTATGGGGAGGGGGGAGTGGAGAGGGAGGGTGGGGCGCGGATTGATAAGGTGGTGTTAGGCAGCCCCAAAGCAAAGAAGGGTACCCCAACTATTGCAGATCTTCACTTAAGAGAAAAACCATTCAGGTGGTTGTCCTTCCAACTCTGTCACAAAACAGATAATAGAGCTCCGCAAGGCATCACACAACCATGTTATTCTCATAGCAAGAAAGGGAAGTTTTTGGCACAGAAGATATATTCAGAACCTAAAGCACAAAAAGAATGCCTTTTATGGTTGCATGGGGCTAATTTACTTTAGGGATTTCACAAAGAAGGAACTAGATATCAGTTACCAAAGCATGTTAACCTTCAAATAACGATAAGCACATCTACAACCGCAAGACCTAGTGCTTTCAGTTCTCATGCTTTACATGGATGTATACACCCATACCAAACTGTTCCAAAGATACTTCTGCTACAAAAACAAAGGAGAGCTGGGTTGGCTCACTTTGACTTATATATGTAAAAAAGCTAAAACAAACAACTTGTTCTGCCCCACTTTTAAAGGCGTAGTCAGCAGCATGCATGTGTCAAATATGTAGGAATGAACCTCTCTTTTTTACACATACATACATATACACATACATCTATCTATATATGTATGTATGTGAGGATGGATGTGTGCATGCACCTGTCTGTGTTACTAAACCAACTAGCCGGGCGGGTATACATCACCTTTTATAACAAAAATTGTAGAAAAATTATGTGAGTTTTTCCAGTGAGAAATTACATTGAAAATTAGGTTTTGACTTTAACAAGCGAATTCATGGCTTGTCTAACTCACACCTTGTCTTTGTTCAAGCTTTTCTTGGTTCAAATGAACAAATCAGCTGAACAGGACCACTACTTTATTTGAATGAGATACGTCTCAACAGCCTCTGATTAATTCAGCTTGTTTAAAAGCCCTAGAAGCTCATATCTTCGGTAGAAACTTGATTTGGTATGCTGCTATATGTGGAGCTGTGACAGCAATTAGTCAGGCTGCTGTGACAAATGATCATCAGGTTCATGACCCTGAGGGTGCACTATCTAACATAGTTCAACACAATCATTATATGCCAAAGAAGTGGTGGGGCAAAGAGAACACTAATGGCATCCAGGTTGAGTTTGAAACCAAGGTAATAGTTGTTGCCTGCTGCTTACTCATCTTATTGCTAGATTATTCTCTTGGTATGTCGTTTTTGTTCATGCCTAAAATGGATGAATATTTTTCTCTTAAAAAGTCCGTTAAAACAGAAACAAAAGCCAAAATTTTAGAGGATTTATATGAAAAACTAAATTCAAAAGAAGGTAAAAGCAATATTTTAGGATAACTAAGGCTAGAGATAAGAAAACTAAGGATCTTATTTTTGAGAAGATTTTAGTGGCAAATGATCACATAAAAAGTAGATGGAAAAATTATTTTCTAAGATTTTTAACGAAAATATAGGTTCTAGTATTAGCTTAAGAGAGATAACCAAATCAGAAGAATATATAAACTGTAATTTTTATCGATGTATTCATATGAACGAAACTCCGCCTATGTAAGGGATCACCCTTGCATGGTCAATCTCAAGCCTAGATAAAGGAAGAGGGTTGCGTTAGGCTTCCGACAGACAACGTAAAACTTTGTCGACTTATTTATCATGGATTCTACAAATTATGATAGGGCTTTGTGAAAACAAAAAATCCATGTAGTTGACCCCTTCTAGTATGGGAAAAGGCTTAGTTTTAGTGTTGTTGTTTAAAAGCCCTAGAAGCAAGTTTTGATACTCAACATAGAGGTGCACATTTCATTAGCTTAATCACAAGGTATTTATTGATATAGAGCCAAGAAATATTCTTTAGAGAATCTTAGAAAAGAGAAACATCCCATTGATATATATAAATCTTATAAGAAATATGTATGATGGTGCAAAAACATGTGTGAGGACTCATGAACGAATGATAGGCTTCTTATATTAGGTTACATCAAGGATCTACTTTAATTTGATATTATTTATATTGGTTCTTATGTGTTAACAAAACATATTAAAGATGAAGTGTCTTGGTGTATGTTATTTGCAAACGACATTGTATTAGTGGATGAGTCTAAGAAAAAAGAAAAGGTTATAGGAAATCGGAACTATGAAAAGAAACATTAGAAAGTAAAGGTTTTCGACTTAGCAGAACAAAGACAAAATATATAGAACGTAAGTCTGATCATTTTGTTACTTTAGAGGATATAGAAATTAAGTTTGGTACACATTACATCCCTCACAAAGAAAGTTTTAAATACTTAGGGTCAATTTTTGATAGTGATGAAAAAATTGATGGAGATGTTATGCATAGAAAGGTAAATATTATAGAGCAGCAACTAAACCTGCTATATTTTATAGTTCTAAGTGTTGGGCAGTTAATCGTTAACGTATACAAAAGATGTCCGTAACAGAGAAAGATATTGAGATGGATGAGTGGTCATACAAGAAAAGACCATATACATAATGAGGTTATTAGAAACAAATTGAGAGTGACATCAATAAAGGATAAAATGAGGGAAATTGTTTAAGATAATTTGGACATGCAGAAAGATGACCAAAAACAGCTCCAGTAAGAAGGTATGAAAACCTAGATTGTAAAAATATTACAAGAGAAAGAGAAAGACTACAAAAGTGTTGGAAAGAAACAATAAAGAATGATCTAGCTCATATTAAGTTAACTGCCAGTATGACACATGATAAGGCTCTATGAAAACAAAGAATCCATCTAGCTGACCCATCTAGTATGGGAAAAGGCTTAGTGGTAGTTGTTGTTGTTGTAATCACATGCTAGATTTCATGTGTAAAGAAGTTGGTGAGCAACAATTAAACAAGTCAAAGGGCAACAAGAGGGGAACCACTGAGGAATAAAGCCCTCTACACGATCATACATCTCTACTGAATAAATAATCAACAATGACATACTTTCATACGATTGAGCATGACATAGCCTCACAGATTCAATACAGAACCCTTTGCCACAAAATTCGCAATTAGAGCATTTTCAAACCATTTCTTTAGAGAGAAATAAAAACAGTTAACTAGTGTTTCCATAAAACTATCAAGTGTTAATGAAAATGCAGTGAAGAAAGGTTCCAGGATCAAGGAACAAATTTTCCTAACACAAGCAAGTCGCTTTGAACAGAAGAGAAGGAGCTCATACTAACCCAATGTCAATAGAGCGATGTATACAGCAGTAAGTTTCAAGTATGAATAGGCGAGCATTTTCAAGAAAATCATCCCTCAAAGGTACTGTAATAAAATTACCCTCCTGAACTTGCCTGCCCAGAAAGGGGTCATTCAATATCACCTGCAAATTAATGGGACAAATCTATCAGAACTGAGATGGTTATCATTGACAAAGGGACTAAGTAAGTCAACACTTTAAAGTGAATTAATAACATACATACTCGTAGCACACAAATTTTAAAGTGAACTTAATAACACATAAACTCATAGTATTGATTAAAGTAGAAAGGATTGCAACCCAGTTCAGAGATAGCTAAATAAGCTTCTGTGTACAATTAGCCACGTTTGAATTATTTAAATCAGCTGGGCAAGTATATATGCACAAATCATCAAAGGAATAGCAGTCTTCAGGACCAATCTTGAGAAATTAAGTAGCATTTGCTAGGAGGTTTTCAAGCCAACAATCTTACATCTTCACATTCTCGAAGTTTTGTTTGTGCACCTTCAAAGTCATAATTTATATAGAGGCCCTCCAAAAACTCAGTGATGGGGTCCTTGTACGTATATTGCTCTTGCTGGATAACTTTGATCAACTCCTTAAGCATATTTCTTCGCCTTTTGTTGACAATCACTGCAGTAGCTAAATAGCGAAGAAGATGATGGGCATTTGTTTGAAGTGCATTAAGATACCTGCAGAGTACGTATATTTGTCAAATATAAGAACTTCAGGATTTTAACATCTAATTGGTCTGCATGACAAAAAGACTCCCTATAGCCTATCTGACCAACAAAATACCATGCATATTAACTGTAATAACAAGACCCCCCCCCCCCCCCAATACCCAGCCAGCCACACACGCATGCACATACAATGGTCAACAAAATACCATACATATTAACTATAATATCCAAGAACCCACAGTCAGTACCACCATAAACAACATACAATTCAAATACACATGAGACATGTAAAGGCCGGAAATAGAAAATTTAGGAAGCAAGGGAAGTCCATGAAGCACCTGTCCTGGAAGAAAAGATCAATGATTCCATTTGTGCCATTCTCATGGTTGAAGAAAATGAAAAGACTCCAATGCATTAACCAAGTTCTGTTTTGCAATTGGGTGAGGGGAGATGAAAAATTCTGCATCAGGGGATCAAAGTCTGTAAGAGTAACAAAATAGTACTTGGTAACTGAATAACTAAAGCAAAGGAAACATTCTCACCCACCTTTGAGTCTATTATCTCTTTCAATCGATTAAGCTCCTCAAGAGCGGCATCCCAGTTTTGCATTAGTATCTCTGCTGCAAGCTTTCCCCACAGTGTACTTAAGCTTCTATCGCTATTTGTGCACAGCAGACGATACTGGTATAAGAAATCTGCTGCACCTGAGTAATTTCCACACTCAAACTGGAATTTAGCATACTGATACAAAGCTTCAATTTGATATGGACCAATCTGCGCATAAAGGCAATTGCATAAGCTCCCAGCTAACTTAGAGAGAAAGACAAAGAAAATACATGAGAAAGATTTCCAGTTTTAAGTGCAAGTGAACATATCAAATATCAAGTATATAGTTGCCCGCAAGTAGGAATGGATTTAAAGAAACTAAAAAGAGACCAGAAATTAACAATCAAATTCATGGAAATTAATGGAATTTGTCCAAAATTGGGCTCATTTGACTGTTTTAATAGAGTTGAGGACTTCTACCTCGCACATTTTTTATTTCATGAAACAGTAATATAGCAGAAGAGCAGGATAAAACAAAACAAAGAACTGCATGACGTGGCTTTTCCAAGTTATATAGTATCATACATAACTAACATACCTGATACCGATCATTCAACATCTGGAGATTGTATTGTTTATCAGGGCGCAAATCCTGAACTAAGGCAGCGTTCTGGAGAAATGATATGAGTGGTGCTGCAGCTTCCTCCAGAGATTTCATCCTGGATACAACTTCAGCACGCCTATCGCTCATATCTGTTGACAAGAAATTGATAACATGTGACGTACGCAAATTGAGAAAAATAGCAAAAACGAAAGTTAGCAGACTAGCAATGTAAAAGAAACCCCCCATAAAAACCAGATTGTTTCCTATTCAAACTCCACAAGTGGAAACTACGGGTACATGAATCCTAAAAACCAGACTATCAAGAAATGCCCAAACACTTCTAGTCATTCTATTCAGCCTGAAAACAAATTCCAAGAGACTTAGAATCTAGTCTTTTGCTGAAAATCTGCAGCAACAACTGAAACTAGCATAGGATCTTAGTTCTCCCGGTAACCAATGCCAATTACCAGAAATAGTCAAAATTTTGCGATCCTGGTTTGGGACTAACGCCATCGTGGCTATCAAAATCAGAATCCGCTAGGGACCATCTTGGTTTTTGTAGCAAGGTACCATCAATTATTCTCGCAATTGGCAACTAAATCTATATAGAGGTGCTTCAAAATCTTCTGTTGGACAGTTTTCTGTTAATTGCTGTTCTCAAATAACAGAAACTTCTTCTTAACACGACAATGTATGTCAGGAATTAACGTTTCCATGTCTTTGTTCCCGGAAAAAAACGTAAACTTTGCGGGACAGAACAGAAAACAAAGAAAAAACTCACACTTAAGAATCCATACAAGCAAAATTGAGAAATCAAAAGTATGAAAAGATAGAAATATAAAGAGACGGACACGAACAACTAACTGAATGCAGCAAAATTGAAGAGTTGAATGGGAGAGACAAACTAAACGAATAAAGCCCCAAAACGCTCATATGCACTGCCACAACAAAAGCCTAACCCAAATACAAGATTTCAAGGATGAAATTAGAATCAGTATCTTCGTGATTTAGTAATCAAACCCACTGAATTCAAAAGTAGGATATCGCGATTTAATTAATCAAATCCATTGAATTTAAATATTAGGATAAGGAGAGAGAGAGAGAGAGAGAGAGAGAGAGAGAGAGAGAGAGAGAGAGAGAGAGAGAGAGATGACCCTGCGGAACGGTCTCGGTGTGGTAGAGGCTGCGATGAATATCGATGGCGTAGTCGACCATGTTAGTCTTGCTCAGGAGATCCGTCTTGGCCTTGAGTATCTGCTCGTCGGCATAGAGCTGCCTCTCCTGCAAAAACTCCAGCAACGGAAACACCAAATGCCGATCCAAATGCATCGCAATTCGCGACGTAATGTCGTAATTCGTCATCTTTATCCTCTCTCTGTAGCTCCCTCCTTCGAAAAACCGTCTACAAACTGCAGAGGATGGTCTTTTGCCGCCGGACGAAATCAACGAAGAGCAAGAGAAAAACCCTAGACTTTACCGCAGGATTCTGAACCAAGAAAAGAATGGAGACGAATAGGATTGAAGCAGACGGACGAAGGAGCGAGAGGGAAGACGGTTGATAGAACGCCTTCCGATTCCCTCCAAAACCCTAGAATGGTCGCTTCGGAGTTCGGCTTCGATTTAGTGGACCAATTCGGGTCCCCTTCCGACCCGAATAAGTAACCGTTCGGATCTAGTCCAAAACCGAATCACCAGGGTCCACTACTTCATGTGATTTTTCCAGTGGCATACAATGCGGGGGGGGGGGGGGGGGGCGGGAAGGCTGAAGCCAGAGGCACGTGAGGGGTCTTGAACTCATCACCTTTCAACTTGTGAGTCGACAACCTAGCCATTCTAGTCTCAGTTGAATCATAGTTCATCTAAAGATGAGCTCCTTTATGTTCAATTCTTAATCCAACCAAGCCGAATACAAGCTTGACTCGTGAAGCTGGATAGTTGAATCACGTCTTGATTGTTATCGATATTCAGTGGTGGATCCCGAAATTTGTTTTGGGTGAGGCGAACTTGAGCTTTGGGTGAGATGGACTTCAAATTTTTTTTTTTTGTGAAAATTTGAACACTTAATTTAAAAAAATTCGACTTTCAGGTGTGGCGGTCGCACCACCACAATGTAGAATTGCCACTGTCAATATCAATATCATCAAAAAGATACCGAGTGAGCTCGTAAAACACCATAATGACGGGAACGTGGAGCTTTTTCTTTTAAAGAAAACAGAGATTAGACAGCCAATAGTTCCTATAAAAGATCATTTGGAAACATCCAATAGTTTTATATCTTACAAGTCATTTTCTCATTCCTACCTTAGCTAATTTTACTATATATCTAACATTCTCCGTCTCAAAAAACAAGAAGAGGTAACGACTGTCATTTAGTCATAATGTGGATCGAGGTTGGCCGTCTCCTCTTGTTTTTCCACTCTCAAAATACTTGGAAAGCAAAGCTAGATCTTTTGTAGGTTGTTGCTCTGCCACCTCCTTCTGCCGAACGTCAGGCTCGTTCTCTGGGCATGTTAGAGAGGCAGGAAGCGTGATGACATACACGTTTCGCCGGCTCCTCACAAGTTGCAGGGTTTGGTGGCCCAAATATGAAGACCAATATGCAACTTGGACTGAACTGGACTACCACACCTTGCCTTCGAAGTGTATCATCACTGTGGTCATGTGTTCAGCTCCTCTATTGTACCAAAACATATCAAACCTTTGATCCCCAAGAAATTGTCGACAGCATAGAACTTTGACCCTACCCAGGTGCTTAAATCCTAACCCCAAAACCCGGATTTTGGGTTGGGTATGAAATTAACACACTTTTATGGATTTATGTCATAGAAATGATTTATCACATTACATTTCAATGGTGATCTAGTTATATGTAGTCAACTTCGTCCATGTAAGGGATCACTCTTTCATGGTCGGTCCCAAGCCTAGATAAAGAAGGAGGATTGCATTAAGCTTTCAACAACCAACGTAAAACTTTGTCAGACTTATCTATCATGGATTCTACAAATTATGAGCATTACATTGGGGCATTCTCTATTAGCGATGCACTGCAGATCCTAAATACAATGAAAAGTAAGCAATGACTGCTACATTTTCATCCGGATGTAGTGAATCAATTATAGATAGAGTTTCTACATCATGGACGGGTGTGGGTAAAGAAGTTAGTACTGCTATATTGTCGTCTGAATGTAGTGAACAAGTTACAACAAGGGTTTTCGCATTTTCATAATGGACAAATGCGGAAGTAAGGAAGCTAGTCCTAGATAATAAGATTTGTATTGGTACTTGAAATATCATAACATTAACTTGTAAATTAATGGAGGTGGGTTAGAGAAAAAACAAAGGAGATTGAGAATACAAGTTTTAAATTATGGTACTCGGGAAAGGAAAAGGCTCGACATGGTGTTGGTATTATTATAAATAAAGATTTCAAGAATAATGTAGTAGACATACAATGATATGGTGACCAAATTATGATGGTGAAGTTAGTGTTAGGAGTAGAGACTTTGAATATAGTTTGTGCTTATGCACCTCAAGTAGAATTAAAAGATAGTATAAAGAAGGCAATTTTGAAGGAGTTAGATACGGTAATTCAAAGAATTTCACAAAGAGAGATGATTTGTTTAGGAGTTTAAATGGACATGTGGGTAAAGATACATTAAGATATCAAAGTATTCATGAAAACTATGATTTTGGAGATATAAATGAGAAAGGTAGAGATATTTTAAATTTTGTTATAGCTTTTGATCTTTTTATATCCAATACAATTTTCAGAAAAAAAGATGAAAATTTAAATACTTATAAAAGTGGTTTGCCACAAACATAAATTGATTATTTTGTTTGTAGGAAAAAAGATAGATTGTATTGTAAAGATTACAAGGTAATTTCAGGAGAAAGCTTACTACTTAACATCGACTTTTAGTGATTGATTTGCAATAAAAAACATAGACAAAGAAGAATAGAGTGCATTGAGCTACCGACTAGATAATACCTCAAATGTGAGAAAGCACATATATTTAAACAGAAAGTTCTTTAAGGAGATACTTTGAGTTATATAGGCACACCTTCTAATATATGGAATAATATGACTATACATATTAGGGAAGTGACAAAAGATGTATTAGATGTATGTAAGGGAGAAGTATCAGTATAAAAAGAAGCTTGGTGGTGGAGTGAAGTGTTGCAAGGTAAAATCAAGGCAAAGAAGGCATATTACAAATTGCATTATGCTAAGAAGACTAGTGAAACTTTGGAGGTTTATAAAAAAAAAAAGAAAAAGAAAAAATACCGTTAGTGAAGCAAAAGCTAAAATTTGAGAGGTTTTATATAAAAAGCTTAAATAAAAAGAAGGTGAAAGCGATATTTTTAAGATAGTTAAGGCTAGAGATGAGAAAACTAAGGATCTTAATTTTGTTAGATGCATCAAAGATGAGGATGAAAAGATTTTAGTGGTAAATGATGATATAAAAAATAGATGAAAAAATTATTTGTATAAGTTTTTTAATAAAAATATATATGTTAATATTAGCTTAGGAGAGTTAGCCAAATGAGAAAAGTATATAAACAATAATTTCTATCGGCGTATTCAAAAGAATGAAGTTAAAGAGACTCTTAAATATTCGAAGTTCAGTAAATTTGTAAGACCAGACAATATTCCTATAGAAGTATGAAAAATCCTAGGAGAGATTGAGCTCACTTGACTTACAAGACTATTTAATGAAATATGGAGAACCCAAAAGATGCTCAAGGAATGGAGAGTGAGTACACTTATACCAATATATAAGAACAAGAGAGATATTCAAAATTATTCAAATTATCAAGGTATCAAGTTAATGAGTCATACTATGAAATATGAAAAAGAATTATCGAATGTAGGTTAAGACAAGTATCAAGTATAACAGAGAATCAATTCAAATTCATGTCTGGTAGATATACTATTGAAGCAATTCACCTATTGAGACGGCTTATGAAATATTTTATAGCAAGAAAGAAGAACCTTCATATAATAATTATTGATCTCGAAAAAGCTTGCGATAGGGTGCCAAGAGATGTTATTTGAAGAACCTTGAAAAAGAGAGGTATCCTATTGGCATACATAAATCTTATAAGAAACATGTTGGATGGTGCAAAAACCTATGTGAGGAGTCATGAAGGAAATCCATAATCCTTTAAAATTAATATTAGGTTACATCAGGGATCAACTTTAAGTTTATATTTATTTATATTGGTCATTGATGAGCTAACAAAATATATTTAAGATGAAGTACCTTGGTGTATGTTATTTGAAGATGATATTGTGTTAGTGGATGAGTGTAAGGAAAAAGTTAAAAAGAAATTGGAATGTAAGTTTGATTATTTGGGTACTTCCGAAGAAATAAAAATTAAGATTGGCAAACAATGCATCCCTCACAAGGAAAGTTTTAAATACTTAGAGTCAATTTTTCAAAGTGATGGAAAATTGATAGAGATGTTAGGAATAAAATTAATGTTGGTTAGTTAAATTGGAGAGGGGCATCAAGTATTTTGTGCGATAAAAAGATACCACTAAAGTTAAAAGGTAAATATTATAAAACAATAATTAAACCGGCTATATTTTATTGTTATGAGTGTTGGACAATTAATCATCATGTGCAAAAAGTGTTCGTAACTGAAATGAAGATGTTGAGATGGATGAGTGGTTACAAAAGAAAAGAGTATACATAATGAGGTTATTAGAAATCAATTAGGAGTATCACTAATAGAGGATAAAATGAGAAAAATCGTTTAAGATGCTTTAAACACATGTAAAGACAACCAAAAGACGTTCCTATAAGAAGATATAAAAAATTAGATTGTGAAAATGTTAAAAGAGGAAGACATCCACAAAAGTGTTGAAAAGAAACTATAGAGAATGATCTAATTTGTATTGAGTTAATTGCTCACATGACATATGATAGGGTTCCGTGGAAACAAAGAATCCAGGTAGCCAACCCCACCTAATATGACAAAATGCTTAGTTGTAATTGTAGTTGTATGTAGTCGTTTATCAATGGAAACGATAGGGATTGAAAATGGTTAGCAAGTACCGGGTTGTGAACTCACAAATTGAAGGTCATGCGTTCGATACTTGAGGCATCCATCTAACGGCTGCCCCCCACCCGCCCCTTATTCCTAGGCTCAGACCCCTTTATGTATAAGAAAAGAGAAAGTATATAATGCTTGGAGAACGAGCAATAGCTCACCTAGGTGGGGGCTCGGCTCATAAGATGATCAGACCTCAGCCAGATGAAAATTGAACCTGAGCTAATACTCTTGACCTAACTCTAATAAGATTTAGCAGTCACAAATTTGCTCAACTTGAATGGATGGCAAACAAAAGCTTTTATGGTTCGCCTTGGTTTGATTTGTAGTGAGCTCATTTACATATAGTTCAGCATGATTACATGCACACATGCACGCACGCACACACACACGCACAAACTGGACCGATATGATCACATCCAGTCAAGTCCAATGGGAACAAGGTCCAATCTAGAACCAGCAACATATCAGATGTACACTTCCCGAGGGACCAACTTACAACTTGACAAGGTACCACCAGCATATTCATCACACAAGCACCACAGCACTAGTTTCCGAATCACTTGAACATATCAACAGTAAAAGATTAATGCTTTTGAAGTCTTGCATGTAAAATTTAAAAATGGGTTCAATGTGCTTGACAAACCCCAAAGCCTTCACATCCTGGATTAATTTTTTGTACTCATCTCCATCGCAAACAGAACCACCAAAGTTCAATGAGGCATCATTATCCCGGGTCCCGAGAACAAGGAAAGATAAGTTTAAGAAAGACAGCAGAAGTTCTCATAGAGAATGAGTTGAAACAAGCCTATCTGTGGTAGCTCATCTATGATCTCTCTTTCTTTTTTTTGTTACAATGGGAGGGCGAAGCCTAAACACACATGCATGCACCCCCCAGGAAATCAAACTCATAACCTGCAAGTGGGGACGAGAGAGCCCTACCGGTGAGCTAACTCTCTGGGTGCAGCTCATCCATGATTAAACAAACTAAAAGAATTAAAACAAATAAATCTGAACTTAGTCGGTCTTCGGGTGCTGATCTCTGCCTAATCTCAGTACAGAGATAAAAGATGCCAAACTTCCGACCACATAGCCAGCAACCGCACCATAGGTTACACAAATAGGCCACTCCTGAAAACAGAAGAACAGAAGCAACTTTCAGATTAACAACCAAGCAATAGACAGTTTGATTCCAAAACCAGAAACAAGATGAAGCCCTTTCCCACCCTAACTGGCGTCAGCCACAAGAATAAAACATATAATTCACTTGATCCATCATTGCAGAAAGATGAGAATTTCGTTGTCATATGTTGGAGCAATATGCGTACAAAGCCATGCTTCATCTCATGTATAGAGATATGCTAAGAATACAAGCAAACACAAGCAAAGATTTTACTGCTTAAAGGTACAAAGACAAAATCACATGTAAAATGAGAGATGAGAGATGAGAGGAGTGAGGGAAAACAAGAGATTCATGGCATAAAAATTGTAATGGGGACAGAATAACAGAGTAACAAACAGGGGAAGTGAAGAGAGATCTGATAAGATTCTATTTCAACAACACCCTTTTTTACTTTTGTAGTTATTGCCAAGAAACCCATACTCGAGAAATGAAACTATTAGTTGCACCTCGTGGATATAAAACTGAGGCTGGGATCCTCACCCCTGGGCTCTTTGTGGGTGATGTCACGTGCAATGGGATAAAGACCACAGGAGTTCAACTCCGGATTGCTCAACAGCACCTCTGGCTCTTACCACATCCTAAGTTATCAAGAATTCAGTACCAAGAAGAGTTACCTGCCAGGGCCTCTCCCAATCAAGCGGCATAGGCCAAGCTCCAAACCATGCACCAACAACAGCACCGTGAGCTGGTAGACAAACTAAATAGTCCACGAATCTAATTGGCCTACAAAAATTCAAAAGTTAACAACAGTAAAATCATATCTACAAATCATCTTCTGCATCATTTAGCAACAATAAGGATACTAAAATAAAAGAGCCAAAGACAACAAGAGAAAACAGGAAGACATAATCACATGATCAACCCACAAGTCGTCCACAGAAGAGTTATCCAACTAAAAACGAGGTTGTTTTACGTTGTCACATATTCTACTATAGGTTCAATATATAGTTGAGTTATATCATCTATACTCAAAACCAAGCCTTTTCCCACACCAAGTGGGATCAGCTACAAGGATTCTTAGTCACCATAGTGCTCTATCCTGTGCCATATTGGCATTTAACTTCAAGAAAGAAAGATGATTTCTTGTTCTTAGTCGCCATAGAGCTCGACTTGCCTCAGCTCAGGAATCTACAAAGTCACCTTGCAACAAACTATGAGTATGATGCATTATATTCATCAACATAGAGTACTGTCACTTTTTAGAATGCAAAGCCTCTCATAAAAGGGTTAAAAAATAAAAATGCAAAGCAGCTATGAGCCATATAAAGAGAAGCTGGATTTGATCTTTATTTAGAACTAAGGAACAGAACATAGGAAAGCGAACACCCTTTAAGCCTTGAAGCTTAAGCAGTCTGCAGTCATTTTCATGCAAATGTGCCTCTTGTTTACTGAAGACCACCGCCTAGCCTCAAGGTACATGCCCCACAAGGGAAAGAAGGCAAAGCTGAATCCTGAAGAATGATCTCTTATCCTTTAACTACGGGCATCAAAGTTCTAACAAGAGAAACTAGTGTTGTAGAGAAATCCAAAAGAATAATTGTGTTGCAAGAAGAGGTGAAGAAAAGTATCAGATAGAACCATAGCAGTATTTTCCACATAAAATATTTGGTTGCATGACGATTAATGGATAAACCAGTATGAAGTCTTAAATCCATGTTCCTTCTCCAGCAAGCAAGAAAAGATCATTAGATACAATTTACAAAAATTTAGGGGCAAACAAATAGGAAAAGAACACCTGAAGGACTTATCTCTCACTTCCCAAGCTTCATGAATGGACAAAAATGACAAAATTATGTCTTATAAATTCAGCTGCGAACTCTCTGCCTCAATATGAGCCACAAATCTCAAAATGACATCTCGCAAAGTAATCCATGATATCTAAAGGGAATCATTTTTGGGACACTAAGGCAGAATAAGTGAAATCACTCAAAGCATTCACATAACATGATTAACACCCAAAATTATATGAAAAATGAAGTGATGAGCAGATGCATGAAAAACTTACCTGTTATGTGCAAAAACCTGTTTCCAATCTTTCCATGATGATCCATACACACAAGCAGCCGGGACACACTGCCATTGGGTTGGATGCCAATAAAGTAAAAACTTTGAAAAAAAACAAATATAAATCGTCAAGTAAGCATGCTAAGATTTGTTCACACACCACCTATTCATGAGAAAATCAATCATATACATAGAAGAAACACGTTTCAAGATGGAAAAATAGCAGCTAAAGTTCCTAACAACATACACAAGTAGCAAGGAGAAATTGCTCACAGTGAACAAAGACATAAGAAGAGACCAATTCAAGGTCTTCATGAAGTACCTGAGGTTCAAAAAACCAATCGCAATTCAGTCAAACAACCACATCTTTCAAGCATACGGTAATTCAACTTCAACATACAATGACAAAGAAAGGTGAACGAAAATTGTTCGCACTTGAATAAGCTATTAAGAACAAATAAACTAAGGTCTGGAGCAAATTTGAAGGAAAGAATAAGATGGCTTCTAAGATAAGTTCTCATACTTGGAAACTTTAACAGAGATAGTTTGAATTCTCAATCATACAATTTCTCTATTTCAATTACCCACATTCCCTGGAGACAACCTCAGCTTTATTGTCATAACTCTGAGAATCAGAGACATGAAGTAGAATGTGATGGTATGTATAACATGGCAGTAATTCTCAGAATTGTTAGGGCGAAGAATGCTCAATTGAGAGTTTATCCAACCAATGCCTAAGTGTCTTATCTTAAAATCATCACAGTAAGTACAAAGTGCAGTTAACCCAATGGTTGTGATCAAGGACGAAGAATGTCCGATACATACTGAAAGCCAACAGGTGCACCCAGTATGATAGCTCCAACTGCATTAACAAAAGCGCCTGAAAGATTAAAAGAGAACAGCAATAATAAGTTTTTATCAGAACTATCTTGCAAGCAACCAAACTTGTATGAAAACAAACTTGATATAAGCAAAAGCAAGCTTTATCCCACAGTAAGTGGTCAACTAGGATCATTTTCTTCTCGAGACATTTTACCATGAAATCCCACTTGTATATATCATACACACACAAAAAAGAAGTATTATACACAAATACACAATAACTCACCAGCAGGAAGTGCCAGCAAACCTCGCCCAGCGGCCCTATAAACCTAGATACAAGCATCTCTATTAGAGACAACACCAACTAAATAAATCCTCTAACAATATGTGAGAAATGAAGATTTGATGGGTTTGTTTTACGGAATGGGCTTGACAATTCTGCCGAATATGACTATATGCAAGTAGCACAAATGGGCACGCCAAAACCTGCAAAAAGCACATCAGTCAGCCACTTAAGATTAAGAGTTTCACAGAAAAGGACATGAAGAACGCACAAAAGAACAATACCAACTTGATATTTTTGCACAAGGAACCATAAAAAAGGAAAGATAATGAAACACGAGAAGATTACCCAAAGGATAAGAGTAGTCTGCCAATAATGGGTAATGAAGTTCCATCCGTAAAAATTGCGGGCAACCAAGAAGCCAGATCCTAAGGCCAGCCAACAAATCAAATGCACTCCACATGTTTTTGACAAAGACAAATCTCCCTCTTGTATAACATTAACTTTGGTATCCATTTCTTGATGGTAGCTCTATAACATCACTATTATAATCAATCCAATCGAAACGGTATTAGTTCCATGTCTATGAAACAAAGTTGCAAAAATAATTACAAGATCTGGTAAGTAGAAGAAATGCTCGCAACTTGTGATCGTCAGGCACATCAGTCATGCTTACGTTTAGCTCTTGAGGCATCGATCGAGCATAAACAAAGAACTCCTATTGTTGGTTCAACTGGGCAGTGACCCAGCGGTATGTGCACGTCTGTGCGAGAGAGAGAGAGAGAAGGGTAAAGAGGTGCACAGTAACAAAAGTATACCTCGCCGGTAAACAGGAGGAGACGGAGTAATCGGTTGTTGGATGAACAACGGAGCATGTTGAGCGTGTCCGATTCCTCTTCCTCCTTCCCGTCTTCGGTACGAAGGTTTGGGGGGCAAATTAAGAGCAAAAAGCATACACGGGAGGAATCGTGTCGCCTCTACAACTCCGTCCAGGACGCTCTGATTTCGGTCCGTGCAATAACGACACGAATCCGATATTAAATACCAAACACGAATTGATCACGATTTCAAGCACGGTTCAATGCAGGTTATACTTGAACGCAGTGCACATTTGAATGCAGGAACCTTAGTCGCTAACTACCCAAAAGAAAAGAACAGTGGTGGTTTTGGGAGAGCATTCATTACCCACACAGCATGCTGTCGGTTGTGCAGCCGGAGGTGAGAGGTCAGATACTGCCTTCCATAAATCTCTTTAAACGTGAGAAGGCGGTGAGATACTGCCTTGCATGAATCTCTTCAAACTTGTTTGTAAACCCTAACCTTTTTTAGGTTTGAATTTTGGATATTTTTGTTGGATCAGGTTTTTACAAATAAAAACCCATATCTAATAAAAATTTTAAAATATATACTTTAACGACTTAAATTCAAGCAAAGATAATTAATTGGTTGGAGGGACTACACGATATACCTGAGAAGTGAAGACATTCAGAGATCGGAATCATGAGGGTATGTTGAAAGGACTGTAATTTGCTTGGAAGGAGAACAGGAGGCAAGTAATGGTGTAGATGGATAATCTGTGTTGTTTGCTTACAGAATTGCAAACAATGGCCATCACTGTTACAAGGAAGTCGATAGAGTTGCAGATAAGATAGCCAAATTGGCTTTTGATTGGACGAATCCACCATATGGTTTGAGAAACCACCTCCTCGTATTGATTTTCTACTAGAGAGCGATAAAGCATCCACAAGTCTCCTTCGGAGGGATAAAAAAGCAAAATCAAAAAAATGCAAAATCAAAAAAATATATTCATACTTATCACACTTTCACTAGTTCAAAAAGCAACCCTTTGATCTCAACCATCCATCTTTTTTTAGTCAGTCAAGGATCACTAAAAAGATATTTAGCATGATTTGCTTGTGCACATAAGCCTATATACACATACCTATAAAAAAATACATATACATATTACATTACAATTATGCCTCCCTACTTTTTGGATCATGAGTATAATTTAAAAACTCATAAGTGTGTTTGAAAAAAAAAGATAACCACATAATACACTTATGCTCTCGAAAAATAAAAGAAAGTAGATTGTGTAATATATATATATATATATATATATATATATATATATATATATATATATATATATATATATATATATATAGGAAGGTGTAAACACCCTGAATTTTCCAAAAAAATCAAAAACTCTTAAAAATACAAAAAAAGCTCGTTTGAGCCAAAACGACAACCTGTTTTAAAATGTGAAAACAGGTACAAAAGGCAAAAGAAAAGCCCAGGCAAGAAGAGGATTCGAGCCCAGGTTTTTCAGAAGCCACCCCCTGTTCAAAAACGGAAGAAAAAAGAGCCCGCTTGGAGAAAAGCCCGACAGAAGGGTAAAAATGTAATTTGGGTCAAAGAAAAAGCACAAAGCAGCTCCAAAATGCAGAAAGAAGCCCAGTACCTGAGGAAGTCGATGAAAGTCCGAGACACGTCCCGTCAGAATGAAGAACAGAATCCGTGCGGCAATCTGAGTTCGATATCAACAGGAACCGGCCAAAAACCAAAATGGCGGACCGAAACAAACGCCGAAAAAGTCCTGAAAAGCATAACACCGGTTGGAAGAAAGACTTGGGGAAGACCCAGGCCAGAGTTGGGCATCCGATGAATCGAAGCCCGCTCGAAACCGACGGTGAAAAGCACTAGAAATGACCAAAAAACCAAGGAGCAGAAGAAAAATCTGGATTGGGTCTGAACCTAAGAATATCCAGATCCAGATCCAAATTGTGTTTGAATTGGATATGGATCTCAAAAATCTGAGATCTGAGATCCAAACCCAAATAAATATTTAGACTGGATCTGGATCTCAAAATATCCGAGATCCGCGATCCAGATCCACATTGAGTTTGGATTAGATCCGGATAGCCATACCCAAATCCAAGACCCAAGATCCATATCCAAGTTGAAAGTCTATAAAAGGATGTGAGGGGCTGATTCACAAGAGGCTGCAAATTTTTTTCACGCCTCTTTGCTTGGGTAGGAGAGAGAGAGAGAGAGGGAAAAGTCAACAAAGGGGGCTGCTTTCTCCCTTTGCTTTTTGTAATAGGTGGGCTGGTTTTGTAAGCCAAGAAGCTTCTCCATTTCACGCAAAATGAAAGGTGTTGCTCAAGTGGATCCGGCAGCCTTGGATGGCCCATTCTTTGTGAAGACTTGGTGCGTGGAAACCACTCAAAACCGTGGCCAAGGTGAGTCTCTAGAACCCACCTAAACCACTCTCTTCTAGCCTTTCTAAACCACCCCATACCACCTTTTAAAAATCCAGCAAAGTCCAGCCAAGAAGCTGGCCGAACTTCACTAAAAGCTACCCTAGTTTCACCCAAATTCGTCCCTACCTAATACTAGCCCAAGCTCGGCCATTGGCTGGCCGAGCCCACCCTAGATCAGCCTCATTTAGTACCTAAATCCTAACTCTCTAAACCACCCAATACCGTTGATAAAATCCAGCAACTTTCAACCAACTAAGAGCTGGCCGAATCTTGCTAAGATCGAGCCTAGTTCTACCCAAGATCGTCTCCACCCAAGCCCATACCAAGCTCGGCCAATAGCTGGCCGAGCTCACCCTAGGTCTGTCCTATTAGGTCCCCCAAAGCCCAACCTAACCTAAACCCAAGTTGATCAGCTCGGCCACCCTTGGCCGAGCCATTTCCCTTTAATCCTTTCATCCCAAATCCTACCTAAATCATCCACTAAAACCTACCTAGCTCGGCCACCATTTGGCCGAGCACTCCCTTAAGGCATCCCTTTAGTGTTTTGCCTAGAACTACCCATGGACCATCACCCAACTCGGACCCTAGCTGGTCGAGTATCACCTTAGGATTTGGACTAAAACCCTACCTAAGCCTTTCACCTTAGAGCTGGCCTTAGATCCCCTACACCTTTGCCTTAATTTTGTTCGAATCCCACCCAAAACCATAGAACCTTCGTGTGTCGACGTAGCCTAGATCGTGAACTAGGATCAAAACTCCACTCATCGGATCGGTTCGCAGCGAGAGGTCCATCCAACGGTTATATCCAAGGTCGGATCCCATTGATAAAGAAAGCCCAAGCAGACTAAGTGTAAGTGCTCGAATCTGGTTCTTTACATTGTTTCAAGTTCAATTAAATTTGATACGGGGTTGTAATAATAGAGCGTAGTCTCCCCCCGAGATGTAATATTATGGCTTGAAACACGAATCACACACGTACACTCGAGCCTTTCTGCTCTTATCTGCACACCTTTGCACACAAAACGGGCCTCAACAGCCCATAGGATATAGCCCTATTTATATACATTCAGCTGGGTTTTAAGGTTCAAGTCGTGTGAGTTGTCTTTCATTTTATACACTCAAAGCACTCACTCACATTGAGCCTTTTCGCTCTTACGTACCTTCCAGCTGGGTTTTAAATTTAAGTTGCGTGAGTTGTCTTTCAATTTATACACTCAAAGCACTCACTCACATTGAGCCTTCTCGCTCTTATATATATCTATATCTCCCTTCTGCTGCGTTTTACGGTTCAGTTGCGTGTGTTGCATTTCAATTTATACACAACACCCACGCACATATTGAGCCTTTTCACTCTTAAGATATAGATATATTTAAATTTCTGCAATTTACATTCAAGTCGTGTGAGTTGCATTCAATTTGGGTTTTCCCTTCTGCTAAGTCTTTCAATTTCGGGTTTTAAGGTCCAGTTGTGTGAGTTGCATTGCATACTCGCCATACTCGAGCTAGAGTGCATACCTGCATCGAACAAACCCGAACAAAACGTGCAAAACACGCCCAAGTGATTAAAATTGAAAGACTTAGGGTCGCCCAAGCCCAGTAAAAGCAAAAAACTCGCCAAGTGCATGATTTCCAAAGTTTTCAAACACCTGATCATTCAAAATCGAATTTGAGTTTAATTTGTTTCAAAAGAAGTCTCTAAGCGTACAGACTGACCCTTGCGCGTCGGTGCAAGAAGGTCTGCGACGTAAAGATCCCGCTTGCCTACAATCACCTTTCAAAAGTCAGATATTTTCAAAACTTACTTCGCTAGTTTGAGCAAGCTAGCTGGCACGCCCTAAAAGCGAACGTAGATTGCGAAAAGATTCACTCCAGGCCTTAGAAATCCGGAGTCGAGGATTTTCCGTGTCTACGTAAGGCAATGGTGCTTTTGATGGGCCTCTCTACATTCAATTTAAGAACCCAACATTGCATTTTAGTGACCCCTTTCTCTCTCTCTCTCTCTCTCTCTATATATATATATATATAACTCAAAAATCCAAATTTATATAGCAAACAACTGGGTTATTACATGCATTTTAAATTCAAAAATCATTATTTTCAGGTTTATGCGGAAAAATGTATTTGGATATTTTGCAAAATTACATAACTTACCGATTCTTAATTGACATAAATAAACTTCTTCCCTTACAGGTTAAATGGAACGGAGATGCAGGGAGTACCATCATCAATGAGACCAACTACTATCTAAAGCAGTTGCACTGGCACACACCTTCTGAGCATAGAATAGATGGGTCAAGGTAATCAATTATAGGTTATATTTTTTATCTGGTGCCATTGAAGGACCTATTCATGGGCGAGGTGAGATGGCTCTTCACCCGAAATCCAGAAAAATTCAATGAATCGATACATGCAGCCCCAATCTCTCTCTCTAGTGCACACATATATATATATATATATATATATATATATATATATATATATATATATATATATATATATATATATATATGTGTGTGTGTGTGTGTGTGTGTGTGTGTGTGTGTGTGTGCTTTGATGATATTGGTCAAAATTTGAGTTTCAAAAAATTTAAATGGATTGTTGAAATTTGTTTAAATTTGCTAGTACATGTGTTAGCATATATCAGTTTCTCTCTCTACACATATATATACATGTATATGTATATGCATATATGTTTATATATAGAAATTAGCCCATGCACATATCGATCTGTGCTCTAATATATATATGAATGCTTTACTCACAACTGGCTTTCACCTTGGTCAGATTTGTTTTAGGTCTGCTAGTGTCTGATGCACCCGGAATTAATAGGGCGTTCTTTGATCTTCCATGGTGGATGACTGTAGGTTGAACTTGGAGATGCACATGGTTCATGAAAGGAATACAGGAGGAGTGGCCGTGGTTGGAGGAGTTCTTTACAAATTTGGAGAACCTGACTCTTTCCTTACAAAAGTTGATTTTTTAAACTTTTTTATTCATGTTATTGTTTCCGTGTTCAGGTAGCGGATTCCATTTAGCATGAGAAAAGGCTTAGTTGTGGTTGTATTGTTTTCGTATATGTGTGTGTTTTCGCGTGTGCATGAATGTAGTAACATGTCTCTTTTAAACTTTTTAAATCATGTTATTATGCATTTGTGCTCGCATGCGTGCATCTAGCAACATATAATTTTTTTTTAATCAAGAAGACATTCTTAAAGTTACATTCCTCCAAACCAG
The DNA here is from genome assembly GCA_036023115.1 of Brasenia schreberi. Lineage (NCBI taxonomy): Eukaryota > Viridiplantae > Streptophyta > Magnoliopsida > Nymphaeales > Cabombaceae > Brasenia > Brasenia schreberi. Next base: position 14,739,130 of record JAYKKT010000065.1, on the reverse strand, counting down.
TGATGGACACACACACACACACACACACGTCTCTATAACAACAACTCAATTGAACCGGAATTTGCAGTTCCAGTTTGGTTCCCATGAGCGGAACCCGAACAGAACCCTGGACTCCAAGTTTTGGGATGGTTCTTGCTGTGTGGGATGTCTGGTTCTGTGTCATGTCCACGGGTTGTCTCCTGTATGAGCACAAAATAGGTAAGGTAATAGGTGTTCATGGAACCTTTTTTTAAATGTTTGTAATTATTATTTAATTTTGGTGGTATTTTTTTCAGCTGATGCATGCCATTAAGTTAGTTGGATCAACTGAAGAAGTCGATCTCTACAAAGATTGGAGGCAGAAAATACTTCAGATACGAAGGCTCACTCACCAGCCCTCCTTGTGCCGAAGGTCTAATTTGGACTGTGATGAAAAAGGTAAATCCAGTAGGATAATGACGCTCGCTGAAAATGGACCCAAGGGTGTGTTTGATACAAGGTTCTAGGGGAAAGAGATAAACGAAATCCACCCTATAGATCCTAAAGGGATCATTGATCTCTTTTCTTGCATTTGGACATGGATTTAATGGTTCTTGTAACAATGGAAGTTCTTCCAAGAGTCCTTCTCTCTACCTAAAACCATCTGATTTCAACCCAGTCTGCCTGGTTGACTGGAACCAAAACCGAGGAGCCCACAGTTTGGTTTTGGTTCTAGCTTGGAGAACCAAACCAGCACCGAAACTGGAACCAACACACTAGAACCACTGGTTCCTGGTACTCTTTTTGTTTCCCTCCTTTTTTTAGACATCACTAAGACCAAGCCGGGACTAGAATTAGAGGGGGCTGGTTCGATTCTGGTTCTAGGTTTTGGTAGAAGGAAGGCCATAGTTTTGAAACCAACCATCTCGATTTACTCACAAGCATACGAGTGTATCTCTACCGTATATCATGTACCTAGAGCTATTGATAATATGTAATGCCAAAGAATGATATTTAGATTTTCATAGATGGAGGAACTTAATCAAACTAGAACCAGTGGCACGGTTTGGCTGGTTCTTTTTGTGCTCAGTAATCTTCTTCGTCTTCTTCTCAACAATATCATGCTTTTCGTTCCTATATATTTCTCGAGAGACATTTTTAAGAGATTAAGACATGTTTCAACTACTTATTTCTACTTTTTCTTTAATAGTTTTCATAGAAAATGTTTTATTTCATACTTTACACCTTCAAACACTAAAACTATAAGAACTAGCATCTATTTTCATTCTTACAAGATTGTGCTTCATAAGAAAAATACCTTAATGTTTCATCTCATTTCATTTGGGATTGAGCTTAGATTCGAACCACGAACGTCCCTAAGTAGAGAGTTTCATTATAGATGTTGCTTCAATAGAAATAATGTATGTGTTGATGCCGAAAAATCGATTTCTTATGTATCTCACTTGATTGAAATTTGTATTGAAAGGTGAGGAGTGCCTCAAGGAGACAGATTCAGGCCCTTCAACAAGCTGTTTCTGATGTAAGTACTTCACCAAAGTGTTTTCAATAGAAGAAAATCATGTGACATTGTTGTTGCTTAAAGTGTTTTTTCAGCGTGACATATACCCTTTCTCATTTCATCATAATTGGATTAAATCCAACGGTTCAAAATGATTTATCATTCTTAGATATGTTCAGTAGTTTTGAAACTTAGGCTATGATTGGAAACACCTAGACACGAAACCAACATCCCATAGTTTTTTTCGTTTACAAAGGGAGGTTGAAGCCTAACACACACATGCACGCACACCCCAAGGGTTTACCCCCTATGGCAAGGCATAGAGAAAATTAAATAATGAAATCTCATTGCGAAGAAAAGGAGAGTCAGAAATAAGGTGATGAAGGCTAAAAACAAATTCTGACATGACTCTTCTGTTAATTATCTTTAATTCAATCATATATTTAATTACTTTCGTAATTAAGGGTTTAATTTTTTATAACAAAAAAAATGATTGATTCTGCGTGCACATCTTCATTCTTTTTTAAGCTAAAAAAATTACTAGACTCTCATTCATGTCAAACCATCTATTTAGAACTAGACCGTTGAATTGAATAGATGGATGATAATAGATTAAACAAGTGAAAAAATACATCCACTACTGTTCACTTAATGGTTCTTTTGAGTTGACCACTAGCGAGTGAGGATTGTTGCTCATTGTGGTTAATCCAACTCTTACACAAGATCAACAACATTAAGATATGATGCTGTTATATGATATGACGCTTAATTATTATTTGTTTGTTTAAAGGCTTCATCTACCTTCTTTTTCTCAGGGTTTTGAAATGAACGCTAGCCCAGTACAACCCGTCAATGGCAGAGCGATTTTGCTGTATGATCCATCTCATACTGGGTTAAAATGAACCAATTACATTCAACTTGTGGACTCTCTCTCTCTCTCTCTCTCTCTCTCTCTCTCTCTCTCTCTCTCTCATAAGAACAATATAGCTTTCTCAAGTATAAAGTTGAAAGCAATTTCATTCAATAAGAGAAAGGTTGAGTATTTATCAGTCCAGCTATTATTTTTCTATGCACAAACACTTGTATGGTATTCTTCCCATAATACAGTTCACACACCAAGTTTGGGATTTATTGGTGTGGCCATTCTAATCCTAAGGGATCGGAATATCAAACCATGATCAAGGAAAGACATTATTAAGTTGGGACGACAAGCGCGGTCGGAGCTTCATTGGAGTCTTGGCTCCTGTCTCCACCAGTGTCTCGCCAGAACTTCACTCTAATATCACTAGAGATTCATTGGAAACGTAAAAGAGCTCTTGAAGTTTACAAATCCCCAGCAATTTTCAGTAGAAATCAAAATATAAGGGAGAGATTTTGTTACGAGGATTTGACTACGATAACTTGAACTCTAATATCTAAATACAATAATTCACCGATCAGCCTCATAATTGAGTAAAAAGTAAGGTCTGTGGAAGCTAAACTTCGTAATCAAACATCCTCCCAAAGAAAAAGGCTCTCCTCACTAAAGTTTTCTTGCGAGGAAAAGATTTTATTAGGAGGCATAGACTACGAAACTGAATTCTAGATCCAATAGGAGCGACTTATTCATCGGCCTCATAAAAGAGTAAAAAGTAGATAATAGTACATGTAAAGTAAACAAACTCCCTTCCAAAGGAAAGGCTCTCCTTCCAAAGATATTCTATGAACCTCACATAAGGAAAGATTTTATTACGAGATTGAGACCACGAAACTGGAACTCTAGATCCAATACCAGCAGCTGATCCGATACGTTGAAAGTGCCTGAGTCACAGGCTGGGTATCGGGTATATCCGCTGGGAGAAACACAAGGAATGGGCACAACTTGCATTTCTACATGCCTCACCATCAACACCGATGTTGGGCATTGGGTGATGCAAGATTCATCACCAAAGTGGGAGTCGAACCTGTGACCATCAGTATGGCCAGGGTGTCCTTTCCTCTACACTAATTCAGAATTAGCACAAGAACCAAACTTTCCAAGGGAATCTGATCGTATTTAATGCTGCCATCAACGTTTCACTGAGCCGGCAATTTGTATAACTTTATTTTTTCAAGTACCAAAGCTTCAAAGATTCCGTATCCGTGAGAAACTGTCTTATGCTATGTATTCATGTAAATAAAGTGTAAATACACAAGTATTTTTTTAAGTTATAAATTCAAATCTCAATTATTCATCATAATCAATGGTTTAAATTTGTTTGAATTTACTAGCACCTAAGTATCAAAGTCTCTTGTATCCGTTGATTAGATGTCTATTTAGAAATGGTTTAATTTAGTTTTAGCTCAAGACACTCTCATGCCGTTGTGCGGTCGGGAGTTCACCGCAGGGGGTGCATGTGTTCCATCAAGCCTTGACCTCCCTTTGTAAAAAAAAAATGCACTGTGTGTGAGAGAGTCTACTCGTTGACATGCATATGCATGGTGTCGGTGGATTTTGTGCTTTACTTAGGCTGATGTTATGGTATAGGTAGATTTTGTGCTTTACATAGGCTCATGGCATGGCATAACCTCTTCAACAAGAATTATGTACTTGTTTACTTTCTTGTTACTTATGCGGTGTCCAACTTTAAATTGGAAAAGGAAATATATATATATATATATATATATATATATATATATATATATATATATATAGAGAGAGAGAGAGAGAGAGAGAGAGAGAGAGAGGGGGGGGGTAAGTTGTTCCGGCACAATTTGTACAGCCTGCATCATTGCTTTCCCTTTCTGTTTGGGAGTAGGAGAGCTAAAAGGTATCGGATCCTCTTTTCGTTTTGAAGTTTTCTTTCAAATGATACTTTGCTTCTCAAAAGTAAAGGGATTCAACTCAAAGGTAGTGAACATTAGGTTATTCTCTCTCCTCCCTCCCTCCTCTCTTTTTCTCCTTCCATATATATATATATATATATATGAAAGTCAACTATTATTTTAAAAAGTTTAGGGGTTTTAAAAAAGAAACGAAAACAATATTAATATAATCGTGCTCTAAAAAAGTAATAGTAATAAGCAATGTCAATGTTGGGCTCTCTCTCTCTCTCTCTCTATATATATATATATATATATATATATATATATATGTATGTATGTATGTATGTATATGCATATACTTGCTTTGTGCATACCTCCATACAAGTGCGTTTGTGTATGATATATATGTATATGGTAAAAGAGGAAGAAGCTATGACTTGATACCATCAAAATGCCTCATGGCATTAAAACTAATAAAGTCCGATCTCCATATCTGACTCTGTCAAATGCTACAATTGTACTAGCATATTCTAGGTTTTCACTTTCTTTCTCTTTATATATATATATATATATATATATATATATATATATATATATATAGAAACTAGTATATGTTAACATGTTTAGCATACTTAAGTGCTAACAAATTTAAATAAATCTCAACTATTTACTTTTATGATTGATGAATGAGATTTAAAATTTTAAAAACAAAAGTACCTATGCAGTATACATTTACTTTTTACTTTATAGATTCAAATGTCAATCATTCATCGTTAAAAATAGATGGTTGAGATTTGTTTGGAGTTGCTAGCATGTGTTAACATATTCCATCGTCTCTCTCTCTCTCTCTATATATATATATATATATATATGTATATATATATATATATATATGTATATATATATATATATGTCACCTTACAAATCATCTTTAGAAATCGGGTCCCAACTCAAACCCGCTGAGCACATATACCCCAGGTTGGGATCCAATTATAACCCTACTGTTTCGGGTATAGTCAGATCCTGCATGTTTGAGTGGCAAATCTAAATAATAATTCTGGGCTAAATAACTGAACAGTAACACAAATGTGGTCTAGATTATCCTGACAGTTTTGTGGGTGTTGGTCTGGATGCTATCAATGTTGGTGCATAATTATATCATGGCCCAACGGTTCGAGATTGCATTTTCCTTATCTGGATCTTGCCCATTAAACCCAAATAAGGCTGTTATTTGAAGGGATTGTTCTTTAACGTTCGGTTTCGGTCTCCTCTTGAAAGAAAAAAAACCTCCTCGTTCTTCCTCTTTACATCGACCCGAGAAATTCACCAACTCACTTCGAGGGGCGTTTGGTTGTCCTGCAGGTTAGCGTTAGGCATGCAGATAAATATTTAAGGTATCCCAATATTTTATTGGGCAACGCGTAATTTGAATTTAAAACCTTCCATAAATGAGATTCATTGACGCTTTATAGAAGGTAGTGAAGACCCAGCAAGTAAATAAAACGATACGTTGAGGCTCCCATCGATGACCAAGATGAACATTCATCTCTTCTCTCTCATCCTCGCTCTCCTACTCTCCTGCAGCAACTCTGCTGAAGTTGGTATCTCTCTCTCTCTCTCTCACACACACACACACACACACACACACCACCGCATCTCTGTTGAAGTTGGTAATCTGTGTCTCTTTCAATATGGGTGACATGTTTATGCTTTCTGTTTTCAGAGAAAGAGAAACAGTTCGATTACCTAGAAGGAAGCAGAAAGGGGCCACAGCATTGGGGGGAGATTAAGCCTGAGTGGAAATCGTGTGGAGATGGAAGGAGTCAATCTCCCATTGACCTACTCAGCGAGAGGGTCACTGTTCTTCCCAAACTGGGAAGACTCAAGAGGAAATACAAGCCAGCTACTGCTGTTTTAAAGAACAGAGGCCATGACATCATGGTTAGTATAATAAAACCCATTAATATGAACCAAATCAATATCTTTACTTGATTTATGCATATATTAGTTTGTAATGCATTTGATTGACCTTAACCTAGGTCGCCAAGACACATAGTCCCATTTTTTCTTTGTTACAAAAGGAGGCCAAAGCCTAAAATACAGTTACACATGCACCCTTTGAGAGTTGAACTCCCCACAAGCAACAACAGCGATAGAGCACCCTGTCATTGAGATAATGCTCTAGGTGTTATCATACATTTATAACACTATCTTGGAAGGAAAACCCCTCCACAAGATCTATCTTATTTCTGGCCACTCTACAAGAACTCCAACTCTTGGACTTCATTCTGTTTATGAGAACGGTTTGCCCTGAAATGACGTGACCTCAAAATCCCAATTTATTGGGCCTTTTGAAAACCGCCGGATTTGATCCAGTTCAGAGCAGCCACGATCATAGATTTTACTTGAATCTTGTTATATGATAAACTCTGTTTCCATGCTCTATTGTAGCTTAAATGGAAAGGAGATGCAGGAAGCATTGTCATCAATGGGACCAACTATTATCTAAAGCAGTTGCATTGGCACTCACCTTCTGAGCATAAAATAAATGGGTCAAGGTCGATATTAATTATTTTACTTATTTTATTCACCTCGAATAAATAGAATAATTGAATTCCTTGGTTAGGAATCTTAGTAATCTCCAATTAATGGGCGACTAAAATTGCAGATACAGCTTGGAGTTACACATGCTTCACGTCAGCAATGAAGGAGAATTTGCTGTGGTTGGGATTCTTTACAAATTAGGAAGACCTGATTCCTTCCTTGCCAAGGTCAAATCCGAAACTTTTCTATTGCATACAATTGGTGTGTGTGTGTGTGCGTGCGTGCACGCACAGCACACATGCCCCAGTTCAGTAGACATCAAGATATGCATGTGCATGTGAGCCTTGCCCACCATATATGTGTGTGCACATATGTACGTGTCCCAATATGTGTTTATGTATACACGTATATCGGTCAATATTCCACGTGGACGCATACTATTCATATGCAACTTCTATTTAAAATAATTTCAATCATTTTATTGAGGGACGTAAGAGATTGAGGTTGAAAAAGCAATGGTGAAAAATGCATGTGGAGACAAACAAGTACCTTTAAAAAAGTATATGCATTTCTTCACCTTTTAATTTTCAATTTCAATGAATTTACACATACTGTTTTGTATGGTCTTATATATATATATATATATATATATATATATATATATATATATAGAAAAAGAGAGAGAGAGAGAATAAGCTCCTTTAACCTTTATCTTTTTGTGCCCATGTAGTCACATATTATATAATGTAATAAGGCCTTATGGAGATATGCCATATTTTTCTTCTTATATAGTTATTCCATTTTTCAGCTGATGCATGCCATCACACTGGTTGGATTAATCGAGGAAGATGTTGGAATAATCAATCCAAGAGATATAAAAATTGGGAGCAGAAAATACTACAGATATGGAGGCTCCCTGAGCACCCCTCCCTGCACCGAAGGAGTAATTTGGTCGATCGTAAAAAAGGTAAGATCCAAGAATGCATTCAGCCAAACCGAACCAAACCAAATCCAAGCCTTATCCCACACTAAGTGCCGATCGTTCTGGCGAAACCGAATCCAAGATCGCACTTGGATCGTATTGATATAGAATCATATCACAATCCTTTTTCTTTTTCTTCCTAAAGTACATGGATTTGCATCGAACAGTGATTATGCAATATATTTTCTTTAGCCATTAGGTATAATACCAGCTGGACCACATGAACCTAGGTGCTCGACCTGGATCCGACCCATTTGTCACCATTCGCAGCTGCATCATTTTTTTTGTGTTATAAGAGGAAGCTGAAGCCTAACACTTGCACCCTCTGAGAATGGAACTCCCCACCAGCAACAATGGCGCTAGACAGCCGTGCTGTGGAGCTAATGCTCTCAGTGCACCATTTAGAGGTTGCAATTTAACACCTGGCACGACAACCTGAACAAACCGGACATGAAAAATCCATGTATGGCTCGGGTTAGGTGACCGGGTCATTCAAAAATCACCCCACAAAAGATCAGATCCAATGTATCTATTGATGTGATGTTATAATATACTTATAAAATATGTACTTTATTTATATGGATATTGATGTATATTATTAATAGCAGACATGACTGGTTCCCGTTTTCCTAGAATCATGAACCCAAACTTAACTAGAACCGGCTCAGTTCCGGTTCTGGTTTGGGTCCTAAACAGCCCCAAACAAAGATCGTTACAAAATTTGAAATTTAAATACAAAATAAAAAATTGTAACTGGCGGTTTGTGGAACTGCCTGTTTAGTTCTTATTTTATGGAAGATGGAACAAGAACCGAACTGGGTGGCCCTTGTTCTGGGTTCGATTTGATCAGATCCATTTCTAACTGGTTCATGTCCCGGTTGTGTTTAGGTTGGAACCACCAAGCCAATTACGTACGGGCATGTCTAATTAATAGTAAATGTTCATATATGCTTATATATAATATGCAAAACACATATATAATATATACACGGATGTCTTTTAAGTGTGTCACATATACATAATAATATACATGGAGTATAGACATGTTTGGGTCCATAACATACTCCTAAATTATGGTCGATGCATCAAGAGAAATCAATAGTTAGAATTGATCACAAAAAAGGGAAAGTGTTTATATAGAGAGTAACAGATATGTCATATCATCAAGTATGCCACATAACCATTTCTCGTCTTTCACATGAAACACTATTTTGATGATGTCTAGGGTATTAAATTAATGAGTTGTTAAAACTTAGGTAGTTTAACTTCTATAAACTGAAGTACAAGAAACCAAAATAGATTTTCAGTAAACTTAGAAGTTATATGTATTTATATTTATATATATATATATATATACATACATACATATATATATATATACATACATACATATATATATATATATATATATATACATACATACATATATATATATATACATACATACATATATATATATATATATATATATATATATATATATATATATATATACATACATACATACATATATATATACATACATATATATACATACATACATATATATATATATATATATATATATATATACATACATATATATATATATATATATATATATATATATATATATATATATATATATATATATATATATATATATATATACATACATATAAAGGTCATCGTGTTCATTCAAAATGAACCTTAACTAAAGATCGGGTTGGGTCAACATCAACCTATTTTAACTCGAAGTGATCAGCCTTATGGGGGCCTTGCCTTATTGGGGCGTGTCATGCTAACAATTAACTCATTATAAACTAGATCATTCTTTATCGGTTTCTTTCTAATATTTTTGTGATCTGTCTCTTTCTCTATTAACATTTTCACAACCCAATTTATCATACCTTTTTATCAGAGTTTCTTTTAGTCATCTTTCTACGTATCCAAACCATCTTAAACGATTTTTCATGTCACTCCCAATTTGTTTCTAATAACCTCGTTATGTGTACGGTTTTTCCTTGTATAACCCTTGCATTACAGATTCTATGCCCACATAAAGTAGGAAGGTTGTATTAGGCTTCCAACAAACAACATAAATCTTTGTCAGATTTATCTATCATGAATTCTAAATGTATTACCATCTATACACTTGAATTCCAAATGGATTTGAATCATAGTTACCATAAAATGAGTACAAAGTTGTAATTGAGTTTTGCAGAACTTGGTGCAATCTTTGAAAGGATCTAACTAAGCTTTTAAATATGCAAAGTACGTAATTTAATAAATAATCATGCATTTATTTATTGAAAACAACTATTTAATTGATCATTATGTATTATGGTACCATTTATGAACTTAATTTTAAAAATTGTCATTATATACATCTCAATGACATAACTAATAGTAAGTGGAGGTGTTAGCCTTTGAAATGTGGGAAGAACACATTGAGTGCTTCATAATAGTCCTTTATAAGTGGTTCGCTGGTACACACTTTGGCACACATTCCTGCACACCCATTTAAAAGTGGTCATGCTATTGAAATCAAAATGCCCTTTTCAGTTTTAATAACCTTTTCGATCTTGTAAATGATTGATATGCCTCACTTTTAAATGGTAAAGAATGTGCATAGACATAGCTGGTTCCTAACCGGCCAATCGTTTCAATCAGAACTGAACTGGGCCATGAACCGGCAGAACCTGAAACCGATGAAATCATAACCAGAACCGGAGACCACCCAGTTCGGTTTCAGTTTCACCTCTTATAGAACAGGAACCAAATCAGTTCTGATATTTTTTTAAAAATTCTTATAAAATTCTTTTTTTTTTACTAAAAGTACTGGTTTCGAGTGGTTCTGGACTCAAACTGGAACCACCCTAGAACCGTAACCAGCCCTGGGCCGGTTCCGTCATGATTCCAGGTTTTGGGCTAACTGAAACTGGACATGTCTAAGTGTGCATAAGACCATATTATGGAAATTTGATATTATGAATTATAAATTTGAAAACAGGGACCAACTAGTTTTTAGTATGAGAATCAATGGACCCTTGAATTATGACAATTAGTGCTTCCTAATTCACCTCAATTATTTTCTTGATTTGAATTTGTGAGCACAGGTTAGGACTGCTTCAAGAGAACAAATTCATGGCCTGAGACAAGCTGTTCATGATGTAAGTATGAATGAATTCAGTATGCTTAGATTAGTGAAAATACTCAAAATGGAAGCTGCTTTTTAGGCTTTTTTTCTACATAATGCAAAAAAAAAGTTTTGACACTGAAACTTTAACCTGCTTAATATCCTGCTTTAAAAAAAAAAAAGAAATAATAATGCAAGAGAAAATTTTAATATTTGAATTCAATAATTGGTAGGGAATTAAGTGCTTCGCAGTGCGAAAAGGTTACGAGACGAGTTCCTTTTCATTCGTGGTGTAGACATGGCATGTTCCGGTTTCCCTAGAACCAGAAACTGGAACGAAACTGGGACCATGCAAGTTTCAATTTGGAATCACCAATTCCAGATCGGTTTGAGTCCTAAACCGATCGGAACTTAAATAATTATTGAACATTTTGAAATTCAAAAATAATGAAACCTGCGGTTTGAAACTGCTAGTTCTTGTTCTGGCTCAGTTCCTGTTTCATTGAAGGTGGAATCAGAACAGAACCAGGTGGTCCCTGGTTCCAGGTTCTTTGAGCAATTCGAGTTTCAGCTGGTTCTTGGGCTATTCTGGTTCCGATAGGAACCGCCGGGCCAATTTCTAGTATAGCACAATGCGAAGGGTCACACTATCGGGTTAAGTTCTCGTTTATCTCTTTCCCATTTCTAGATCAACTCAAAATAGTAAAAAGTATCATTTGCTTGGTTCAAATCTTTACTAAAAAGAAGAGCAGTATTGACAATGGCGGACCTAAAAGGTCTCGCCGGTGAGGTGGTCAGTCCGGGCAAAATTCAGGCGAGGTGGTCCATATAAATTCTTCGAAACCTTCGAACTGGTTGTATAGATGATTTTTTTCGGGTTTCGGGTGAGAGAGCCTCACTACACCTTGCCCATGAATAGGACTGCCATTGAGCATTAGACACACCCAACTATGCAACTAAAACGTGATCCTTTTCTTCTTTGAGAACTTGCTGAAACATCATGTACTTAACTTCTCAGGGATTTGAAGCAAATGCTAGGCCAACACAAGCCATCAATGACAGAGCAATTTGGATGTACAGTCCCATTCAAACAGGCTAAGGTAAATGAAGCAATTTTACATGGGACTCTTAGAATCACTCTTAGATGCTCGATGAGAGCTTCGTATGAAGGTTAATTTTTTTTAAAAACATTTCTAACCACTTTTCTTTGATGATTTTAATCCTTGATTTAGATAATTGCGAACCCGGAGAAGATGAGCTTGTTAATGTCGACATGTTAGAAACTTATAATAAAATTTGTGAGAAAGATGCATGGGACTCATCTGCATTTTTTAGGGTTTTAGCATGGTGATAGATTTGAACATCAATGTAGATGGAAATGAGAAAATGGGAAAGATGGTGTAACTCAGCTGTATTTGTTGGAATGAGAGGGAACCCTGCAATCTTAGCATGCGGGTGAGCTGCATTTCATTCTTCGGGTCATGTTTGTATTGTTTCATTTCATGCTTAATTGTTTTCGTGTCACTATGGGTATCATGTTCGTATTGGGTTCTTGTGCCATGTCTTAAATCGTTTGTGATTTTGCACCACGGATCGCATCACTTTGTTTTCTGGTCAAGAACAGGTTAAACCAAACACAACACGATATTTCATGCACTTTGGATGTAGAGGAACAAACCGTTTGGGTCGTGTTTGTGTCTTGTTTTTTCGTTTTGGTTACAAGGGAGCAAACATGGGCTGTTTGGAACCGGATTGATGGTTCCACTGGAACCAAACTGGGCCAGGAACCGTACTGGTTCAAATCAAACCAGGAACTGCCAATTTGGTTTTAGTTCCACCTTTTATGGAACTGGAACCATGCCAGAACCATAGATTCCTTATTTCTAATTTTTTTTTATTTAAAAAACTTGAATGTTTTAGTCTGGTTCCGTGTCATATGATTTGAGACTCAATCAGAAACTGGGGATTCTTAAGTGAAACAAAAATTAACCCAGTCCCAATTCAATTCGGGTTCTTGGTTTCATGAAAACGGGAACCGCCAGTTTGAAACCACTGGTTCTGGTCATGGCTACAGGAGAGGCCGGTTCTTGTAATGTCTACCAGAGAGGCCAAAGCCCGGTATGCATGGCCCCGGAATCAAACTTCCAGCCAACATCATGAGAGTCAAGAGTTCTCAGGTGAGCTATTGTTCGGAGTGTTGTCTTCTTTCCATAGTGTGTCCAAATCACCTGTGATATCACATAAATGTGACCTCATTTGTTGTTATATCATATATTTATCAGTATGGAGCCTAAGGCCAACTTAGATACTGTCCCACATTGTATGTCTTGCCAAGCTTAGCTTGTCGGATTTTCTATTGTGATCCGACAAATAACATGTGTTAAGAAATCATAGAAAATAATATATATATATATATATATATATGTGTGTGTGTGTGTGTGTGTGTGTGTGTATGTACATACTAGGACTTCTTTCGCTGATACACTCCCAAGTCATGACCTCCATTGAATGGAGCCAGAAAACCTAAGCTGTGCCTTTTCATTGCTCACCTTCTTAGGTTCTTCCTTGTTCATGTGTTGTTAAGAAGAATGAAATACAGGGAGTGCCAGAGTAGTGAGCACAAGAAGTGGTAAAGTAAACGGCACAGACCTCTGCAAAAGAAGGATTGAGATAGGAAGGGAGCTTAACACGTTGGGGATTTATGTTGCCGACGGCTCAAAGAGCTCCATTTCCCTTGCCTCACACTGGTTTCCTTTCTCACATCAGTCGACATGAATCAAGTTTGTGATTTGAATTTAATGAGAAGTGCTAATATAAAATCCTCTTTTTGAGTGATTGAGCAAATTGGAGTCCATTTGGCGAAGAGTTCCTAAACGAACCCCATGTCTCAATTCTTAGATGTGGTTTCCCTTGCTCAATAAGAAGAGATAAAAGAGGTTTCCCCAAATGAATACCTCTTTGAGTTATGTACACTTTAAGGAAATGAACTTCTACCGGATCTTCAACTCTGCCAATAAAAGCCATCCCCAGTGATATATCCTCGCCACCATATTTGCCGTTAGCAGGTCAGTCATAAACATGAATGACACAATTTGCTCATCTAGTATGAGAAAAGGCTTAGTTGTTGTATGATACATGTGAAAATGCTAAAGTGTATGAGTGAGGGACTTCATGTGAAGATCAAGAGAAAGTTTAGTCCCATATTGATGGATGAAAAAAATCACATCATTTTATATAGTTAGTACATTATAAACTTTAGTTTAAAGAGCTTTGGGATGACATGCAAGTTGGGTATAATCTTCTACTCTCTTTGCTAAGGTGATTGAGATGCAGTCATAGGTAGCTCGAGTTGAATGTTATCCGTCTCTACTTTTTGAGGAAAACACTACCCTTTCCCTTGAGTTGAATTTTATCCATTCTTTTTTTCCTTTTTGGTTAGAAAGGAAGGCTAAAGCCAATTCGCACATATGCATGCACCCTCAAGAATCGAACTCACCACCATAGCATGGGGATCAGATACTTGTACTAGTTGAGCTAACGCTCTGGGTGCAAATCCGTTCTTTTATTTGTTAAGAACTTTCTTTAGTTATTTAATATACGAACGGCTATTATGATGGGATATTTAATAAACAAATCGCCCCCCCCTGAAATTTTGGTATTTCACTGTAAAAACAATATTTTACTGTGAATACATGGTTGAGATTCATGCTTCGCTCCCCTCCCCCTAAAACCCTGAAATACATACTTCGCCTTCCCTAACACTATTTCTGTAATTTCCAATTCAAAAATATATTTGGTCAAAATATATGTCAAATTCTTGTTTCTTGTATATTTTTCTGCAATCTTGAAACATTTAATTATCCTGTATACGCACCACAAGTTAATTGGGTGAATGTGGTTTCCGTTATATATATAGAGAGAGATGCAGTGGTAAATGCTCAAACCACTTCTATGCTTAAATACACTTTATTATCGCAACTATTTAATCTTTGAGATAAATAATTGAGGTGAAAAATCACTTATGTGTAATGCACATGATGTATTAAATATATTTTATCATTTCAACCATTCATATCTTTACAATTTATCAAATCAAACAAACAACGAAGATGTTTGAATAAATTTGAGCACCTACACCTTTCTCTCTAATATATATATATATATATATATATATATATATATATATATATATATATATATATATATATATATAGAAAGATTGAGGGAAAATAATCTATGCACATACATACTCATGCTTAAATCCGTTTGAGTGCTTATCCCTTTCTCTCCCTCCATATATATATATAGAGAGAGAGAGAGAGAAAGAGAGAGAGGGAGGAGGGAGAATAATCAATGCACACATGTATTCATGCTTAAATCTACTTAAAATTTCTCTACCTTTTAATTGATGATACATGATGAAGATTTGAATTTAAAAAGAAAGTATAAGCATGAACAAGTATGCTCATGTACCAATATATATATATTGCACATACTTCAGTATCATACCATACAGCTAAACGACTCAGCTGCCTGCGTTCAGTTTGCTTAGGTCACAAACCAAACACTGATAAGCTCACCATGAGCCGAACCATAAGCAGCTCAGTTTGTTTACCAATTCTAGTTTTTAGTAAAACCTTTTTTTGAGTAAGTGCGTGCCTCAGATCCTTCCTATCCAGCATGCTTAGGTGAAAAAATTTGGAGACTAATCGGTGGATATCGTGGTTTAAGGCAAGTGTCGCCAGCTGTTCTAACTATCACTGGCATGTCCGCCACAAGAGAGCAAAGAGCATAATTTATTTGCAAGTTACTTCCCTAAAGATGTAAACATTTGAGAGAAGAACCGTGCACATGGCATGCTACTAAATCCAAATAAATCTCGAACGATTGATATGTGGATTAAAACATCAGAAAGTTTTTTTAGTTAATCATGTCTACAAAAATAGTATTTAGTATACTTTTTGCTTTTAAACTTTAAATATCAATCATCTATCTATTATATATACATATAAAGAGAATAACATACTCAAGTGTTAAGCAAATCTAAACAAATTCCAATTATTCATTTTTATAATAAATGGTTGAAATTTGAAGTTCTAATGAACACTTTTTATTTTTAAAATACAAATTTCAACTACTAATCATAAAAATGAATTGTTGAGATTTATTTAAATTTCTTAACACCTAAGTGTGCTAACATATACCAATTCTTGTCGCTCTATGTACATAAATATATATAACTATTATTGACTCCAGAGCATAACTGGTTTTGATTATTTTGCAAGTTTGTAACTATAAAAGATATATCTAACTTCACAGTTACATGTTACAGGTTCTAGAGCTGGTAGGGAGTTCAACTTGAGAGGGTGTATGTGTTAGGCTTCGGGTTTCACTTACAACAATAATAACTTTTCTCACACTAGATAGGATCGGCTACATAATTCTTTGTTTCTACATAGTTCTGTCATTTGTCATGTTAGCAGTTAACTCATAAAAGAGAAGGATTGCATTAGGTTTAAGACTGTCAACGTAAAACTTTGTCAAATTTATGTAGGGTAGATTCAGCCTCCTCTTCTAACAAAAAAACCCATAATTGTATTTGATCAAATTGACTAAAATGGAGAGAATGGAGAGTAGAGAAGTCCCAAAAGGATCACCTTGTCGTTCCCAGTGGCCGTACAATAATTGCGTTGAAAATATCAGCCGTTCCAAGCAAAGGAAGTATTGATAAGAGGTGAGCTCCGCCGTTCATCACATTGACGATACTGGACAGGCAGTAACTGCAGACACTTCTGACCTGTCTTCTCCCACACCGTCCTACATTACTGGAAATCTATCTGCCTGGCGATAAAAGCCAAAGAGAAGCAGAGAGACTCGATGGTTTTCGGACGGAGTCGAAATCAGTTATTTATATACAAGCGAAAGCTACGTGCCATGAATTTACATCCATTTGCAGTACCACAGATTTTAGGACACCCATTTTCCTTTGTTTTTAATCCAATTCAGATCCGCACTAAACTTAACCTCATGCTCCTCGAGTCTTCTGTTTTCTCCATAGCCAGAAAAAGAACTAGCGTCTCCTTTCCCTAACGAAACAAAAAAAATCTAGTTTTTCCTTGTATCTTTTATCACTCAAAGCCCACAAATTAGCCTCCACTGTAATTTCCTTCAAGCAGATTCCAAGGAATCCGTCTTCATTCTCAAATTGGAGTTGTTGGTCTTGCATTTTTTATGCAATCAATATGGGTGGTGGGTCTTTGGTTCAAATTGGGAAGCCAGAATTTAGATGGTGGGCTAATGACTTGGCTCAACAAACGCCTTGTTGTATTTACAAGTATCAAAGGTTCCCTCCTTCGTCGGCTTCCCCTTATTTGACTAAGTTTACATGCCGTGCTCGTTACACAGCTTCTGCTGCTTCACCTTCATCGTCTGTATCATCAACTAAGGCTACTTCAAAAGATGGTAAGTTTCCTCCTTTCCACCAAAATACATAAAGGATGATCCGCTGAAGCGAAAAGAAGAAGGAAATCAAGGGATGTATTGGTCAACCAGATTATTTTGGTACTGTATTGCATTTGTATATGGATTATGAACAAAATTCCTGTCTTTTTCTCTCAGAGTTAAGCGAAAACCTACATGGATTTTAGTAGTTGTTGAGCTCGATCTCGTGTCGTATTAGATTGACTTGAGATCATTTGAAAAACTTTCAACGTTGAGCTTACCGTTAAACCATGGTTTGTTATGCAGGAGCTTTAAGTGTTCTGGTGTCTCTAGATGAAATGACATCTGCATCAATAGCTATTGACAAGAGTGTTTCCATCACTGGCAGTGCTTATGATTTCAAGGGTGCAACTACATCACTTGTCTCTGGACCATTGCCCAGCTCGAAAAAGGTGACTCTTGTGAGGCATGGCCTTAGCTCTTGGAATGCCGAAAGCCGGATTCAGGTGTTGCATCAAATGAATTTCTCAAACTCTTATTTAAGTAGATAATCCATGGGAATTTTATCATGTATTTGTATTTTTAGTTTTCTGAATTGCTTGATATAGTTTTTAGCAGTTTTCTGCTTGTTCTGCTTAAAAAGAAAAAAAGGAAAAAGATGCATCTGTGGGCATTCTTTATCAGAGTATCACGATTTATAACGTTTGCAGAAATGGAACTTCAGTGAATATGTACTGCTGTGTTAGAAAGTAGATAAGACATGACAAATATACGTACTATATGCACTAAATGTTCAGATCAACAAGAATACTCTGCTATACGAAGAACTTGTTTACCAGCTAATTCACATTCGATATTATTGATGAGACTCAGAATGATTTGTTGTGCAATTGAATTTGTGATTTGTGGCAGCCAGGGAATGAGAAATGGTGCGTATGCTGTTATATTGGTTACAAATTTTATCTACCTTTTGCATACTTTAGTAACTCTGATCATATAAGGGATCACCCTTTCCTGGCCTCCCAATAAGATAAAGGAGAAGGGTTGCGGTAGGCTTTCGATAACTAGCATAAAACTATCAGTCTTATCTTTGATGGATTATATAAATTATGAGCATTGTGTAGGGCCGTTCTCTCTTAGCAACGCAATGTAGAGCTCGAATGGAGTGAAAAGTAAGCAAGGGCATCTACTTATTCGCCCAAATGTAGTGAATCAATTGCAGAGAGGGTTCCTATATCATGGACGATTGTGGTTAAAAGTTAATCCCGCTATATTGTTTTCTGAATGTAGTGAATAAGTTACAACAATGGTCTCTGCATTTTTAGAATAGATGGATGTGGGGAAAGAAAGCTAATTTTAGACAATAAGATTCGTATTAGTACTTGGAATATCAAAATATTGATTGGTAAATTAATAGAGGTGGTATATACTATAGTTTAGAGAAAGATTCACATTTTATATTTACAAGAGATAAAGTGGGTTGGAGAAAAAACAAATGAGATTGAGAAAAGAGGTTTTAAATTATGGTACTAAGAAAAGGAAAAGGCTCGAAATAGAGTTGGTATTATTATAAATAAATATTTAAAAGATAGTGTATTAGACATACGATGATATAGTGATCAAATTATGATAGTGAAATTAGTAGTAGAAATATAAGCTTTGAATATAGTTTGTGCTTATGCACCCAAAGTAGGATTAGAAGATAATATAAAGAAGGCTTTTTAGGAAAATTTAGATAAGGTAATTGAAAGAATTCTACAAACGAAGGTCATTTGTTTAGTAGGAGACTTAAATGGACATGTCGGTAAAGATGCATTAGGATATCAACTATGATTTTGGAGATATAAATGAAGAGAGTAGGGAGATTTTAAATTTTGCTATGACTTTTGATCTTTTTATTGCTAATGCAATTTTCAAAAAACGAGATGAAAATTTAATTACTTAAAAGAGTGTCTTATCATGAACATAAATTGATTATTTCTTTTATAGGAAAAAAGATAGATCGTGTTAGTAAAGAAAGCAAGGTAATTCTGGAGAAAGCTTAACTACTCAACATTGACTTTTAGTAATGGATTTATCCACAAAAAAGTGGACAATGAAGAATAGAGCGTATGGAGTTATACAGACTAGATGGTAGAACCTCAAATGTGAGAAAGCAAATATATTTAAATAGAAAGTTCTTCAAAGAGATGCTTAAAATTATATATGTATACCTTATGATATGTAGAACAATATGGCTATACATATTAGAGAAGTGACAAAAGATATTTAGGTGTATCTAAGGGACGTGTACCTGTACAAAAAGAAGCTTAGTGGTGGAGTGAAGTGTAAGATAAAATCAAGGCAAAGAAGGCATGTTACAAATTGCATTATGCTAAGAAGACTAGTAAAACTTTCGAGGCTTATAAGAAAATAAAGAAATAAGTGAAAAAGGCTGTTAATAAAGTAAAAACAAAAATTTGGGAGGATTTATATAAAAAAATTAACTTAAGAGAAAGTGAAAGAGATATCTTTAGGGTAGGTAAGATTAGATATAAGAAAACTAAGGATCTTACTTTTGTTAGATGCAACAAAGATGAGGACTAGAAGATTCTAGTAGCGAATGATGATATCAAAAATAGATGAAAAAATTATTTCTATAAATTTTTAATAAAAATGCAGATGTTAGTATTAGGTTAGGAGAGTTAGCCAAATCACAAAAGTATATAAACCACAATTTTTGTCAGCATATTTAAAAGAATGAAGTCAAAGAGAGGCTATGAAGGTTGGTAAATTTGTAGGATTAGACAATATTCCTAATAGAAGTATGAAAAATCTTAAGAGAGATGGGGCTCACTTGGCTCACAAAATTATTTAATGAAATATGGATATTACAAAAAATTCCCAAAGAATGTAGAGCAAGTACTTATACCCATATATAAGAATAAGGGACACATTTAGAATTATTTAAATTATCGAGTTATCAAGTTAATGATCCACGCTATGCAATTATGAGAGAGAATTATTGAACGTAGGTTAAGAAAATTATCGAGTATAACAAAGAACCAATTCGAATGCATGCCTGACAAATCTACTATTGAACCGATTCACCTATTGAGATGTCTTATAAAACATTTTAGAGTATGAAAGAAAAACTCATACATGATATATATTGATCTCGAAAAAGCTTACGCTAGGATACCATGAGATGTTCTTTAGATAACCTTAGAAAAGAGAGGTATCCCTTTGACATACATAAACCTTATAAGATATATGTACGATGGTGCAAAAATATGTCTTATAAGAGACATGCACAATGATGCAAAAACATGTGTGAAGACTAATAAAAGAATGAGAGACTTCTTTGAAGTTAATATTGGGTTATATCAAGAATCAACTTTAAGTCCATACTTATTTATAATGGTCATTGATGAGTTAATAAAACATACTCAAGATGAAGCATCTTGGTGTGTGTTATTTGCATATGATATTGTATTAGTGGATGAGTCTAAGGAAAAAGTTAATAGAAAATTGGAACTATAGAGAGAAACGTTAGAAAGTAAAGGCATCCGACTTAGTATAACAAAGACAAAATATATGAAATGTAAATTTGATCATTTGGGTAATTCAGAGGACTTCGAAATTAAGATTAAAACACAATACAACTCTCATCAAGAAAGTTTCAAATACGTAGGTTCAATTTTTTAAAGTGATGAAAAAATACATGGAGATGTTACACATAGAATTAATGCCGGTTGATTAAAATGGAGAGGGACATAAGGTATTTTGTGTGATAAGAAGATACCATTAAAGTTAAAAGGTAAATATTATAGAGCAACAATTAGACATGTTGTATTTTATGATTATGAGTGTTAGGTAGTTAGTTAATCATCAACATGTACAAAAGATGTTCGTAGCATAAATAAAAATGTTGAGATGGATGAGTAGTCACACAAGGAAAGATTATATATATATATATATATATAATGAGGTTATTAGAAATCAGTTGTTATAAGGATAAAATGAGAAAAAAACATTTAAGATGGTTGGGACACGTAGAAAGACGACCAAAAGATGCTCCTATAAGAATATATGAAAAATTAGATTGTGAAAATATTAAAAGAGAAAAAGAATAACCACAAAAGTGTTGAAAAAAACTATAAAGAATGATCTAGTTTATATTGAGTTAACTGCTAATATGAAAACAAAGAATCCATGTTCATCTAGTATGGGAAAAGGCTTAGTTGTTGTTGTAGTTGTTTTTGCATATTTTATTACATAAAAAAGGTGCATGTCTTAAACCTTTGGCCTCTTTAAGATGAAGAAGACATTTGCATCGGTTTTGCATACAACCTGGTTTGCATACACCAGCTTCTCCTTCAGTTCATCCATGAATAATGCAGCATATGTTTGCAGACGGCTGATGCTCAGAGGGAATACCTGGAATTATATACTGCATGGAGGGAGGATCCAGCTAATTTTAATATGAATGGAATCTACCCTGTTCGGGATCTGTGGGGAACTGCCAAAGAGGCTTGGAAAGAAATCTTAATGACCCCTGTAAGCTTCTTTTGATTGACATTAGAATGATTTGTTCTGTGTTATTACTGATTCAATTTCACTATTCTGGATTCAAGATTAATTTAATTGTTTTTCTATCAGGGAGAAAACTTTGTGGTTGTGACTTATAAGTCGATCTTGCATGCCTTGATCTATACAACATTTGCTTGGGTCTAGAGAGAATCTGTTCTCCGTGTGATCTTTATGTTAAAACAATGCATTCATCATTCTCATTTCTTTGCTTGTTGTCATAAACTTGGCTTAACAATGGTTCCAATAAGAAATCTTAAACTAGAATCTTACGTGCTTATCTAAGGAGAGGGAGGGAGAAATATTTTTCTAGTTTGTAGACTGATATACAAGAAAACGTATTCTTTTTAAGCAAGTATGCAGGAAGATGTGCTTGTTTTTAGTTACTAAATTCTTATAGTGATAAATGTAAATATTCGTCGATAGTCGAAGATTGATGCTTCACGAATCGAATCCAACAAGTCGCCAAGAATCAAACGGAATCTAAGTATGGATGCCAAACTTCAAGAATATCAAATAAGAGAGCGGAAGCATGCAAAACCAAGTCAAAAGTTGTGCCAAGACAACATCATTTATTCATGGTGTGATGTAGTATTTATAGACTTTTACAGTCTGTACATAATGAGAAAAGAGAGCATAAGCTCCCCAACGGTCATGGCCAGGGCCAGGGCTAACTTCATATCAAAACTGCACGGGCCCGTGCACCTATTATATTAACACCCCCCTCAAACTTACGGGGTATAAACTGAAAGTTTGTCAAAGAAGAACAGAAATCAAATACAACTCAATTTTCAACGAACTTGTTATAAAAATTTCTACAAAATTAGTATTCAAGTTGCCACATCTTCCTTTGTCATCCTTTTTCAAATAACTCCAAATCATCTTTCCACAATCAATGTGTCAATTTATTCGTCATCCTGCATGAAAATTAACATACATTTGCTCAATCTTAATGAAATTACAAAGACAATGTACAATATCTAATCCAGAAGGTAAACCAAAAAATGAGTTAAATAAGTTCATGAAGTTGATTTTCTCTAATTTAATAAGCTCATTAGAGAGAAAACATTGATATCATTGACATAGGATTGCCTATTATAATAACTAGATTCATAAATCACTACAAACTTGTGATATTGTAAGGGGACCTTGGTATATTAAACAAGCATTTTAAAGTTATGCTCAAAACCCAAATTTTAATGACAAACTCGAACCCAAACAACCTTTTTAAGGCAAAACTCAAAACCTTCAAATCAAACAAGCTTTTAAGGTTAAGCTCAAAACTCGTTAAGTCAAACAAGGTTTAAGGCTAAGTTCAAACTCGAGTTTTAAGAACAAACTCGAACCCAAACAAGCTTTTTAAGGCAAAGCTTAAAACCTTCAAATCAAATAAGCTTTTTAAGGTTAAACTCAAAACCCGCCAAGTCAAACAAGCTTTAAAGCTAAGCTCAAACCCGAGTTTTGAGAAAAAACTCGAACCCAAACAAGTTTTTTAAGGCAAAGCTCAAAACCTTTAAGTCAAACATACAATTCTCAAGGCCCTTAAATATCCTTTAAACTCAAAAATGATTCTATGGTTCTAAAAGTAAGATAATCCATTTGAATGATTAAAACAAGTCAAAGGAATCAACTTCATGCTTTTCAAAAGGTCTCACAAGGTTTGTTAAAACCATAAATACAAGTTAATCAAGATAACTATAAGTTTTTTTCAATATTGATTACTCTCCAACCAAAAGGCCAACGACATGGAACATCTTAATCACAAAGATTTCCAACAAAAGGCCAACAAACGGAGATCATAATCTCATAAGAAAAACAACCTTAAAGTTATCAAGATCACAAATCTTCAAATAATAATTTGTTAAAATGATTTTATCACATACAAATTAATCAAGATAACTATAAGTCTTTTTCAATATTGATTACTCTCCAATCAAAAGGCCAACAACATGGAACATCTTAATCACAAAGATTTCCAATAAAAGGCCAACAAACGGAGATCATAATCTCGTGAAAAAGAAACTTTAAAGTTATCAAGATCACAAATCTTTGAATAAGTACATCTTCAATTTTCAATTAATTTCCAACTAAATGCAAAAAATATGAATCTCAGTCATATAAGTACATGCAACTCATTGTCAACAAACATTTTTCCCAATGTCTCAAATAACAATAAGTATATCTTTAAGCATAAATTGATTTCCAACAAAAGGCCACCAACATGAAGCACCTTAATCACAAAGGTCTTCAACAAAAGGCCAACAACATGGATCTCAATTACACAAGAAGATACCCTTTATTGTTTTCCAACAAATACATTTTTGAACTTATCAATAGTCAAGTTTGAAATCGTAACAAATTTTCAAATAACAATAAATACATCTTAAAATATCAATTAATTTTCAACAAAAGGCCACTAACATGAAGCACCTTAATCACAAAGGTCTTCAACAAAAGGACAACAACATGGATCTCAATTATACAAGAAGATACCCTTTATTGTTTTCCAACAAATACATTTTCAACCTTATCAATAGTAAGTTGGAAATCATTCAAATGTCACAACACATTTTTCTTCTAAACATGCTAACAAACAATTTGATTTAACTTGGCAAATACATAATCAAGATTGTATATAACCAAGTTGGAGGGAACACACCTGAATGTGCTCAAGTCTGAATACCATGCACAGCGGAATCAGGTTGAATAGCCAAATCTGTCAATTTAACTCAACAATGCAAATACTATACAAACATGCAATAATACTAAGTGCAATAAAGAAAATTCATGTTTCCACGAAAAGGAAAAGCAGTAAACCACTAAAATATTCCAATAATCAAATTGAACCCATGTTTCTTGCCAATAAGTTCGTCTAAAACACATAGAGCTTAATATTGTGAGATTAAGGATAAGAAAAAGTGGTTCCTACAAATGAAATGACAAAAAGACAAATTAATATTATTGGGATATTGCATATCCCTACCATCACCACATACGACCAGAAAAAGAGGCTCGGTTCCTAAAATACCTGAATATTTGAATAACATCATCATTGGGATCAATTTTACTATCCAAAACAAATCGAACCCAACATCATAAAAAGTACAAGACTCGCAGAATTCACATGGCAAACCCATAATGGTAGTCAATATCTTGATAAGTAAACAAGCCAAACAAAATCCACATATAAAAAGCAACTATTAGCTAAGTACCCAATCTTTATTTAACCAATTTTTAAGGACAAAAAGGCAAAGTTATTACAACCTCTATTAAGTCACTTAAGTGCCAAAACCCAAACGAGATTACAGAAGGGAAACCAACACCCATATAGATGCATTGCACATCTATAATCGCAAAATAGATTGTTAGAGAATCATAAATCATTTTCAAAATAAAAACCCAGAAAACGAGAAGTTGAGCCAGGATAGATCATCAAGACCTTCAATTTTCACCTTAGAATCATGAAAAACAACACAAAATGGACCGGTGGATGCAACCAGAAAACCTTAAATTTGAGTACCATCATAGATTTAACAAATAAAAAATTTAGCTAACGAAAGACCATTTGGACGAACCTAAGCACTGAATCTAAACACATAAGATTTTCAATTTTGAAATAAAAAGTCATGCTAAAATTATGAAAGAAAAGATACCAAAACCACAAAAATTGACCATACTGACAGTGAAAACCAACAAAGAACAATTAACACTTTAGATGTCATGTAAGGTTTCTTAAAAAATGCAAATGCAACTATCAAACAATTAAAATAAAGCAAATTTCTAAAAAAAACCAATGCAACGAGAAGATGGAATTTGAGAAGTACAACATGAACGAGCTAACAAACTCATTAAAGACATGGATCATTAATTAAAAACAATGATACTACAAAAACACAAATATCAAACATACTAGCCTAACTCATGTCATTTTAAGTCATAACAAAAATAACTAAGTTTTCAAATATCAAACATGGCCAAAAACTTATTTTAGAATCGTTCATTAAAATCACAAGATCAAGTTCAAAAACACAACAAGTATATATACAAAAACCACAATCATGTATTACTAATAAAAGTTATATTTTTATAACAAGTACATCCAACATTATCCAAAGTCAAGAAATGCGTGAGAGAATTTATAAGTGAACATATCCAAACACAAGATTCAAGAGAAAACAAAATTTCTAAGAAATTCCAAAATTCCAATGAACACAACGTAATCAATTGAGAACTTCACTATTTTCCTTCAATTTTCAAAACAAACATATTTTCTAAAGTTACCTTGAACTTCACAATGTCAAAAAACAAGAATAGTAGATTTTCCAAAGTTGGCACGCTTCTCAATGTACTCGATTTCTTCAATCCGAGGCTCTGATACCATGTAAATATTCATCGATAGTCGAAGATTGATGCTCCACGAATCGAATCCAACAAGTCACCAAGAATCAAACGGAATCCAAGTATAGATGCTAAACTTCAAGAATATCAAATAAGAGAGCGGAAGCATACAAAACCAAGTCAAAAGCTGTGCCAAGACAACATCATTTATTCATGGTGTACATAATGAGAAAAGAGAGCATAAGGAGTGGCTAGTGCTGGCCGTCCAACACTAGCCGTTGGGGCCCCCAACGGTCATGGCCAGGGCCCAGCTTCATATCAAAATTGCACGGGCCCTAAGGGCCCGTGCACCTATTACATTAACAATAAAGTGATGTAAGATACATGGTATGTCACATATACATTTCTAGAAGTGTTGTGCATCTATGTCAGATACTCCACACTCATATTTCTTCAATGTCCACTCATCACTATATATATATACACACACAGTTTAAATAGCTTCTAGTGCTATGACATCAAGACACTATCAATATTGACTCATTATTACTTTTTACTTGAGTGAATCAACTTATGAGAGGCGATGGTTTTTTGTTTGGTTTCATAAGATATTATCAATTATATATAGTGCTACATATATAAATGATACTTATATAGCTGTATCCCCCCACACCCATGACTTAAAAATTGCCGTATCCCGAATTTGCATCCGCAGCCCCGTCCACTATCGATGTGACATAGGATATATGGATGTTCAACTTGTTTGGTTATAACCATGTGAAGGTTTAGCATAACATTGGTAAATTCCTTCACTATAAAAACTTTTCTAGGATCCAACAATCATAAATTCCATGCTTCCTTCCAAACACATGTTTTGCAGGCCTGCTCGTAATTAGAATATAGGCCAAAACAGGTTTCATTGAGAAATATTAATTATTTTAAATGTGTTTTTCCCCTAGAGGCATGTGCTAACTTAGAAAGATTATTCTGTTTGCTGGTTTATGCAGATTTTGTGCGATCAACATTAATAATGGTGGAATTTCAACCATTGTCTTCAGCAAGCAGGGAGAAGCTATGCTCCAGAGCTTAAACCTGACTTCTCATATCCACAGTGAACATATATACTATTGAAGGAGAACATTATTTTCCAAATACTAATACAAGTACTGAAGACTATACATAGGCAGTGTAATGTGATTTGTACCAACATTATTAGCTCAATCTTTCACATTATTTCACATTTTTAGTTTCTTAAACTCAAATAGCACAACTTCTCTCGGGTTTGGCTTCTCGGAATTTAATTGCTGCAGTATGAATCAGACACTTGAAGGACTAATTTACAACCTCTTTTTGTTGCATTCCTTAACTTATGGCTCAGAATTATTAGTCTCATATAATCCTGTTCTTTTACATAATCCGGTTTAATATTACCA
This sequence comes from Brasenia schreberi, assembly GCA_036023115.1. Classification (NCBI taxonomy): domain Eukaryota; kingdom Viridiplantae; phylum Streptophyta; class Magnoliopsida; order Nymphaeales; family Cabombaceae; genus Brasenia; species Brasenia schreberi. The sequence continues at coordinate 14,711,444 of JAYKKT010000065.1, read as the reverse complement.
AGAGGTGGTTTGAGACAAATGGGAGCCTAAATCGTTGGTTTCTTTATCATTTGACTTCTGATGCTGAATTCATGATGCCATGGTGAGGCAGCTTGACAGCTCTTTCTCCAAACAGCAATTACTATCTAATTTTAAAATGCCAACAACGGGAGAACAGTCGAGTTTATCCTTTGAAGAACTATGTACAGGAGCTCTTGAACAACTTGATAAAGCATGCTAAGGAAAGCTGAAAGGGAAGTGGAGGAGTTTTGAGGGAATGGATACGCTCAGATGGAAAAAGAAAAGGTGGATTTGATTACCGGCACTCGGAAGAATTTCGGAGTTAGAAAATCACAGAATGGAAACTATTCATTTAGAACAAAGAGCAACTAATCAGGTGCAACTAGTTTTCCAGCAAGCCTCTAGGAATTCGGAAAAATTGTGACAGCGAGATTTAATTATGCACCGTCATCGCTAATATTGACATACTCGGGGCCCTAAAAGGAAATAACTTAGTTTTACTAAGTGGTGTTTCTCTTTTGCTTCCTAGAAAGAATTAAGAGACCAGTAACAATTTGCATGAAAATAAAAGAAAAAACAGAAGGTACTGTTAACAAGTTCAATCCTTCTAGACTTCTTGAAACTTTCCAACAACAACAACTAAGCCTTTTTCCATACTAGACGGGGTCGGCTACATGGATTCTTTGTTTCCACAGAACCCTATCATGTGCCATGCACGGAACCTTATCATGTGCCATGTACTTCTTGAAACTTTCTGATTATCGTTAAAGAAAACTCCGTATCGCTTGACCTTACCTGCGAATATTCTCAATCACCATCATGATTAGCATGGGCTTCAGGCTACTAATTGTTAAGATGAGAAGATTGCCCACCCCTATACCAAAACTAAATTGGATTGCTGCATGATGCAGATAATTGTTTTATCATATTTCAAAGATGAATGATTTACACCGATGAACTGATGCAGTTTTTCCTGCGGTTATCTACATTTATATCAGAGGGCTGGAACCTCATGGAACGAACTGATATGATAACCAAATTCCCAGTGATACAATGCTTATAGTTGCGAAAGCTTGGCCAATTTCAAAGAAAAAGTTCTGTCCATTTTCCTCAGGAGCCATTGCCTGCCAATTTGTTCTTCTGCAAAGCACAACAAAGAGTCGTAATCCTACCTCATGATTTCAAAACCAAAGTAAATCATTTATGCAATTCACGAAATGGCACAGCGTGCTGTAGTTCTATAGGATCAATTATATGCTATGGGCATCAAATGTTTTTGCTCTATAGTGAAAACCTATGTTTAACTCATCAGACTGCTAACTACGCTAGAAACCAACATTGTGTTTCAGAAAGTTACTGACAAGCCTACCGTTCAAACATACACCACCAAACGGCAACCAATTATTGTTTCTCTGAATGGCAAAATAACATGCCATAGAAAGAAAAGGGAAAAAAAGTAATTCTCTGATTGGAAAAAAATACATGCCATGGAAAGAAAAGAAACAAAAAGAAACATGATTCACCGGTTCGGACAAAATCACGTACCCCAAATCAGCTATAACAATGCTTATATTGTCCTGAGATTTCCGATCCTGCAAAATCACTAATTCTTAAGAACTACAAACATAAGTGTCACAAAATTGCTCAAAGGAGATGAAATCAGTATATGGATAGGCACCAGTGCAGCAAGAGCCAGAGCTTCACAAGCAGACTGCAAGCTAAACGAGATATAAATCAATGTCGTCACATTATGTGAAACTAAAAAGAAAAAAAAAAATTACACTTACCTGAACGTTACCATGTTGACGGAGTTGATTTCTGACAAAACGTATGGCATCTGAACTGGAAAAAATAGCATGAAACAGGTTAGTGAGTTACAGCCAACAAGATCATGTTACTGGTGGGAATTCTACATGTTTGAGTCTTCAGAGTTAGCAAACCTGCTCATGTAATCCCAGAGGCCATCAGATGCTAGCAACAGAAATTCTGCATCTGTACCAAGAGAAACTTGGTATATATCTGGAACAGAAGTAACCCAGTCACCATTCATTTGAATCCTGGAAACACCATGAAGTAGGTGAATAAACAAAATCTGTATGTTTAAACATCTCCTTTTGTAAACTGAAAGTTCTTAGTTAGCTTTTGGTGATACATCTATTTTGTAACTCATTATCGACATAATGAAAATTCTCAAGAAAAATTGTCTGCCAATATTCGTTTCTTGTCTGCACCATATCATAAGTTCACTTATCTGTAGATGTACTCTCAGCAAAGCATATTGGTATACCGTTTTCCTTTTATGTAAATCATAGTGTTGCTGTTACTAGTTTATGCTAGAGAAAATGCTTGCCAAGTTTCCCGAGATGAGATTTTCTGGTAAGCGTGGAACTTATCTGATGCTATGAGAAAACAAAGCCAAGGAATAAATTGTACAACATTATTACCTGGAGACGAATTTTCTTGTCCACCTTCTTTCTTTAACTCCTCTCTCTAACATCCTTTTCGAGGAAAGAAACAAAATGATCATGATCATAAAGTATCTGATAAACATAATACAATCACAGTGACCAATCATTTTCCGCCTTAATGAACATACTCGATTTTCTTTGTCTTGAAACGGATGTCTCCAAATGCACGAGAGACAGAAATATCCCCACATATTCGCCCATCCATAATCTGGAAGTCCATGGTTAAAAATCATATTAGCAAGAAAACCTATTAAAGGACAAGTTTGACAGCTTGCAAACAAAAACTACTGATATCCATATCTTATCTAATTCTGCAAATCCTGTAAATGCCATGATGCATTCTCAGGCATCTTATGCTATTATATTATCTAATAAGAATCTGAAAAACTTAAGACTAAATCAGTGACGGAATTCAATAATATACCAAGTGATTAGTTGTCCTCACACCCAATCTCAGGCATTTTATGCTATTATATCAACTAATAATGATCTGAAAAATGTAACAGTGAAATGGTGATGGAATTCAATGATATACCTAGTAATAGTTGTCTTCACATTATAACATAAACGAATTTGAGCAACATCAGCTATTAAAACAAAACAAGAGCACATTCCAAAGAATCCCTATTTTCATGGATTATCTAAATCAGCATAGACATTGCCATCATCCCATCGAGGCATATTATGTTTATGCATAGTTAAATACTGCTGATAATTTCAGGGCGTACCAATTGCAGAAATAGCATTACAAAACATATGAATTACAAGAATTAGCAAGAGCACAAGAAATAAGAACAAGTATTCACCTAATTCAACTTTGCCTACATCTATTAAAAGAAATGGAATTCAAAAGGGAAGCTCTTAAGGAAAAGATGAGCATGAGAAACGGTATGGTTAATTTTGGTCCACAGTTGTTAAGGCATTATACATCATATGTAATAGGAAAATAAAATTTTATCCTATGTTGGAAACTCAGCCAAAATGAAACATAAGAAGGCACTACTACAAAAGTCACGATTTTGAATATTTTCTATAAAAAGAAGGGCCCTTGATGAAGCTGTTTCCAAAACTTTTGTGTTCTAGAGTGTTCTTGTGCATTTATTATCCAATGTATTCCTTGGTGAAGCCTTTGACTAGTATGAGAATCAGAATCGTGCAAAACCAACTCAAGATACAGATTCTAGATACTGCAGTTCAGATAGATTAACGTAAAAGAAATACAATGGTTCCTGCAAGTTACACTCACACATTACCCAGAAGGAAGAAGTGAGAAGTAATGAAAATGAAGCAACGCTGTGGCACAAATGGCGATCTGAAAACAAGGACAAGAAACATACCCATCCACCAGCTTCTCTGATTCGCTTGATCTCTTGTAAGGAAGTTCTGGTATTACCATAAGGACGGTGAGGACTAGTTAAAGCTTCAGCTTTCCCGGAGCGAGATAAAACCTGCAGCACAGGATCCTTTAATCAAGAAAAGAATTTTGTAACCACTCGTTGCTTATATGATTCCTATTATTGGAAATACAAATGACAGAAGAATTTCACAACTATTAGAGTAGCAATATGCAAAAAAAATTGTAGTTGGATGAGTACCACACATGAATCACCAACATGTGAGATGATCAGCATATCACCTCCTACAAAAATAACTGTAGCTGTTGAACCAGAATCAGTATCTGTAGCCCCGTTTTCCAGCCTGTGAAAAGTACAACACTGTAGCTTGCTTAAAAGAAGCACCAAACTTATCACAAAGGCCTTTGATATTGATAAACGTATAAACAGCAAAATATTTGTTCCCAGAATCCGAGTCCTCACCAGCTAAGCAATTTTGAATCTGCATTTGCAAAAGCCATCTTTATTGCTTCTCTTATGGCAGGGAAATCTCTACTTTTTAGAAGCAATCCTCCTTGCAAAGCTGCAGCACACTCCGTGTATAATTCATCCCTGAAGAACATAAAATTTCAAGTCAACTGGTTAGTTCAAAAGAATGAATTTTATTATAAAGGTGCATTATTTTCAAATGTATGACACCAGCATCTTCAGCATTGCTTTTCCGTGAAGTGCACCACAGGTATCCAGAAGCACAAAGGACCCCGACTACTTTGTTGTGAACCAAGTCAGCCTATTAAGGGGTTAAAGCTCTCCCAGCACTAGTTTGCTCCAGTCAGTGAGCTCAACAGCTTGCTCTAGGGGAAGAAGTGCTAAACCACTTTCCCAACCAAGCATTGGTAGCAATGCTTTTTCAGGTTTGGCAAAAGCCTTGCCAAAATGAATACCAAGGACACACAACTGTATTTTGGATTCAACCAGAATGAGAAACTCCTAGGATCAAGATCCCATATTCTTATAGACTCTAGAGTTCCTTTTTTAATTGTGGCAACCGACTTTTAGAATTGGCATTCGCCGAGTGTCTTGGGGGATATCCTACTATGGCCTTCATCAGCAACATAAACTTTCACCTCTGCCTCAGACTGCAAAGCTTTTCTCCCTCCTGTTTGCTGGTTTTTGAGAAAAGCTAAGAATCATCCCCTAGAGAACTCTCCCTTATCTGGAACCTGCTCAAGTATGGATACTCTTGACGATTAGCAGAAATGGGGAATCGAGCTTTATAGTTTTTGTGTTCTTTGCATAGAAGTTGCAGCCAAAATGGAATCACTTCTTTGTCTGATTCATTTAATAGCTGAATCTTGCTAAATCAACAAGCAGATCCATGCTCATCAGTACTTCTCCAGGAGGTGGTAGTGTCAAAGCTTCTTTTCAAACACAACCAAAATTTTTTGTAGGCACTCTTCAATCCTTTCTAAAGCTCTTAAAATGCATCTTATGACATGTTTCCACCCCGAATAGGTGTCTACTTGAGAAAGACCCTTACTGCATATGAACTTGAATGCATACTATGTGAGAGGATCGCATTAAATTGGATATTATCAACAAATTCCATATTTTCTCCTATTTCTTGATTACCACCCTGCTATTCTTATACTTCGTAGTCTCCTTTGTGTTTTCTCCGCCTGTCTTCTGTCTCTTAATCCACAAACTCTACAGTATAACCTGGTCTCTGATTCCAGTCTGTCCCAAAAGAGTGCCCACTATACAGGACCTCCTGCTGCTTCCCTAATCTATGAATCCCTTGCTGCATAAAAAGATCTCTTGGAACATATGGCTTACCTGTTCTTTGGTGGAGGATTTGATAAGAAAGAGGTAAAAGAAGGTTTCATCACATCACTAGTTAATGGCTTGCAACTGAGTATTTCAAGTGATGTCCGAGTTGGGTTTTCAATTGCTCTAAAAGTTCAATTGAGGGGATCAGCTGGAGCCTCAGGTAAAACTGTGTACATCCGGATCATTGCCTCTTTATTACCGCTCGTTTCTTTCACATACACTGTCTACAAACTCTTGCACTACTTGTCTTATATTTTCTAGCTCAAAATTGGCAATTTTAAGGTTCATCATTCGCTTTCTTGATATTCGTGCATACTTGGTGCACCATCATTTACAAGCTTTCACTACTTGTTCTTTTATGTTGTACAAAGAAATCCGCTTACTCAAAATTAACCAGCTAATCACAACCTAAAGCCACAGACTTCTCATTTGTTAAACTGGACCACCAAATTGCATAACCTTTAGCAAACCAAACCAAATTTAACAAATTGATTTTTGTTAGAGAGTTTCGATTCACAAATAATGGCCGTTGAGCGAAGACACTAGTCCAAACACGAAAAGGAAGACCTTAGAATCAACAAGTGGCAAGAGGATAAGAAACAAAAAGATCCTTTCTAAGGATATCCCATGAACAAGAGGGCTCAACTTTTGGCCCCCAAATTACACAGCTTTCACGAACTAAATCTTGACCAGAGCTTAAATTTCATCTCAACCATTGCAAATGCCAAAACCAAAGAATAAGTGCCTAGTCAAGCCATTAAAGAGGGCTCACCATTTTACCACTTAATTACACAACTCTGATGAATTAAACCAAATTGATAGACTTCCAATTTCATATGTAAAAGTTCCACGCAATTAAAGACCACCATAACAAAGCCAGCAACAAACCAAGAAACAACACGATCTTTGACAATGAAATCAAGCAGAATTAGACGCAGACCTCAAGAACTGGACCGAGGAGAAGCCCGCATGCCCGTCGAAGACCGCAGCAAAGTCGAATCCGTGAAGAGAATCCGCCCGAACGACGACGTCGTCTTCCATCTCTGATCTCGACCCCTGCAAGCTGCTCCATCCCCACCTGATGTCTCCAACTATGCCCTCTTCGGAAACGCCACTCGTGCTCACCGTCACGCTAGCAGCAGTAGCTGCTAACAGAACTCTTGCCGAAGTTCCTCTTGGAGAAGAAGAAGAAGAGAAAGGAAAGGATTGAGAAGAAGAGAGAGGGATTCTTAACACTCCCTTCATCGTCATCATCTTCACACCCTTGTCCACGTTGTGATTGCCACTATTGGTTTCATAATAAATATTGTGGTGACAGCAACTCCCCAGTATGAAATGTGGCCTAAGAAGAGCCATTCTCTCTCTGTCTCTCTGTCTGTCTCTCTCTCTGTGAAGAGGGAGTGAGGACGGGAGATAAGATAGAAATGGTTCCAACGGTAGGAACTCCCTCCAAATGGATTCCCTTTCTTGACGTATTTGTAGTACACGGAAGCGTATCAATTTCGTCAAGTACAAAAGCTCGTGGAATCGCATGGACGGCGTTTTCAGCCACACATGAATGAGAAGAATGAGCGGATCAGCTCTCATATTGCATATGACAGGCCACGTGTATTGGCGCCAAGGAATCAATATAGCCGACCCCGTCTACCGTGGGATAAGGCTTGGTTTTGGTTTACTCGGATTCAAGCATTACTCACCACTGTAATGTAAACCCAACTTAGTGAATTCGAATTCAAAGTCTGTTTAATGTAAATACTTAGACATGGCTGTTTCCAAACAGGCTCCACAATTCTAAACAAAATCAAATCGGGTTAGGATTAGCTAGAATTGGAACTGGTGATACAAAACCAATGAGTCAGATTCAAAATTGGAAGCGACCTAGTTCAGTTTCGGTTCCACCATTCATTGGAACCGGAACTGATGGGTTGATATAGATTTTTTATTTTTTCAATTTTTAATCTTTTAATACTTTTTTCCCATTTTGGTTGACTTAAGCCTCAAACTGGAACCAACAAAGTGCAATCCGAGTTCCAGGGTAACCGAAACTGACGGTTTGGCCATTATGTACAAATTGTGGCAAATGGTCTAGTGAATTCAAATATAACTGCACAATTGCATACCAAGATCCAAATGAGAAGTACTATAGTACTGCACAACAAGCAATAGCTCATCTGACTAGGTTATCAACTCACAAGTTGAAGGTCACGAGTTTGATACCCCGGGCGTGCCTCTGTCTTACAAATAACACACTATAGGGTAATGCCCCCTTGAACTGAGCCAAACCGCTAGAACTGAACCAAGCCGGTGGCTTTGTTTGGTTCTAGATGTCGAACGGTTTGGTTTGGTTTGGTTCTAACAACAAAAATAATTGGTAGTTTGGTTCAGTGTTAAAACAGAACCAAACCATTGCATATATATATATATATATATATATATATATATATATATATATATATATATATATATATATATATATATATATACACGTATAAAGTTTATATACTTATATATATATAAATCTTGATAAGTTTAACCATATATATATATGAGTTTTATAACCTTATATGTATATTAAATTTGGACCAAAGATCTTAATAATATGATGACACAATACTCAATATTTAGCCAAATCCTAAATAAATAAAACCATGGTTCAGAACCAAACCAAACTGAAACCGTCTGTTTGGTTCGGACCGTGCCACGATTTGGTTCCATTCTCTAGAAACTCGGAACCACGAGTGGTGGTTTGGTTCACCATTGAAACTACAACTGAATCAAACCGATCCATGAAACTACGTCTCATGTCCTCTACAAGCTTGCACGTGCTTGTGTGAACAATATATATTTGAACCTGTTGGTGAGCTGCTTCTTATTTTATAACGAGCCAATTTTGAACTCACTTGAACTTGTTTGTTCTCGGTGGAACTTATCTGAGCTCATTTGAACTAAAGTTTTTTGCTGACGGGAACATGTACGTTTCACTTGTAAGTAATCGACTGTAACCCTTGAAGAGCCGAGCAGTACATATATATATATATATATATATATATATATATATATATATATATATATATATATATATATATATATATATATATATATATATATATATATATATATATATGTGTGTGTGTGTGTGTGTGTGTATGTGAACCTGATTGGAGAAATCCAGCCACTCTCATGTAGAACACACACCAGAAAACAACAGTTAACCAAGTTAAGGTGATCAGGTTCATCAAAGAGCAACTATAGGTGCATAGGTTCGGATATTTAACTTAATGAGCAGACTGATTCAAGAGGACACTACCTTGCCCTCATCTTGGGAACCTTGAGGAGCTGACTTCTGTTCGTTCATGTAGATCATGAACTGAGGATGAGTGAGGTGATGGAGGTTGAAGGTACAAACTTTAATATAACTCCCATTAGTCGTAATTTGATTAATTTAGCAATCATCAACCTTAATCCATCGACACTCATCATAATTTGTCTAATTTAGAAATTGTCGACCTTAATCGATCGATGGACGGTGGCATGCACAACACAACTTTGATGTGAGACCCCAAGAAGTGTGAGAAAAATATCCCCTCTTTGAAACAAGGGATGCTTCTATTCCTAACTGTGTTTCAAACAAAATAAAGGCATCATCCAAGAGTTTAATCATCAGGGTTCTTGTCACCATTAAACCCATGAATAAGTAAATTATCTCATTTGATTCAACAAATTGAAGTAATTATGTTAGACCACATTGATTGCTTTCATTTTTCTTCACATCCATGGGATCCAATCTCTATGTGATTTGTAACTCAAACATAATTTCCTTCACCCACATTTCCTTTCAACACTTTGCATGGCTTTCTCAACCCCCCGCCCCCGGACTCTCTCTCTCAAACACACACAAACACGTTGAATTGAATTGAGAGTTCTTCTTTAGACACTTACTGTTTTCACGTCGTGAGGTGAGATTACTACCATCCTACAATAGTGGCCATAAGATTCTTGATTTTTCGATAGATAGACTCCTTATTTCTTTAACATGCGAGATTGTGGCATGAGCAAGGAAGTTATTTTAGGAGGCATCATGGGTACGAAAGTGAAGGATGTAGAGTCCAGATGAAGTCTCGAGTCATGGAGTTCGAGTTGCTCCGAGAAAGAGCTCCTACAAAGACGATTATGCCAGAGAGTGAGGTGTTGTTCTTGCTGCACCATCTGTCTTGTTAACAAATGACAGTCAAACGCTAATAGTATCTACATATATGAGGTGAGACGATCAAGCTACATGTTGCCCATGTGATACTTGGTTTCTTAATGGGTGGACTCATTATTGTTCTAATGTAGGAGATAGAGGCGTCGAGCAAGGAAATTATTCTACCACACAACATGGCATAAAAGTTAAGGATGTGGAGGCTTAAATGAAGTTAAGAGATATGAAGTTAGTCAAATAAATTCTAGAAAATCATTTAAATAAAATTAGCGCACGCATATGTGTGTGTGGAATTTCCAAGAACGCTAAGATTCATAAAATGGAGGCAACCTCTGGAGGCTTCCAGCACCACCTCCCACCACAAAAGGGGGATGAAAGCGACGGGCATAACCAACGTTTTAAACTTGAGCAGTGCCGTCAAGCTGATGCCCCATTTATCACAGAAAGGTGGAAAGCCTGACCTTCCCACATGGCGAGACACGGCATCCTTCAATAATTGACGTTTGTGGCTTCAATATCACCATGAAAGAAATGACCTCTTTGTACATTAATATTGCTACATTTATTTTCCTATTAAAGCCATAGTTGAATAATATGATTTTTGAAGTTGCACCGACAACCAAACTTAGTTAAACTGGACCCTGATCACCTATGGAACAGAACCCGGAAACAAAGCTGCACTAGTGAGTGGTCTGGTTCTGGTTCCACATATGATGTAACTGAATCAAAACCATGACTGGAACCAGCAGTCCTGAACCGGTTGTTCCGAACCATATTTTTAGTTTTGGTTCCTAGTACCCACTTTATTTCACGTGCTTTTCAAATGATGCCAGACACAAAACCAATAGATTCAAATTTTGAACTAGAACCAAAACTGGTGAAACTGGAACTAGAACTGGAACAGGAGGGTAGCCAGTTTGTTTTTAGATCTAGGTTCTTAAAGGACGGGCCAGGTCTACCCAAACCCATATCACAAACTACAAATCAAGAACTCCATACCCAGTATGACTTTGTAGTCTTCCACGGGACTCACTGTGAAGTTGGTTGCGCCTGTCCAACTTCTTGATGAGATCGGTACATCAATCACCTCTCCTTGGATGGGTTTGGTGTCCTAATTCACTGCCTGAATGTCGGCAGTCTCTGCAATAGGAAAGACCTAGATAACAATATTGTATTTACCTAAAAATTTATGGAGTTATTCTAAGGTGAGTTGCACACCTTTGGGACAATTATCTAATATTTCAATGTGGAAGATTCTTTACCATGTGAAAGATGACCAAATTAATTGAATTTCTTTTCTTGGTATCAAATCTTGGTCTGATTTAAACAATTTTTAATGCAAAATTTGTAAGCAAATTGAAGTAACACATGGAAAGGCCCATGCCTACAGTCTGGTGCCCACTAGCATGTGGTTGCTTCATGTTGATAAGGGACAACCTAGAGTGGCTCTGCTCCTTAAGAAAATCGTTGCTCAATTATTGCCGCACTGTCATTCATCACATGCTGTTCATGTTTAAATATTGCAAAGGTGTCCATTGCAATCAATTCCTGAGATCTACTTGTGAGATCTATACTACAATAAAACCCTTTGCAGGAGCAGTAAATTGTCTCAGTAAACAAAGAATCAATGATAGCAGCAGGACATACACACACACACAGAGGCAGTTTCAGCCAAAAACATGTAACTTCAAATGAATGAATATCAACAAAGCCCAGAACGATAATCTCAGAGCAGTAGCCCAGAGAGAGGTGATTTCAAATGAATGATTATCAAATTTCACATCATAGTCAAAGCGGAAAGCAGAAAAAAGATTAGACATCATTATCCCCACACTCTTCCTTTCCCCCTCTCTTTCTCATACATACAACACAACTCTGTATTTACATCAACAATCCAATGCAGGCCAATCCCAATACAGACAAGAGACTCCCCTTGAAACTCGAGTCTCCATGAACTCTGCTCGCTCCCGAAGAAGAGCCGGTCGATTTCTTCGCCGTGGGAGCTTTAGGTGTAGCAGTTTCATTCTTTGCTGGTGATGGAGATGGTGCTACATTGTCACTGAACTTATCCTCTGGATAGAACACCTTGTTCACCTGATACACTGCTAATGGCTTTGTCAAATTAAGTGCAGTAGTGAAAGTCGTTTGGATCGAGCCGCAACTAACATTCACTTTCTGATTATCAATGTAGGTGAAATTGAGGCCATATGGGCCACTAGGCCCTGAAGCCTCTGAGATCGCAGGATTGCTTACAGTGCGGAAATCGTCCCATGTGTAGAATTTGGACAGCACATGATACAGCACAAGCTTAACCTGCTGCTCCTGAGTGAAACTATTGAGGAAACCTGCTGGGAGACTGTTGAAAGCAGCATCTGTTGGTGCAAAGAAAGTGAGACCTTGGTATGAGTTGTTGAGCTCATTAGAAAGCTGAACTCCTGTTTGTGTGACATTGAGCAGGCGGATCAATATCGAGTATTGACCGGCTTTGTCGAGGATTCTGGTGAGGTTCGCCGCCGATTCGACTGGAGTGGCACCAAATAAGAGTGCAGTTGATAGCCATAGGCAAAGAATGAGCAGAGATGAAGTGTGAGATGACTCCATTTTTCTCTCTCTACTGTGTGGTAGTGAGAGATGGGAGGGCTTTTAAGGTGACGCAGTGCAGTGGAGTGTGGGGTAGAGAGAAATGCTGGCATTAGCTGTCCATAGTTGGAATAAGGCAGGATGTGAGTGTGATGTTATGTGGTTTTAGGCTTATCTCACCATGTGGTTTGCTGCAGGAGAAATATGCACTAATATATTTTCACATTAAAAGCAGTGCAACAGTTAACAAAATCTCAATAATAACATGAACTCTTTCTTCTTAGGTGGCTGGTTAGCCCAATGATTTGAACTAGAATCAAACCGAGTCTGAAACCGACGGAAACCAGAACCAACTTAACCAGACCTCCAAGGAGAAGTTTCGCTCCTATTTTATAGTTTTCTTTCAAATTTTCTTTACTTTTTGAGGCCTTTATTCATTTTTAGTTCAAAGTAGATGAAGTCTGATTCGGTTATGGTTCATGATTTTAAGCAAATAAAACTGGTTGATGATAGCCTCTCACACCATGAAAGCGGAGCAACTGCTACTTACAGCTTCTAATAGAGGCCGACACCTACATGGTGGTGAAAGGTAGCAGCAGGGGATGCACTGCCCCAGAACTCTTTACACAGCAACCGTGGATTATGGTATTTCTTGAGATTTGTGCTACACCCATATCAGATGCTGAAGCACTGTTGCAGAAAAGATGACCTCAATAATATTGAAAACATCAAAGGGATCCGTCCCATATGCACACCGCTGATCTCACAGCCACCCATCCCCATTTTTTTATTTGTGCAGATCACTTCTTTTGGTAAAACATCCCTTTCCAAGCGTACAGAAAGTTATTAAAAGGAAAGCTTTGTCTTTAAGAATTAATTTCACCATTAAACAATAAAAAAGACGTACTAGACTCACAAGGAAAAGATGGACGGAGGAAGAAGATAAGCACGACTATAATATAATAAAAAGTAAAGAGATAAACAAAGCAATGGGCTTACACAAAACATGAATATCTTCAACCCGTATGTATGAAATAATAAGTTTGGGTCGCTACTTGTTATTTTCATACATACTCGTCTCTCTCTTTATATATATATAACCATTCATTTAAGATTTTCAAGGATAGACGGGCATTTAAAGGGGCAAGTACACTACGCGCCCTCTCTCTCTCTCTCTCTCTCTCTCTCTCTCTCTCTATATATATATATATATATATATATATATATATATAAGGTAGATCAAGTTTGAGTACCTCCTACAATGGCCATGGAATTGAGTAATGTGGAACAATGCTCGTAGGTATACTATATATATATATGAAAGACCAGCGACACAAACCAACATGGGCACCAGCATACTAGAGGACCTCAAGGAGCAAAGAGGTGGAGTTGATCATAGACCATGTACAATGAGCAGATGCGGTACCTTGTGTAGTGTGTGTTAGGCTTCAATCTCCTCTTGTAACAAAAAAAATGACCACAAGCCTACTCTAAAGAAAAAAAAACTTAGAAATCTTCATTTTCATTTGATTAAAGCACTCTAATCACATAAAAAAATTCACCAAATCCATATTAAAAACTTATTCATAGGATCCTAAATGATTATGATAAATGTGAACATAGCTTGAACATGTGATGGACACGAAGTGTGACCCGACCAAAAAAGCTCGCCTGCAACCTGAATTGGACACGAAAGTTAGAGAACGATTTGCAGAGGGTATGGAAACGTCGTATGATTATCTCTTGCTGATATTTATATGAGAAATCATTATGTTATGTTGTCTGTTGTTCTTCACTACAGTGAAAATCTTCTTTTCATCATACTGTGTTTTTGGCGGAACCACCTAAATCTTGTGTTCTCTCTTCCCATCCCTTCTCTTGATCTTGTATTTTTCGCAAACCGATTGCATCATGTGTCTACTTCCAAAACAAAATATGCTCAACAATAAATCTAATCCATCAAATCAGGATTAAGTTCTTGAAATTAACTTTCCCCAACTACCTAAATCCAAATACCCAATTGAATATGGGAACTGATGCAAAACCCAAAGGCCTTAACTTGCCAACTAGATCAGCCCATGATCATACTTGAACTGCAAACTTGAAAATGGCTGTCAAATGAGCACATTAAAATGTATAAGAAAGCTTATTTAGTTACCATCGCTTTAACTTTTGCTCAAGTTTGTCACGATTAAAAGAATGTGAAAATCAATTTTGTGATTATTTAGTTCGTGGCATGGTAAATAGTATAGCATGATATAAACTTTTCTTTTTGGTTATAAGAGGAGCACACCCACACATGAACCCTTTGAGAGCCAAACTCCCCACAATTACTAGAGGGCCGTGCCGTTGAGCTAACCGTCTAGCTGAAAAGAGTTGAGAAAGAGATTCTTAGAAGTGTTTGCCTGACACGAAGAGCGTCAACGGCAAGGCGCTTCAACGCCATTGCTGCCGGTGGGGAGTTTTGACTCCGAGAGGATGCATGTGTGGTTGTGCGTGTTACACTTGGGCCACCATTTGTTTAAAAAAAAGGGTGTTTGCCTGCCAAAGCTTAAAAAAAAAGTCCCTTCGTTTACATTAAACCCGTAATATAATTACCTTGAGGTTCATGTAAAAGCTAAAAGGAATTGCCATTGAACGACCTTGAGCAGAACGAAGATGAACGTTCCGTGTGGAATGATGCAACCATTGTCGATCGTTCACTCAATTTTAAGGAGAGTGTTCTCTCTGTCGTTGCTCACAGCTGGTGGCGTTGACCAGCACCAAGATTAAAATTGAAAATTAGGCACGATTGAACATTGTGGGCCGTGATACAGTGTATGTTCATGGTGAAAGGTTCAGGAAATTGACAAAGAGTGCTCTCAACACGTTGAATGGATTGAATAAAATCCTCGACGTGCATGAAAATGGAGTTGCGTGAGGTCCATGACTTGAGCGCATTGAGACGCATAAACGCGATACGATCAAATATAAGGGAGTTGAGGGTCTCTCTTAATACTGCAGAAAGATCTTCGAATTGATATCGAACTAAGCATTTGTATAGGCATCCATACCTTAGTTTCTTATATATAAAAGAGAGAGACACGTAGTCGATGCACATATTGATCTTAACCATTGGATCGTTGATATTGGGAGTTGAAATTTAAATTTTCAAAAACTACCTTAATACTTTTTATAAGTGCGATAATTTTTTGCTTTAAAGATCTCAACCATTGATTTTAAAGATCTAACATTTAAGATCTTTTAAAAAGATTAGAATATGGATGAATGTGCACATGGACTAATTTATATATATATATGCTTACTCATACTCATTTATTATTTTTTGATAATATTAATGTAATTTAAAATAAATTTAGTGTTTTAGAAAAAAGAAAAACAAGGTTATTACACATGTCCCGTGATAAGCAACGTCACTTGTAGACATGATACAATCACTCTCCCTCTCTCTCTCTCTCTCTCTCTCTCTCTATATATATATATATATATATATATATATATATATATATATATATATATCACATGCCCATTTATTCAATCCATTAATTAAGAGATCTGAAAATTGATTTCTCAAAGGTGTTTTTATATATATAGAGAGAGAATTTTTGCACACTTTACTTCAAGTCACTTTTGTGATCCTTTCACTTTTCATAAATTCTTACAAGATTTTTCAAATGATGTATACATTTCTAACTTGTATATGTGTGCATTTACAGGAAAGAATCTCTCGAGAAGCTAGAAAGAGGAGATGCAATTGAAGTGCAGTGCAAATAGAACGAAATTGAATCGAATACTTATGACATAGAAGCAGATGTTCTTACAAATCACTAATGCAGATTAATTACCACCGTATATCCAGGAAAGCAAACACAACATCAAAACCACGCCCACATTTCACACGCACTCTCTTCTTCCAAAAATCTTTAGGCCAAAAGTATATTTTGTTGAACTCAGATGATCAACCCAACGCAGGTCAATCCCACAACAGCAACCAGCTTTTCCTTGAAACTCCACTGCCTAAGAACCGCCAT